>JACYFF010031957.1:29321640-29352658 GCA_017589665.1 Selenicereus undatus
AATAATAATAATAATAATAATAATAATAATAATAATAATAATAATAATAATAATAATAATAACAACGATGATGATGATAATAATTTTCTTCGCTTTACTTTCCTTCATTCGCATATGATAATCTCTAGGAAAACTTTCCTTCCTAGTCTCTCTCTCTCTCTCTCTCTCTCTCTCTCTCACCTCCCCAACTCCAACGAAAAGCATCCCTCAGAAACTCAATTCAAAGAACCCAAAAAAATTTGGCTCTTGCATTGCAATCTGATATGAGCAACATCAACCTCTCTCTCTTCACTTTTCTGCGAATAGTACCAACAAACTTTGGATCTGGAAGTACAATCTCATGAAAATTACATATCGAAAAACAAAAAATACAACAAATAAAGAAACGAAAATTTGGGTTGAATTACAGATGGGCATCAGTCACGGAACCATCTGCGTCCTCATCGCCGGCGGGGGTTGTTCAGCAACTGTGGCACCATCATCTCCTTCCTCTCTCTCTCTCTCTCTCTCTCTCTCTCTCTCTCTCTCTCTGTTTGTCTGAGCAATTCTGGTCTGCATTTGAAGGCAGATGAGGTCGGCGGTAAAGCCAGGGTTCCGATGAGTGGCACTAATGTTTTCTCTTTGTCTCTGATGGATGATGGAGACAGTGAGCAAAAAACAATAGGGCAAAATGAATTTGGGGGTTATTTTTATGTTTTTAAAAAAATATTAATGTTGATCGCTAAGGGTTGGGGACTTAATACCCCCTCATAAGTGAGGGGCTTCAAGTCCCTTGGGTTTGGGAGGAACTTCAAACCTTAGGGTATCATTCCTTTCCTTAAAAACTCTCACCAAAAAATAAGGAAAAGAACTTGAATCCTCATGTTTCAAGTCTCATTTCTTTTTCACTCACCAAACAGCCCCTTAAGGTAAGTGTGCATAGGGTATTAGTGGAGAAACATTTGTTACGCTTAATAAGTGTCGTAGACACTGTAGTACCCATGTTTATATCTGTCGAAAATTGCACCATTACCACACTTATAGGTGTAGGTAGATCTCCCTCGCTTATATCTGTGGCTAGAGTACACTTTGATGGAAAAATCATTCTCATTACTCCCTCACTCTTAAGTGTGCTATTATGCATTCGATGAGTAACTTCCAAATGAAGTAAGTGGGTAACCAAGTTTGGCATGAAAATTTTTATATAAAAGAAGTAACAAGTCGTTGTATTAAAAAATGCAAACAATTTATATTCAACAACACACACACAGAGGGGGAGAGATAGAGAAAGTACATATTTTACAAAAATTTATATTATTCAAAAAGTACAACAATTTTATAACCATGAACTAATTGTCATCAATTAAGTTGAAAATAACTAGTGTTCAACCACATAATGAAAAGTACGAAACTGATTTCAAAATACCTATAAAGTATGTACACCCACAACCTTAAAGTTACATTTGTTTGCGATACACATATATAATATTGAAGCTAAACAAAATGAATGAGATGGTGTAGAACTCCGTAGTTCCAAGTGAACACTTCACGAACTTAAATTTTATATTCGATTTTGTGGCATGCTGGCCTTGGTTTTAACCTGAGACCACCGAACCCATACATTAGAATTAAGTACAACAAACAATGCTAGCAAGAGAAAAAATTCTAAGAAGATTGCAAGATGGAATATCTATTTTTTTTTTTTGGTAAGAAAAGTAAGTAATACAATCTATGCAACCCTTCTCTCAAGGGTTCTCCCTAAATTATCCTCATAGAGAACAGAAAGAAATCTATTTTTTTTTTTTGGTAAGAAAAGTAAGTAATACAATCTAGGCAGCCCTTCTCTCAAGGGTTCTCCCTAAATTATCCTCATAGAGGACAAAAAGAAGGTCCCTGTACGGGACCATATTCCAAACAACCGTGAAATGTAAGGAGTAACCAAACTTTACTAGCCAATCGACTGTGCAATTACCCTATCTAAAAATATGATGAATAAAAACCTTTTTACATAATTGAGTGTACGCTAATATGTCTTGCACAAGTACTTGAATTTCCCATGGGGGTTGAATACGTCCTTGAACTGCTTGAATGAGAGTTTTGTTATCTCCTTCAATGTGAATATGAGTGAAACCTGCTCAGACTGTAGTTTTAATAACATTACACACTATTGTTGCTTATACTACTAAAATTGATGATCTTCCCAAATTGAATGTTAAAGCTTGGATGAACTTTCCTTCCCAATCACAGATGATGAATCCTCCTGCTGACCTTGTGATGATTTGGATCCATCAAAATTTATTTTGATGAACCCCCTTGTGGCTTCTTCCATGCTACCTAATATGTCTTCTTCTGATTGGTGGTTGAGATATTTGGGTTTGGTAGTTGAATTGATTGTGTGAGGTTATGCCTAATGCGCCATTCAGCATTATCTTTTTTGGCTCTGATCAATGTTATTCCTAGGTTGGGCATTTCAATGTAAAACACCATATTGTTCCTTGTTTTCATATACTCCATAGCAGGGCAACTAAACTATCCATTTTAATTACGGTACCGGTAGCTCTGACGTCACTAAGCATTTATAGTATACCAATTTGTGGGTCGAAAGGGGGGGTTCATGTTAAGCCAATTGTGAGATTAATCTCCAACAATTTTGTGAAACAGCACATCCCAAAAACAAATGAGTCATATCTTTAGTTGTTGTGTGAATAAAAGGGCAACGAGAATCAATGGTCATGCCTCTTTGAGCCAAGGTTCCTCTCATAGGCAGGAATGCATGACAAATTTGCTAAAGAAAATTTTTAACTTCGGCATAATATCTAAATTCCAAATCCATTTATGCTCCTATGCAGGTGGGTTGACTAGGTCTAACCCATGTGTAGCCCAAGTCGCTATCTTAGTGGAAAACTGACCATTTCCAGAAAGTCCCCCCCACACAGAGTTAGGAATGGAATTGGCAGGGAAAGGGGTTGCAAGAATCCACTATAAGTGGATATAGTCAATTAATAAACTAAGTTGTGTCGTATCCCATTCTTTGGTTGCTGTTATAAACTATGATACCTTAAGAGATGTATCTATGAGGGAGAGGTCCATAATGTTGAGCAGACTGGCTAAGCTATCATTTGCACACCAGTTATCGAGCCAGAAGTTAATATTTACTCCATTACCCACTTTCCACCTTGCTCCTTTCCTAAATTGTTGTCGATTATTAAGGATGCACTTCCAAGCCCAGGAATCATGTTTCTTGGCTTTGAGAGCAAAGAAGTTTGCATCAATCTGGTATTTCGCATGCATTTGTTCCACCCACAAACCATGATCATGGAACAATTTCCAAGTTAATTTACTTAGAAAAGCACTATTAACTGCTTCCATTTTTCTGAGTCCAAGACGTCCAACTTTCTTGGGTTGACATATTTTGTCCTAGGAAACCATGTGTATCCCCTTATTTTCATATGATTTTTTCCAGAAAAAGTCTCTACGTATTTTATCTATCTGGCGGCTAGTTTTTTTAGGCAATTGAAAACATTGCATTGTATGTGCAGACATTGATTCGATATGACATTGAATTAGTGCCACCCTTCCTGCCTTAGAGACATGTCTGGTCTTCCAAGTTTGCAACTTTGTAGTTGTTTTGTTTACCAAGTCAGAAAAAATTTCTATTTTTGGTCAACCCTTAAAAACTGGACACCCAAGGTACTTGCCAAGATTGGCTTGATGCATACCGTTAAAAATATACGACACAATTTGCTTGTCATGAGAAGTGGCATTACTGGAGAATGTTAATGAAGATTTATGGAAATTAATGAGTTGGATGAGTTTCCACAAAAGTACTCAGAACAGAACTTAACTCATGGCAGGATTCAAGATTAGTTCTACAAAAAAGTGGACTATTATCGGCACTGATCTCCGCCCCCTTCATACAACCATCGGACTGGGATATCCCATTCGAGATCATGTGCGATGCTAGCGACCATGTAGTGGAGGCAGTTCTGGGGCAAAGGAAGGATAAGAAGCTAGTGATGATCTACTATGCTAGTAGAACATTGGATGAGGCCCAGCAGAACTACACCACGACTGAGAAGGAGCTGCTTGCGGTTGTGTACGCGATGGAGAACTTTAGACCTTATCTCCTATGTTCTAAGGTCATCGTGTACACCGACCATTCTGCACTCAAGCACCTCCTCGAGAAGAAGGATGCTAAGCCTCGCCTCATCCGGTAGATTCTGCTACTCTAGGAGTTTGATCTAGAGATCAAAGACAAGGCGAGGGCCGAGAATATCGTGGCCGATCATCTTTCCAGGCTCGTTATTGAGAGCCACGACATCCCCATTGATGATGCTTTTCCTGAGGAGCATCTCATGGGCATCACCTCGGGACAAGCCCCATGGTTCGCCGACTATGTGAATTATCGAGCTTCGGGAATTCTCCCCCATGATTTATCCTTCCACCAGAAAAAGAAATTCCTCCATGATGTCCAGACGTATTTTTAGGAGGAGTCCTTCCTTTACAAGCTTTGTAAGGATGGGATTTGTAGGCGATGCCTTCCTGAGAGGGAAATTCAGAGTGTGATCTCCCATTATCACGACTCTCCTTGTGGAGGACATGCTAGCACCTCCAAGACAGCTGCTAAGGTGCTTCAAGTGGGGTTCTTTTGGCCCTCACTCTTCAAGGACGTCCATGAATATGTCCGCGCATGTGATCACTGCCAATGGATGGGGAATTTGTCCAAGAAGAATGAGATTCCCCTTAACTTCATCCTTGAAGTTGAAATCTTCGATGTTTGGGGCATCGACTTTATAGGACCTTTCCCATCCTCGAGGTGCAACAAGTACATCCTAGTTGTCGTGGACTACGTCTCCAAGTGGGTGGAGGCAGTGGCTAGCCCTACAAATGACTCCAGAGTAGTGGCCAAACCTTTCAAGAATATTATATTCCCTCATTTTTGAGTCCTGAGGGTGTTAATAAGTGACAATGGACCGCACTTCATAGAGAAGAAATTAGAAGCTCTTTTGAAGAAGTATGGAGTGCACCACAAGTATGGGCTTGGCTACCCCCTAAGACTAGTGGCCAAGTGGAGATCTCCAATCGCGAAATCAAGTCTATTATGGAAAAAAACGGTTGTGAGATCGCGAAAGGATTGGGCGGACAAGCTCGATGATGCCCTTTGGGCCTACCGCACGACCTTCAAGACCCCTATCGGCACCACCCCCTTTCAACTCATCTATGGCAAGCCTTGTCACCTCCCCGTGAAGCTGGAACACAAGGCTTACTGGGCCATCAAGCATCTCGACTGAGCGTTCTTTCTCGGGATATTTGAGGTGCATCTCGGGGTTTGATGACTGTGCGTTGGGAATGTGTTAATGTAATGTATATACATATTTGCATACTCATTTGCATGATTAGGATGCATTAGTTGCATTTTCATTTTAGTTTAATTGAGCATGTAGCCTAGTGCATTTAGCATAGACACTTGCATCATAAAGGAGACTTGATAGAGTTGGGCACACACAAGCTTTTGAGGTAATCTTTATCCCCTCTCTTCATCTTCCTTTGTGTTCCTTATTGCTTTTATAGTTAGCTTTATTGCATTTCCCTTCCAAAAAAAAAAAGAAAAAATATTGTGAAAACCCCTCCTATGATGAAATGCAAGGGGTGATGACTTGAATTGCTAGTTGTGGTCGTCCATGACGAATGATACTCGATTTGGGCGAATTCTTGTGAATTGGATTATGAAAAATGGTTTGATTGTGTGGCTATGTACTTGTGTTTTGGCCCATGAGAACTGCTATAACATGGGCATTTGAACCTTGGCAATTGGTTAATATTTTGAGCTCGTTTCAAGACTATGGTAGAATAACCAGTGAGACTTTTTGAGCCATCACGGGTATTCATTCTATATAGTCTAAAAAAAGCTTTCTTTCATGAGTGCATGACCCTCTGATGCTTGCATCTCTAGAACTTAATGCAATTCTCCTCGAAATCACATTTGACTTGTACAAAGTGCTAATATGATCAAGACATTCTTTTTGCTTCGTGAACTATATGAGCCAAAAAGCCACCATATGACATTGTCCCTTTTTGCTAACCCTCTCGTGCCTTCCCTTTTCATTGCTTCACCATTATTTATTTAACCCTTGGCCTAAAATAATTTTCCTACCCTTAGCCAAATAGTGGAGTAGCACATTGATTTTAGTAGAGTAGACTTGGGCATTTGTCTGTTGGTACATTTTGATAATTTGCGATGGTTTGTACTCCTTGTTTTCTTTAGACTTGGACTTGGGAGTTGGAGTTTTGTTGACCCTTGTCATTCCCTCTTGTTCCTGAAAAAAAAAGAAGAAAAAAAGGAGCAACAAGAAAAAAAAAAGGCGGAAATGAAAGAAAAAGAAAAAAGTTCCGCATTGAAAAAAAGGAAAATGAGCAAATAAGTGTTTGGCATAGGGAACCCCGAATAAGTTTCACTCCGTCCCAATTGACGTTTGAGTGCATGCTATAGAAGGTTAGTTGGTGGTTTGGTGTGGATGTGGCTCCACTTGGCTATTTGGCTATTTAGCTCCACCTTCCCAAAATAATCCTCTCCTTACCCATTCACCTCAGCCTTATTACAACCCTTTGACAAGTCCTCGAGATTGGCATCTGTGTATTTGTCCCTAGTGGTGGAGAGTCGAGACTTCTACTAAGCCTATGGTAGCTTGTTAGCAGTTAGAGCGGTTCTGAGTGAATCATGTTTATCCTTAAACACATGAGATGAGTGCTCCCTCTATTCCCATGAGTGAGGATCTACCAGTCTGGCTATCTCACCAACTGCTAGGCGTGAATATGGCCTGTCCAGCGGTTCAATATAGGGTGCATACTCTTGCATTCTAGTCATGTGATCCTTTACTCAGTTTTAGGGCATGCGTTTTTGACAAAAACAAAGGTTTCGCCTTTACCAAATATCTTAGTTGTGAACTACCCTTCTTGTTGATTTAGTTGTCATTGCTTGCCTGAGGAGAGTGACATCTTGAGGTGATCCTATCCCCCTTGATTCCTGATTGATAAGCTTGCTTGAGGACAAGCAAGTGATAAGTAGGGGGAAGTTGATAAACCTCAATTTTGACTAATTTTCGGTCCTAATTTGCCCTTTTTCCTCCACAATCTCTTGATTAATCTTAGTAAGAAGAGGGTGAATATGCTTTCATTAGCTCATTTTGTGTTTACAAGTGATATTTCTCAATTTTCAAGTATCTTGCCCAAAAATGAGAGAGTTTTACCAATTTTGCCGAAAGCGGGAGCTTTAGGATTGGAATTCCAATAAGAATGAAGGTTTAATGAAGCCCTGGGGACCAAAAGAATCAGAATTAGTAGCTGCTGGCACACGATCAATTGCAAGGGGTGCACAACCGTGCCTTGAAGCCAGAAGCTGTGCACAGTCGGGCGCACAACCGTGCACGATCTCTGGGACGCACGGGTGCCCGTGCATTTAGGGACAACCGTGCGTCCCCAATTTCTAGGGTTTGCGAGGGGCGGTTACATATCTTAGTTTTTGTTTTTAGAAAAGCTGGGTTAGGCAATTTTTCTAGAGTTTTTCCTCCATACTTTAGCATCAATCAAGATTGAATTAAAGGTTGAGAATTTTGTTGTTGGATCGTTGGATAGACGTTCACAATCGATCAAAGTACGTTTCCCTTTCTCTCACTTTGTGATTTTGACCCAAGTTTGCATCTTTAATCATGTTTTGGAGTTTCTTGTTTATGATTGAGATTATTGAAATGATTTGTGGCTAAATCCCCTATCTTGAGTTGTGATTAGCCCCTATTATGTAATTTGGATCTATGTCCTAAGTTTTTATGAATGAATGCATGTGTTTATGATTGAATTCTCACTTAGCGCGCCATATATTCGATGAATTGCCTGAGAGGGTTGTATTCATGCTTTTAACTAGGGTTTAGGAGATCAACAAAAGTTGAATCCTTAACTTAGAGCCACTTTGTGAGCGATTGAATTACTTAACATGAAAATAGTTAGGTTTTCAATTGGGAATTGTAGGTTACCCGATTTTGTGGTCCTATTGATTCTAGTTTTATAAAAATAGATAACTAGGATTGCTCAACCAGTCTAATGATCTTTGAGAAAAGGTGTAGACATGCTTTAACTTGTAGCCATTCCACTTCAACTATTTGTGCAGGCGAATTCGCAAGACTTAGTGTTTGATCCAAAGACCATAATGGTGTGGTGAATCCCAACCTGAGATTTTTGCTAGCATTGAGTTAGATAATTTCCGTAGTATTCATATTCATCGACTTGAATAAGTTTCTGCCTAAATTGAGTGCTGCAGTCAACCTGGTGACTAAAACCAAGTTCCATGTGGATACGACCCGTACTTGCCGTTGCTAGTTACAACTGGCACCGTGCACTTGCGGTAATAATTTTAACGTAACAAGCCAATTTAGACACGTGTTAAAATTATTACCGCAAGTGCACGGTGCCAGTTGCAACTAGCAACGACAAGTATAGGTCGTATCCACAGGGAACTTGGTTTTAGTCACCAGGTTGACTGCAACACTCAATTTAGGCAGAAACTGATCCAAGTCGATGAATATGAATACTACGAAAATTATCTAACTCAATGCTAGCAAAAATCTCAAGTTGGGATTCACCACACTATTATTGTCCTTGGATCGAACACTAAGTCTTGCGAATTCACCCTCAAAAATAGTTGAAGTGGAATGGCTACAAGTTAAAGCATGTCTATGCCTTCTTTTAAAGATCATTAGACTGGTTGAGCAATCCTAGTTATCTATTTTCATGAAACTCGAATCAACAGGACCACAGAATCGGGTAATCTACAATTCCCAATTGAAAACCTAACTATTTTCATGTTAAGTAATCCAATCGCTCACAAAGTGGCTCTAAGTTAAGGATTCAACTTTCGTTGATCTCCTAAACCCTAGTTAAAAGCATGAATATAACCCTCTCAAGCAATTCATCGAATATATGGCGCGTAAAGTGAGAATTCAATCATAAACACATGCATTCATTCACAAAAACCTAGGACATAGATCCAAATTATATAACAGGGGCTAATCCCAGGGGATTTAGCGACAAATCATTTCAATAATCTCAATCATAAACAAGAAACTCGAAAACATGATTAAAGATGCAAACCTTGGTCAAAATCACAAAGTGAGAGAAAGGGAAACGTACTTTGATCGATTGCAATGTCTATCCAACAACAAAATTCTCAACCTGTAATTCAATCCAGATTGATGCCAAACTATAGAGGAAAAACCCTAGAAAAATCGCCTATCCCAGCTTTTCTAAAAACAAAAACTAAGATATGTAACCGCCCCTCACAAAATTGGTTAAGTCGCGAGAGAAATTGGGACGCACGGTCGTGCCTAAACGTACGGGCAGTCGTGCGTCCCAGAGATCGTGCACGGTTGTGCGCCCGACTATGCACAGCTTCTGGCTTCAAGGCACGGTCGTGCGCACCCTGCAATCGACCATGCGCCTGCAGCAGCTACTAGTTTTGATTCTTTTGGTCCCCGGGGCTTCATTAAATCTCCATTCTTGTTGGAATTCCAATCCTAAAGCTCCTCTTTTCGGCAAAATTGGTAAAACTCTCTCATTTTTGGGCAAGCTACCTGAAAATTGAGAAATACCACTTGTAAGCACAAAATGAGCTAATGAAAGCATATTCACCCTCTTCTTAGTAAGATTAGTCAAGAGATTGTGGAGGAAAAAGGGCAAATTAGGACCGAAAACCAGTCAAAATTGAGGTTTATCAATCGGCAAAAAGCAAGCATGGGATTTTAGCAACTCTTGGTGAAAGATTGAAATTAATCCCGCACTTTTTCCGACCAAGTGCCTTACGAAGGGCTCTGGTTAGAACTTCGATGCATAAGATGAAGAGATAAGGGGAGAGGGGGTCCCCTTGCCGAATACCTCAGTTAGGTGTAAAGAATCCGCATACATTGTCGCTGACCATGACCGAGTATGAAACAGTAGAAATCCAGGCATTAATTAGGTTTACCCATTTGGAATGAAATCCCAAAATGCGTAAAGTATTAAACAGGAAATCCCATTCAATCCTATCATAGGCCTTTTCCATATCAAGCTTAAGTGCTACCCAAGCTTTTTTCCCTTTCATATTTTTGAATTTGTTCATGATTTCATGCATAAGTAGAATGTTGTCATGGATGGAACGTTTAGGCACAAAGGCACTTTGGGTTGGGTCAATTATCTTTTCCAAAATCAGCTGCATCCGATTGGTAAGAATTTTTGAAATAAGTTCGTAAGCAGTATTGCACAGGCTAATGGGTCGGAACTAGGCAGTGGTGGCTGACTGACTCACTTTTGGAATTAGTGCGATAAGCGTATGATTAATTTGTTTGAGTAGTTTACCGTCTTCAAAAAAGGATCTGACAGCCCGGCAGACATCATCTTTAATAATATGCCAGGGGTCTTGATAAAAAGCCGCTCCAAAGCCGTCAGGCCCTGGAGCTTTAAACTTGTCCATTTGGAAAAGGGCTTCCTTAATTTTTGTTTCTTGAATGGGCTGTAATAATATTTGATTATCCTCAGCACTGACTAAATTAAGCATTTCCGTATCAATATTAGAGGTGCCTGCCTGAGTTGATTTAAACCTAGCAGTAAAGTCAGTGATGAACATTTTTTCAACTTGTGCGGATTCATCAACCCATACTCCTGAATTATCCTTAACTTTCGTAATCTTGGTTCGTGTCTTTCTTGCCTTCATAGACTGATGGAAATATCGGGAGTTTCTATCGCTGTTTACCAACCATTCTTTTCTTGCAAATTTCCCTCAATATTTTGGTTAAAGAGGTGCATATTTTCCTGTTGCTTTATAAGTTTGTAGTGCCCATTATTTAATCGAGCACTATTTGGCTCATGGACTAATTTGGCTTTTATATGTAGAAGTTGTTCCGTATTCCTTTCTAGCTTATGCTTGAAATTTTCAAAAGTATGCTTACTCCACGATTTAAGGTCGAATTTGGTTTTTTTTCAGTTTCTGTATTAACTGATACGTAGAAGTGCCTTGTACTCTCGGTCTCCAATTTGTTTGACAATACAGTGCATTTCCTGGTAGTGAGCCCAGGAGTGTTGGTATTTGAAATTCGCACCCCCTCGAAGTGGATGCGCTGGCTCTGTATTGAGCAGCACAAAAACATGATCGGAGCATGTAAAGGGGCCATTATTGACTATGTTGGAAGGAAATAGCTGCGCACAATCCTCTATGAGCAGAACTCTATCAAGTTTTTCAAAAACAAGTTGTCCGCATAGGATTTTTTTCCACGTGAACACCCGCCCTTGGACATTAGCATCAATACTTCGAGTGTAATTCAAAAAATCACTAAGGCGTTGTGTTCGAGAACTAGTTAAAGGAGCACCACCAATCTTATCAAAAAAACACAACATTTCATTAAAATCCCCCATTACACACAGGGTAATGGAGTTGATGAGCTGATTTAGATAGTGCCAGTAAACGTCTTTATCTCTTTCCTGCATATAGGAGCATAGATTGCTGTCAACAGAAATTGTTTACTACTATCTTTGTTGATAACATGGCAATGTATTACCTTATTGTCTTTTGCTATGACATTAAGATCAACATTAACAGAATTCCATAAACACCAAATTCCACCCCCATGATTGACCGTTGGTTTTGTTATCATACTATGAAAATCCCAAATTCCTTATAATTAATTCCGTATTCTGTTCGTTAACCATAGTTTCAAGTAGAAACAAAATGTCTATCTTAGTAGTACGATTAATAAATGTTATTTCCTGTCGCAATTGGTATTTTTTTTGTGCCTTGGACATTCCAATATATAACTTTCATGAAAGACAATGATGATTAAAGTTGTTCCGATGCAGAAAGCATTCATGCTATAGCATTTGATCCATAGGATCGGTCGGTAAAATCGCCTTGGGAAATAAGAGATAAAGCTTAATTCCACTCACCGGGAGAAATTTTGGGGAAAAAATAATAATTTCATACAACAGAATATCAGAGGTAACAATTCCCCCATTCATCTCTATAAAAACACAAGCTAGAATACAAAAAGACTGGGAGCCACGTCACTGGAAAAAAAAAAAGAGCTCTTCTCTAGCCCCGTAAGACTACTTTGGCGTAAAGGTTGCTGCAACACATACATTGCTGTCTCCAACCTACCGGAAATGGACGTGGTAGCGCAAGGCAGAGACAGAAAGAAGCCCATAGAATCCCACAACCTGTGCCACCAAAAAAGGCAAAGAACAAGTACACAGCATCCAAAAAGAGGGCATACACAATGCAGAGCCAGTTCCTTTAAAAAATTAAAGCCTGCAGCAAAACCAAATCAAGTTCGAGTTTGACATCTCAGTTAACAACAAATGTATGTTGTTATCATCCTTGACTTGACTTCGTAATGGACACACTGAGGTAAAACTCTAGTCGCCAGGGAGACCCCGACCTGGCATCATAGTAATTAACCGCAGGAACATGCCCATAAACCCATAGAAAAGTGGATGATTAACAAACACAATGCTGCCTCCTCCCAAAGCAGGGGTAGCAAGCATCCATCAGTAACATGCTGGCCAAAAATCATTCCAACCCCACAATGAAAGAACATAGTTCTATCCTGTAATAAATAAGATCAGAAACACAATACCATCCAACACCTGAAATGAGTATGTTCGCGCAAGGCAAAGACACAGAGAACACCAAGGAAGCCTGTAACCTGGGTAAATAAAAAATAGAAAGCACAAGTACACAGCATTCCAAAAAAGGAAACCAAAGAGGCATAACCCATCCTGTTCAAACCTAAAAGGCTGTAACCTATTAAAAAACCAAATCAGCATCTGAGTTAACAACAAAGTCGAAATGATATCATCCATGACTTGACTTCGTGGTAGGGTAGCTGAGTAAAACTGTAATTGCCAAGGACCATGAAACCATAACTGAAAGGGGGAAGAAAAAAAACCAAAGCAGGGATGACAATCTTCCAGCAAGAACAAACTGACCAGACAACATTGCAATCCCATACTATAAGAAATTAAAGATACCATTGCATACATAAGAGCGAACACACAATACGAGACCAACCTATGAGCTAAATCACCTTTCTTACGAAGGAGACTAAGAATGGCAAGGTCCCAATACCTAAATCCAAAAAAGAACCTCTGGTAGAAGCCAATGGAAGACAAGGCAAGAGAGCATACAAATGAAGCCAAATTCGAGGCCCAGCAAGAGAAAGAATTCAGCAACAAGATGACATAAATAAGAGCACAGGCCATTACAACATTACCTAGAAACGAACACTCCATCCCAACAACCCCAAGCATCCCCCAAAAAATATCGAAAAAAGAGGTCACGAATAGTAAAGATGTGACATGAATAGCAACCCATCTACCAAACCAGACCAGATAAGCATGCTCAATTGAAGTAATCATCAAGCCCAAACTGACAGTACTAGCTCTATTCCACAGAACATGAGCATGGGCTCTACATCAAACTCCACAATAGTCCCATAGCCACCTGAAAAAAGAACCCCAGTCCCCCAAATTATAGAGAACAGAGCATACAAAGGCACAAAGATAATCAGACCTGTAAACCTGTGTTTTCATACGGAAAAAATGTCAACAAATAGGCACTCAACTAGGAGACACTGAAGTGTAGTAATCCGCAAACATGGATAAAAAATCATGACAACGAGTTGAAAATAAATTTTTCAGACAATAATTCAAGGAAATTAGTCAACAATCTTACAAAAATACTGAAGATTGGTCCCAAGGAACAATAATCAATCAAGGAACTATTCAAAGAAGAATATCCGGATGGCTTAAACACAAAGAAGAAAAAGGATAGAAGACTTACCTGAGGCATCCTACTTGGCTGAATAGCTTGAGATCCCTTCGGAATCTTTCCGGTCTTGAGCATGGACAGCAGAACCCGGCTAAGCAACATGGCGCTAATTCGGATGCAACGAGCCAGAGGCAGAGGCAGGGACTCGTCACGGGGACTTGGCGTACAAGACAGAAACAGCATTAGAAGCACACAGAGGCAGAACCGTAAGAAAACTTAAGCAAATTAAGTGGAGAAGGACACAGATAACCCCAATCGTCTGTGTGGTAACATCAATTTTAGCCAGAAGCTCGATCTGTCCTAATGATGGGAAAATCGCTTCAAGTTGCAGGGGAAACAAGATATCAGGAGCGATCCGTCCCACGGAAGCATAGATTGCATCAATCCGAACCCACGATCTGGAGAAGATCATGCGAACTTGACTGTGGCCAGAACGGGAAAGCAAACACGGAAAGTAAAGGTGAATCTGAGGGGGAACTAATGGCAAAGTATGGGCAAGATGAGTAATCGAAGCAGAATAGCAGCAGGGACGTATAATTAGCAGTGGTGGTAGTGTGCTTTGAAGCAGATCTGGAGGATCAGGGGGGGTGATTCATGGTGGCTAGGGTTACAAGGAACTAGATGCAGGAGACTCTCTGTGTCATACACTTCTTTCGGTAGAGATTTCGTTTTTTCCTGTATACACTTCTCTCTCTAAGATGTAACATCTATTTAGTCTTCATAACTAGGATTGTACAAATATTATGTAACAACCCTAACCTTGGGCTAGCCTTTTTAATATATTCTTTGATTTTGAAAAAAATTCAGTAGAATACCGTCTATAGCTTAGCTATTTTTCTTTTATAACAAGTATAAAATACATTAAAATATAAAAGAAATTCTTCACAATCTCAACAGCCACATGCCGGAGCAAATAAACTCAACAGGCCACATGCATTGAGTATCCAACACAAATCCAATAACCCATTACCATCAACAAATCCAAAAAATCAATCAAGCCACGATAGGGCATTTTAATGCACAATCACAAATCAAACAACCCATTACCATCAAAACATGTAAATTAAAATTTTTAAGTTAGATGGTTGAACTTACAGTGTTCACATTTTGTATTATCTCAAGTAACACCTCGTCAACTATCTGTGGATCAACTTTGTAATCACATGCGTTCAAAACCTATTATAATTATGTCCAACTTGTAAAAATGTGACATGAATCAATCAAATTAAAATTGCGAAAACATGAAAGATAAGACCATATTTACCATGCCTGCCAAGATAACAAATTGTCAAAACCTTCTTTTTCAGTGCCTTTTCTATTGTCTTCATCACTTCCTTATAAGTCAACTAGCAAAATGTGTGTAGGTTTATAAGGATTTGCATAGAACATGATGGATGTAGAATATTAAACGAAGAAGTTGAAACTCTTGTATCACTTAATTCTTACAAAAAAAGGGGATAGAAAAGAAAGTTTATTGAAAAAAAGAAAAACATACTGGATACACCTCATTTGGCTTTGGTCATTTGACATTTCCTTACTCAATGAACTTGTTGTTCATTCCCATGATGGTTCTCTAGCAAAGAAAATAAATAAATAAATACTTGATAATCATATACGCAACTAACATATCATTTAGAAAAGAAAGTAATTGTTTCTATTAGTAAGAAAGTAATTGATTTAAATAGTATCAATACTCACACAGTCCAAAATCCCACTCACGAGGAGGAGAAACCACATACCATGAAAGAACAAAAGGCCAAAACCACATACTAAAAGAACCAAAGGCATATGAGAGATTACCAAAAAATAACATAACATTATAAAGAGAACAGTTTCTCATTTAGATTGCACTCCTCATTCATAGAGAATTTGCAGGTTGTTGAATCAAAGTGAAACCAAAATTGCACCCTTGTAAATCAATTGACAGTTTTTGTGTATTGATATCTGAGAAAGAAAAGTCTATTCTATTCTAAGATTATAGTAAGCACTTGCAACAACAGATATAATAATAAGAAATATAGAAAAATAAGATGGGCACCCTTGGGCCTTAACAATGATCGACCTCTAATGGATTACCAACATCATAAAAGTTTTCTTTAAAATTTTGTCTGTAAATACCAAACAGTACTTTAACATGAGTAACTAAACTATATTGTTGAATATGGGACCGCAAAACTATAAATTTAAAGGATATCCAATTAATAAATTTCAGCTTATTATTTATTTTTAAGTGAAAATATATAAAAAAAATTTCACAAAAGTCTATAGCTTTTTATGCCTAAATAAATATAATAAATGGTTTAAAAATTACAACTCAAGAATTAGCTATCACTATTACTATGCATTTATCTTATAACTACTTGGAAGTCACATATAATTTCATGGTGTAATACAATCCAAATCTGTTAGTTATTACTTTTTTATACTGAATTTTTTTATACTGACGATGTTGATATATTTTTCTTAAATGGTTTTTTGGATAAAAAGATGATATATTATATTTAGACCTAGTGAATATAAACAAATTTGACTTCATTGAAGATCTTTTATTATTTTTATTTTTCAAATAATGCTCCTTTAATTAAAGGCTAATGCACTCCTCTTTAAGTAACATACCTCTGGGAGTACACTAGCTAAGGCAACACAACATCAAAAAGACATAGAAAACACATATAGAGAGATACTAAGGAGATGGCAAGAAATGAAGCACAAAAGGAAAAGAAATTGGTTCTACAAGGATTCAAAAAAGTAATTTATTCACTAGAAGTTTGGAAATTGTATAATCTCATAATTCATAAACTTACATGCAAAATCAACAAAGGAGGTTGAGAGATACACACAACGTAGAGAGAAAGAGATGGATATATAATCATATATATAAAGAAGGAATTGCATATATCATGATATCCCACAGGAGATGGTACCAAACAGCCATAAAGTAAAGATGTGTCTTTCTTTCCGCCCCCTCTTTTAATTCCTTCTCCTTACACCTTTCCTCATTTACACTATAAGAAAGATGTGGTAGAGGACTATTAGAGAAACAACCATAAAGTAAAGATGTGTCTTTCTTTCCCTCCCCTCTTTTAATTCCTTCTCCTTACACCTTTCCTCATTTACACTATAAGAAAGATGTGGTAGAGGACTATTAGAGAAGGAAATGGGACCATATAGGAAGGTGCTTCGGTCCCCATTTATGTTATATTTGTAGTTGGCTGGAAGGAACCTTTTCCTACTTAATTCCCTTACCCAAAACTAGTGTAAAGGGGGCGTATTTAGGAAATTTCACATTCAGGTTATGTTGGTGAAGGTTAGTTGATAAAACTATTTTTGGACCTTATTTTGGCCCCGATTTTATCCCCCTTTCCCCTTGTTTTCATGTTCGATCTTGTTGAAAAAGGGCCAAATCGGCCTCATTTAGGACATATTTCGCTCATTCGACATTTTTTCGTATGTTTAGGAATTCTAGTGAAGGAATAAAAGGATTGTTGATGATTAGTAGAAAGGAATGCCAAAGAGGCGAGTTTAAAGTCACAAAAGTGGCCACTCGGCATCGTACAGAAGTTCCAGAGGTTCAGCATGGGGACCTCATGCTTATCGGCACGGCAGTGCCGTGCCGAATAACCGATGAGTGGTGGCCAGCCGGGTCGAACGACCGTGCTTCCCCCCTTTTTCACGCGTTGCGACTTAAAGTCTTTCAAGGCGATTTTCGAGAGCTCTCATTCATTGTTTTCTTGACTAGAAGGTATCACTTAGAGGTGAACTTTTTAAGGTTTTCTTAGGAGAGTTTATTGTTCCTTTTGATTCAATTTACGATTATTGAAGATTAGTTCGACTTCGATTTAACAATCAATCCAAGTTTGTTCTCTGATTCTCTCTCCCTTTCGTTGTTGTTTTAGAGTTTGGTTGAATCATGTTTAGTACACTGATTATTGAAATTGTTGGAATTTAGTATGATTTGTGGCTAATCTCCCAACTTAGGTTGGGATTGAAGCCGATTATATTTATTGAATCATGAATTAGCCCCAGACCATTGTTTCCTTCATGCATGCAATTATGAATTCTATTTTGCACACCATATGCTCGATGAAATGCTCGAAAGAGCATTCATCCATTATTATTCGGGTTTAGGGGAGCATTGAGAGATGAAACCTTTACCTAGCATGACTTAGTAGACAACTAGGATTTTGATATGAAAATAATTGAAATTCTAGTTGGGATCAGGGATTGTAGATCTTGTAATCCTTCAACCTTTAGTCCCATAAAAATAGGTGACTTTAGTTGCAGGATTAGTCTTCGACCCTTGAGAGAGAGAGGAGATGGGCTTAATTGACAGTTTTTCGATTCGTAAACACATGCTTAGTTCTGTTTGATTGGGGTTAATGACTGATTCATCAGCATAATCATGCTGATATCTCAACCTAGGTACTTTAATACTTTGTAGTTTTATTCGATCCTTTAGTTGTTAACATCCCCATAGCTTAAATGCAAACCTACAACTTGAGTGGTCTAGATTGAGCATTTGAATTAGTCCAGTAATTGAAAGCAAGCTCCCTGTGGAATACGACCCGTACTTGCCGTTGCTAGCTACGACTGGCACCGTGCACTTGACGTAACAAGTTTTTGGCACCGTTGTCGGGGAGCTTGTTCCTTTCGATATTGGAACTGATCAGAACACTCTACACTAGACCTTTATTTTCCTTTCTTTTAATCTAATCCTTCCTTTCCTTTTGCTTGATACCTTTTACGCTAGGTATAGTGTTTGCTCTTGTATGCGTAGGAGGAGTCAAGGGGATCAAGACCTTGCCCCATTCATCCTGAGATAAAAAGCAGCAGCATGCCGGTGTAGGAGAGAAGAAAGAAGGAGGAAGAAAGCAGAAACAGTGATGGCACGGAAAGACCAGAGGGTGTTGCGCGATTACGCCCTGCCACAAGCATCGGGTATCACATTATCTATTGTGAACCCGACGGTCAAAGCTAACAACTTCGAACTCAGTCCCACACTCATCACCTTCGTAGAATGGGACCAGTTTAGCAGACACCCCTCAGACAACCCTAACGTGCACCTTCGCAGACTCCTTACGAAGTGTGACACCTTTAAACTCAACGGGGTGTCCACCGACGCGATTCGACTGAGGCGTTTCCCATTCTCACTGAGGGATAGGGGCACTGACTGGCTGCAGAATGGGGAGCCCAACTCGTTCACCACCTGGGAGGCTCTATCAAAGGCCTTCCTCAGCAAATATTTCCCACCTAGCAAGACTGTCAAGCTGAGGACGGACATCACATCCTTCACCCAACATGATGGAGAGTCCCTATACGAGGCCTGGGAGAGGTTTAAAGACCTCCAGGGGTAATGCCCCTACCATGGAGTTCCTGATTGGCTCCTAATCCAAACAGTCTATAACGGGTTTTAACAGTGAGTGAAAATCTCAGTAGATGCTGCAGCAGGGGGCGCTCTTATGGGGAAGTATATTGACGCAGCAAAGGCCTTGTTAGAACATATGACTTCCAACAACTACTACTAATTGACCGAGATAGCCACCCCTAAGAGGGGCAGTGGCAGATATGAGGTGGACACTGTAACGCTCTTGGCCAACAGGGTGGACACCCTAGCATAGCGACTTGATAGAGTGGGTGCCTCACCAGGTGCTTCTGCGGGGCTATCCATGGGGGCCTATATTTATTGCGAGACCTGTGGTGTATGGGGTCATACTACTGTTGAGTGTTACAATGCTCCCTCTAACATTGAACACGTTAATGCCTTTCACAACTTCAACCCTCCACCACAAAATAACCCCCACTCCACTACCTAT
The DNA here is from genome assembly GCA_017589665.1 of Selenicereus undatus. Classification (NCBI taxonomy): domain Eukaryota; kingdom Viridiplantae; phylum Streptophyta; class Magnoliopsida; order Caryophyllales; family Cactaceae; genus Selenicereus; species Selenicereus undatus. Next base: position 29,341,276 of record JACYFF010031957.1, read on the forward strand.
GGCCAGGGTTGGAAGAGTCACCCAAACCCCCTTTATAAAAACCCCAACTCTCACCCCTAGAGTCCTCCACAACCACCTAGTTTTCACAACAGAGCCCCCTCCAACCCACCCCCTCCACCTTCTGAACCCAAGTATCACCTAGAGAGTCTCATAGCTACTCAAACCAAGACTAATGAAAGTCTTCGTGAATCGATCAATTTACTAACCTCCAGGCTCGATGCCATAGCCACCCATCAGAAGACATTGGATATCCATATCACTCAGATCGCTCAATAAGTGAGCCACCTATCTCGGCCTTAGGGGCATCTCCTAAGCCAGCTTGAGACGAACCCCCGAGGTCACATCAATGCCATCTCTGCTATGGGAGAGGGGTTAGAAGAGAGCCCGGTGATGGTTCTCCAGGAGGTAGTTCCAGTTGCTCATTCTGGAGTAATAGGAGGAAAGAAGAGAGAAGAGAACCCAAGCTCTAATAGGGAGAGCAGCCATCCACTCCTAGCTCGCCCCTACCAACCACCGGTGCCTTTCCCTCAGAGGCTCGCATGGACCAAGCTATCTCAGCTTGAACCGAGATTTGTGCGATTCTTAGATAACCTACGCCGAATCTACATTAGAAACCCCTTCTTAAACACTCCCAAGGAAGCACCTGCCCATCTAAAATTTTCAAGAGAACTCGCGTCCAAGAAAGGAGAACCTGAGGAAGCTTCAGTGCCCCTTATTGGTAGCTCCTGCAGCGCGCTCTGACAGAGGCGGTTGCCATTCAAGCTGTAGGATCCTGGTAGTTTCTCTATCCTATGCTGCATTGGGGATATACAGATTGAGAAAGCCCTCTGTGATCTGGGCGCTAACATGAGCCTCATGCCTCTCTCTCTCTCTGCCAGAAGCTACACCTATTGGCCCTCAAGCCCACTGGCATATTTATTCAACTAGCAGATTGCTCCACCAGGCAACCTGCAGGCATTCCGGAGGATGTTCCAGTCTAGATGGGCAAGTTCCTCATCCCGTGTGACTTCGTCGTCCTCGACATGAATGAGGACCTCCCAGTCCCCCTTATCTTAGATCGTCCATTCCTTGCGACTATTGGGGCCGTGTTTGATGTGCCGACTAGCACCATGTCTTTCACGATGTGTAGGGAAAGGGTTGATTTCTGTTTCCCTTCGCCCACATCTATTCCTACCCCCGGTGCCCAGTTCGCCTGTGCTGTTCATCCTCTTTCCAACCCTCCCCCGACTTCGTCCGGAGTCGAGCTGAGTGATTGGGACGGAGGGCCACATGTGAGGACCACAGTCTTTCCCTCTACCCCTCCATTGTCTACTCCTCATTCTAGATGGCCTACTTGGAAGGACGACTCCTCTTGGGAAGCACCGATGACTAATTTCGTCCTGGAGAGGTGTTAGACGTACCACCGTTCCACATTTCCATCACCTCACCCCTCCCCGTTATGCCATCGTGTCCTTCCTGAGGTAAGGGTTGAGCTTAGGACCTAAAACAAGTGCTTCTTGTGAGGCAACCCAAGCCATTTATTTTCTAAAAAAAAACACACACACACAGAGGTGTGCCACCCAACCCATGTCCCTCCTATTTCACCGTTCAATCCCTGAGTCTACCCCTCCTCTTGCTCTTTTTCTGCATTCTTTTTATTGAGGACAATAAAAATCTTAAGCATGGGGGGTGAGCTTGTCGCTCTTTGGGTGAAATTGTGGATCTTAAGATTGGGTCGACTGGCACCATTTGCATTCGCATCATATAGATAGAACTTCATATAGTTTCACTAGGTTGTTTTTATATTTTTTGTTTTTTAATTTAGGGCATGTAGTTTAGATCATATAGGCTAGATTTTGGATCTTAGAAAGGAGAAATGATCGAGTGGTGATAGTCATAAGCTTTCCAAGTACTACTTCTTACCTTTCTCTTCATTTCCCCTGATATCCTTTGCCGCTTTCTTAGTTAGATTTATTGTTTTTGAATAAATGTGTGCGAAAACCCCTCTTATGAAAAGAATACAAGGGGCGATGATTGATTGATCAGGTTGAATGGCTTATTGTTGTGTGAATTTTTGTGAAATTGTATTTTAACATTGCCATTTGTAGTTCCCCTACCCTATGTTGTATGTCATATTGCCCTTGAGATCCAAGTGATTTGGCTTGATTGACCTTGATAAGTGGGACATACTTTGGAGTAAGTTGTTTTACTGTGGTAGACTTACCTGTGAAACTTTGAGCCTAATGACTACTCATTGCATATAGTCTCATACTTCCTTTCATCTATGCCTCATCTAAGATTGCATCTCTAGAACTTAGTTTTGTTGTCTTTGAAATCGCATTTAGCATGTGGATATGTTAATGTGATTGACGCCATTTTTGTTCCATTTAGCTACGTGAGCCAAAAAGTCACCCATTAATATGTACTATCCTCTTTGCTAGCCCATTGTGCCTTTCCCCTTGTCTTCATTGTTGCACCCTATGCACTACCCACTTGGCCTATCGATATTTCCTATATCCTTGTCGAGGTCTAGTGGAGCAACACTTCCATGTTGAGCTAGGTTTGCTTTGGAGGCTGGTTCGCCTTGGGTGCTTATTTAGTGGTTTGCTAAGAAGGAATTATGCCTTGAGTTTGTGGATCCCATGCCATTCACATGTACATTGCTTCTGCTTCTCAAAGAAAAGAAAATAAATAAAAGAAAAAACAACGTTGAAAAAAAAGAGAAGAAAGAAATAGAGAAGTTGTGAATAAAGTGTTTGGCAGGGGGGTATGATAATGAGATTGTTAAATCACTCCCTTGAGGTTTTTATGGGGCTTGTTGCTCAATTTCAATTATGGTGTGAAGTTGTTGTTCCGACATTCGTCGTGGAAATTTTTTTTGTTCCCTAGTCTTTTGACTATTAGCTCCACTCTTCCCAAATTTATTCCACTTCTCACCCTTTACCTTTGGCCCCATTACATCCTTTTCACAAGCCCTCATGATTGGCATATTGCATTTTGTATCAAGCAGTGGAGAATCGCGAACTCAACCAAACTTATGGCAGCTACTTGATTGGATAGAGTATCGAATGCACCCTTTTTACATATTCTAAACACATTGAGGGAGTGTTCCACTTTGTCCTAAAGTGAGGTTCTACCAGTCCTACTTACTCACCACTCATCGAGGAAGGCCTTGTCTTGTTATGTGCATCAACACTAGGGCATTGATGTGTTGCATTTGGGTATGGGGCTTCATGGAAGAGAGTGTGCATGTTTTATTTGAATTTTTTCACACCTTGACTTGGCTACCTTTAATGCATAGTTTATAGGGATGGCAACGGGTCGGATTCGGATTGGATGTATAGACATCCAAATCCGATTCAATTAATAATCGGATTTGAAAATCCAATCCAAATCCGACTCCGTCGGATCGGATGTTAAATCGAATTCGGATTGATTTCGGATCGGATTAAATCCGGATATAATCGGATATAATCCGATTATATATTTTTATTCAGTACTTATACAATTTTTTATTTCCAACCTTATTTTTGCCCACTTATAAGTCCAATATTAAATACCTATTTAATGTCTAATAGCTTTTTATATTAAACATTTCAATGTGTTAAAGGAAAAATGTGTTGGAAAAAGAGAATGCAAATTCACTTTAGAGTGAAAGGGATAGACAATAGTACAACAACTGGAAGGAAAGGGAGAAAGTACAACTTTGATTGACAAAGATAAGAGAGCGAGAAAAAGATCAAGAGAGAAGAAGAGATTAGCTAAGAAAGAAAAGTGTACTACACATAGAGTGCAAACCTTATGTGGATTTTTTGAGAGTTATCATATTAAGATTTTTTTATCTTCAAAAAAAGTTGAAATTATTAGAAAAAGATATCGGATCGGATGTTAATCGGATCGGATGGACTCTCCTCCAAATCCGCTCGGATCGGAGTCGGATTCGGATTATTTTTATCGGACTCTGAATCGGATTATTTTTTATTGGATTCGAATCGGATAATTTTGTCACAAATCGGATCGGATTTACATCGAATTCGGACTATACTGCCATCCCTAATAGTTTATCTTGGTTTGTTGTTCTTCCATCTCTTGCCTGAGGAGGAGCATAGCGAGAGGTTTATCTCCCTCGCTGGTGTTTCATGAACGAGTCTTGCTTAGGGACAAGCAAGAAGTAAGCATGGGGGAGTTGATAAACCTATTTTTGGACCTTATTTAGGCCCCGATTTTATCCCCCTTTTCCCTTGTTTTCATGTTCGATCTTGTTGAGAAAGGGCCAAATCAGCCTCCTTTAGTATATTTTTCGCTCATTCAACATCTTTTCGTATTTTCAGGAATTCTACCAAAGGAATAAAAGGATTGTTGATGATTAGTAGAAAAGAGTGTCAAAGAGACGAGTTTAAAGTCATAAAAGGGGTCACTCGGCGTAGCACAGAAGCTCCAGAGGTTCGGCACGGGGACTCCATGCTTATCGAGGAGTGTCGGCCAGTAGGGCGGCACGACCGTGCCACCTCGGCCAGGGTGGCACAGCCGTGCTTCCCCCCTTTTTCACGCGTCGCGACTTAAACTCTTTCGAGGCGATTTTTAGGAGCTCTCATTCATTGTTTTCTTGACTAGAAGGTATCACTTAGAGGTGAACTTTTTAGGATGTTCTTAGGAGAGTTAATTGTTCCTTTTGATTCAATTTACGAATATTGAAGATTAGTTCGATTTCGATCCAACAATCAATCCAACTTTGTTCTCTGATTCTCTCTCCCTTTCGTTGTTGTTTTAGAGTTTGGTTGAATCATGTTTAGTACATAGATTATTGAAATTGTTGGAATTTAGTATGATTTGTGGCTAATCTCCCAACTTAGATTGGGATCGAAGCCGATTATGTTTATTGAATTATGAATTAGCCCCAGTCCATTGTTTCCTTCATGCCTACGATTATGAATTCTACTCTGCACACCACATGCTCGATCAAATACTCGAAAGAGCATTCATCCATTATTATTCAGGTTTAGGGGAACATTGAGAGATGAAACCTTTTCCTAGCGTGACTTAGTAGACAACTAGGATTTTGATATGAAAATAATTGAAGTTCTAGTTGGGATCAGCGATTGTAGATCTTGTAATCCTTCAACTTTTAGTCCCATGAAAATAGGTGACTTTAGTTGCAGAGTTTGTCTTCGACCCTTGAGAGAGAGAGGAGATAGGCTTAATTGACAGTTTTTCCATTCATAAACACATGCTTAGTTCTGTTTGATTGGGGTTAATGACTGACTCATCAGCACAATCCTGTTGGCATCTCAACCTAGGTACTTTAATACTTTGCAGTTTTATTCGATCCTTTAGTTGTTAACATCCCCGTAGCTTAAATGCAAACCTACAACTTGAGTGGTCTAGATTGAGCATTTGAATTAGTCCAGTAATCGAAAGCAAGCTGCCTATGGAATACGATCCGTACTTGCCGTTGCTAGCTACGACTGGCACCGTGCACTTGCAGTAATTTAACGTAACAGGTTAGTTGAACACAACTAGAAGTCATACTTCATTACACGACCCTCTTACATAGTAAACAAATCCGTTTAAATCCTCTACATAGAGCCAAGGTGGATGGATATATCATGTTGTAACACATCTAACACCACTTATGGGCATGCTTTTTAGTTTTAAATGTGTACGTTCATGATGATTGCACTACCCAAGCAGAATCAATTAATTTAATGAACCTTAACCTCTAAAGGATTACTCTTCTAATTATTATAATCCTTTTAATGGACAAATACAAACTGTGGTGGGAGGAGTGAATAAGTTTGAAGTTACTCTTTTGGAACCTTCAAGGGGATTCTATGTGCCTTCACTTGCTAACTCATATTCCAAGAGTTGTGATCTCTAGCAACCCCTAGAGTATGTCGTAGCATATATCGGAATTGCTGCACTATGTACGTCTCCTAGAGAAAGAAGCGATACACACTTTACTATTGTACTCTAAGCAATCCTTGCAAAGCCCAGTAATGTGAACTCATTATATGCTAGTGAAGAAAATCTATTTCCGTTAGTTCCATGTGAGACGTCTTCAAGTTTCCACTATCACCCTTAGAATAGATGATCCTCGTGTAACATAGATGCAATTATGTTGTGCCTTATTTTCTTGTTGTCAACACTAGACAATGGCCTTGATTTATACATATCATAGAGCAACACCACTAGGAATCCAATCTTTGAAGGACAACATCATCAACTTGTTTTTGAGATATACCTATTTGATAAGTAATAATATCATACAAGCCTCAATTACCTCGCCTCCTTGTAAAGTATTAGGTGTGCATATTATATTAGGGATTTAGTTAATACATTGGTAAACTATGGAGTTTGTTCATTATTTAATGAAGTTAGTCGATCAAACACCAAATAACAAGCAGAGAACTTAGATGAGAGATTAAGGAATCAAACATTAGGCGATGCACAAATCTCACAAAAGCAGACAAACATCAGAAATTGGAAGATTAAAGATTATAGAAATAGAAAAGCTCAAAATGGGTGATTACCTCAATGGGTAGAGAGTGACAGACAGGCCCAGCAAAACAAATGGGCACAAATCGCACAAATCTCAAACTGAGTGTTCGAATTCTCACCACGGCTAGTACGTCGGCGCCTTGAATTCTTGCCATCGACACAACCACCGTCGATGATGAGAATGTAGCAGTGGGGATAAATGATGAAGCAGGGCTGCAAGTCAATGCTACGCGAAGTAGAGGAGCGAACGACTGCATACAAAAGCAGAGACAGATGACCTCGCTCAGCGCCGAAACTCTCACCGTCGAGGACAAGCACCGTCGAAACCTTCACGTGAGTAGAGCAAGAGTAGACTAGGGTTTTGTATAAGGGATGCATGCGAGATATGATGAATGTCGATCGATGATATGCGTTGATAGGCCAAACGTCTAACTCTCATTTCGAGGTGAAACATAAAATCAATTTTGAAAACAAAAAATAGCTACCATACTTAATATTCATGCTCAATGTGCCCTATTCACAAGTTACAAGTCTCCACACTTAATATGCATGGATATACCTTACCTAGTTACTACCACTCTTATAAAAGTTATTATATTTTTCCTCACTTATTATGTGTAGGAATAGTTCCACAAGCTCATTTTTGGTTATTTTCTCGCTGCACTTAGCCATGCGTGGTTGAATAAGAGTGGAAGCATGATGTTTTCTTTATAGTGAATTATGTTACTAATATCGAGTTGTTGTGATACTGCTATCAATGTTTCCTAGTGTTAAGGATGTTCATGTTTTGCTTGGCTAGTGCTGATAAATTTGTGATGTTGTTCGCATAGTTTTATTGTCTGGGATTGCTTTCTAAGTGCAGATGGAAGGATACACCAAGTAGTACAACAAATTAGAGAAATGCAAGCACTAACTGGTAAGAAATGTAAAAGTTGCTTCAAAAGCTTGGAATAGTGGAGTAGTGTGGACATGCCACCTGTAGTTGTCAACTATATTTACATTTATGTTCATGTTTCCACGATAGGTGTGTTGTAATGTTGCGTTGGTTATTTTTTTCATGTAACTTGTAATTGTTTTTTGAAGTTGTGGTTACACTTTGAAACTAGTCATTAGACCTGGCAAATGGGTCATTCGGTTCGGGTACGGGTCAGGTCAAGTTCGGGTCAGGTCATATTCGGGTTTAGTGACATTTCGGGTCGTTTCGGTTTGGGTCGGGTATGGTTCGGATCGGGTCGATTTCGGGTCAACCAATTTTTGATGAAATGTGCTCGTCTTGCCAAAACAAGCAACTTTGTTGAAAGTTTCGGGTCGGGTATGGTTCGGGTCGGGTCAATTCGGGTTTCAGGTCCACTTTCGGGTGAGCATATTTCGGATGTCGGGTCGGGTATGGGTCCGGGTCATTCGGTTCGGGTTTCGGGTCTCGGGTCAGTTTTGCCAGGTCTACTAGTCATTGACTTACTAATAATCGAAAAAAATGTATTTATCCCATAATTAATGCATTTGAGCATCATGTCTAACAATTATAATGATTGTCACCTTAGCCTAATCCCAAGCTAATCAACATGTTGTAATGCAAACCTCATTCATGACTACTGAATGATATGAACACACTGTAAAGTCATTACCACATTTATAGCGTGGACTTTGGCCAACCATTAAAAAAAAAAACAAGAAGAATCACATATGAGATTTCCTGACTGTAAGAAAATACAAATATCTTGATAACTTTATTTTTAATATATCATTACTAAAATTTTGCATTATTAAATTTAATGATCTCTTATTTATTCAATACACAATGTTACCAATTTCTAAACCGACTTAAGACAACTTCGGCCAAGACATTCATATTTTTATAAGAAAACAAGTTAGGACCCATCCATTGCCTCATAATTAAGTTTTTGAACAAGCAATGGTTTTTTGAAAGTAGTATTGAATAATTGTTAGGTCAACGTCAGTACGTTAATATAAATAAATAATGAAGATTTCCGTCCAACTAAAAAAAAAAAAAACTGGGTTCAGTGGTGAAAAGAAATATACTGCAAATATCTGGGGATGATATTTGATTGAAAGCTTTACAATTGAAAAGAATTATACTATAAATAGTTTACCAAGGTCGAGTGGGGATATCCTAAGACTTCATTGTCGAGAATACTTTTTTGTAGCATTATTAGGCACGTTGTTCATGTTCACAATCAAGAACCGTAACCCCAATGGCAAGGTGACACATCGAAAAGTCCCAGAAAATGACATTCAATATATCGACGAACTCAGTGACTCGGGAGTTCTAGTTGCCAATGCGATTCAATTGTTTGAAAAACAGGCTGGAGGACCACTTTATCTTGGTTATGGATTAAGAGGTGTGTACAACAAAATTGGAGAAATTACCAATAAAAGTTTGGAGAATGGGGATGCCTATGCTCTTATAAACATATTTAAGAAAAGATTTGAGAATGAGATTGGATTCTATTATGACTTTGAGATTGAACCTGATGGATTCCTCGTCAAGAGTAGCTTGGACGACCCCTTTTCTTTGAGTGCCTTCTATATCACCTTCCTTGATAGCTCCATTAGTATTTGTTGTTACCTTCTTTGGCAAAGGCTCGTTTGATTGTGATGATCCAGAACTACATAACATAAAAAAGCACATAATTATTAAGTAAACTAACAATGAATAATCCCTATTTATAAATTATACATCTACTAATAACCTACCTAAAGCTTATAAAAGAAATCACCAACCAACTAGACGTAAGCGAATTCATGTCTAAAATTGAACATCTACTAGTATCAGTCGAACAAATAACCCTATAACGCCCCCAAATTAAACATGTTTAACTGCTTGTATTTTCCTTAATAAATCTATTAATTATAATCTAAACAACCCAACGATAGGGGCATTACCGCCGTCCAAAAGGACAAGGCTTGAAACATGAGTGTTATAAATAATACAGTTAAGCATAGCTTCAATTATACACATACAAACCTTATCAATCCATAGATAATCAACTGTTAACCAACACAAAGTTTTTACACTATAGTAAAAACAATTCACCATGTAATCTGCATCTCCATCCACTGAAGATTTCAATATACAACTCTAAAAATATGCCTACATTGTACTAGTGTTGATCCATCCAGATTTCCTTGCTCAATTTATTATCTTCCGCTGGTTTACTAGCATGAAGACGATTCTCTGAGGATTTGCCTAAAATAAAACATGAAAAACACTTCGAACTGTGAGCATTTAATTAAATTTTGTTTTTCCGAGCTCGAAATTAAATGTGATGTCATGAGAAATAATCTAATATTTTAAATCATAATTATCGAAGCTTACTATCAATTTTTCCAAAATTAATACGGTAAACGAAACTTGAATTGCAAACTGGGGCCCAAAATTGAATTCTCCCAACCGGGATGATTAAATGAGATAAATAAATGTGAAAAATTAATAACACGACTTAATTAAATAAATGACCATGATTTAGGGTCGGGCTATTGCAGCCTTCCCCCCTTGAAGAGTTTCGGCCTCGAAATTTATGAACTTTGCCAACACATGCAAGGTTATCTCAAATAAGTATGGGTACTTTGCTTACACTTCTTGCTCAACTTCCTAAGTACCTTCTGTGGAGGTATGAGTTGCTCAAAGCAATTTGATTGGAAAGACCTGCTTGGTGCGTAACTGCTTAATCTTGTGATCTAGTATATGGACTGGGTGCTTATAAAATACAAGACCCTCATTGATAGCAATGGGTTTGATTATGACTGGGTGATCAGGATATGAAATGTACTGCCTGAGTTGTGAGGTAAGGAACACATTATGTATGTGTTTAAGTTATATAGGCATATCTGGTAGACAAGCTATATAATTCGACCTTTCAATAAACTGACATGGTCTAAAAGATCTTGACCGCAATTTAGTTGCAGTTCAACCTCCTTACACTCTTAATTGATGAAACTTTCTGAAAAACCTTTCTATATACATGAGAGTCCAGGAATCTCCTTCTTTTTTAGACATAGCGTTTCTATCGCTTTCTATAGGATATTTTCAGGAATCTTCTGACATGTGTCACCTTATTAAACGCTGGAGAAGATCTTCGTGACCCATAAGATGATTTGTTGTCAATGTCTACCGTCATTGTATCCTGATGTTTCATGTAGATTTCTCTGCTAGTACTATCACAACACTGACCGCTGGGAGTTTCATGGTTTCCTCAATTGCAAATGTTGGTTATAGGTCGTGAAGTACTACAGGCTCCAACTTAGAAGAGTTGGATCTATTGATATTTTTAAGTGCTTGCCAATTCGTCTCATGATGATAAGAACTGCTAAAATTCAATCTAGTTCCAAAGACTCCTTGAAGCGCTTGCCAAAACAGGCTTGAAATCTCTTATCTCTATCAGACACTATATCTGAGGGAAACCTAGGACAAAGTCCATTGAAATTCAATCCCTTTCTTAAGATTTTGTTTTATTCTTTAGAGCTCAGGATCACTATCCTGATCCACTCTAGTTTCCTCCACGAGGGAGGGCTGTAAGGTAAGTGTCAACAATTGAACATTCGTCTTCCTATGTTACACTAATTGAATGCCTAAGTCCTCAAGCTCTCTTAAGATATTCAACCAAGTAATCACTATAGTGCTCAAGGGATGTCGTGCCTTTCTATTCAGGGCATCTGCCACAACATTTTCAGTTCTTGGTTGACATTGGATCTGCCACAACTGATGTTTCATGTAGATTGAGCTTTTTCTGAGTGAAGATGTACTTCAAGCTTTGATGATCAACATTGATTTTGCATGATGCTACATATAAGTAAAGTCTCTGAATTTTTAGTGCAATTACTACAACTGCTAACTCCAGATCATGGGTAGGGTAAGCCTTCTCATAAGACTTAAGTTGTTGGGAGG
>JACYFF010031957.1:29352668-29368025 GCA_017589665.1 Selenicereus undatus
ACAACAATCAACCGCTATACAAAGCGTAGTTAAGATCTACCTTCTGTTAAGGCAAGCTACAAAGTTATCATCTATTGACATGGGTGCAACGCAATCATATCCAGCTACTAGCAGCAATTGGGGTCTTAAAAACAGGAAAAGGTGACCAGAACTAGTGAAGATGTAACATGAGAGTGAATGATGATGCAATTGGATGGGAAGATGCCATGAAGACAAAAAGCCCCTGGTCAAAGTGAGGAATATCCAGATGGTTGATGTTGATAATCCAACAAAGGCAACGGTAAATGGTATGTTACCAGACAGTGCAGTGAAATATTTTCAAGAGTAATGCCTACTTCATAGATTGAGGTGGAGTCAATGGACTGCTTGTAGGAGTTTAGGCAATTTAAGCAAGTCTTGAATTACAATGAACTGAAGCAAAATATCTCTCCAAAGTGTCCTTGGTTTCTCTTATATGGAATGGTCGGTAGTCAATGGTTTAAAAACTTATGTATAATAGAATAAACCTTTCCAAAATCCTACAATTCAGGGGATACTACATCAAGAACCCCCCTATATCTCACTTAGATGAAATTCGTGAGTTACAGAAGAAATTATTTGCAATCAATGAAGCAAATTGAAGTAATTGCCACTTGGATCCAGCAAACGCACAAAATGACACCCATATGATGAGGAAATATAAGATCAAAGTTGTACGTATCCACTAACTTGAACAGTCTATACCATCAGACTTCTAGGCTGAATTTCGTTGACGACTGGCCTCCAAATGTGCTGCAACGTGGATCAATGGAAAGCTTAATTTCTGTACTTCTCTATAGACTAACTAAAACATCTCTATCTGATGGAATGCATAGGTTGTAAGTGGGATAAACTCAAACCTCATGCACTGGAATTCTGACCAGTTTGTAGACTTGGACTTACCTAGCAATTTTAAATGACCAAATGACCTCCAATCCATTTGAAACTTACTTTAGATGCAAGATATCTCCGTAACCAGAAAGTTAGGATAGAAAACCCCTAGATAAATCATGCTGATCATGGACAAAAGTTACCTCAAAGTCGGACCTTGTGCACTGATCAAAACGGTCAAGTTGATTAAACTTGTGTATTCTGCCTACACTTAGTTTTTCCTATGCATTTAACCTTAAAAAAAATGAGTCAAGGGCCCTTTGTAGGACACATCTGTAATAGCCCCCTGCCCTAAGGCTAGGAGTGTTAGTGATTCTTAAGTTCCTAGGGCGAAACGGACAGAGCTTCACCTATAAACTGGCCATTTTCCAGGCTTAACGCCTTACATCAAATCCCCTGCACTGAATAGAAGTACAAAAGGATATCAAATCAAGCTCAACGGCTACACACCGGAGACCACAACTCTACAGGCCACACGCATGGGGTACAAGAGTTCATCTGATAAAGAAGAATATACGAGTAGAATATCTGAGAGATAAGCTGAGATTACTATTGTCACAAATCTCCAATGATATCATAATAATCCCCCAATAATCAATTTTCTCGGTCTCCTAACTCCACTCTCGATACTCCATATCCCATTAAGAAAATCTGAACATGGCTCTAATATCAAATTTGTAACGCCCCCAAATTAAACATGTTTCACTGCTTGTATTTTTCTTACTAAATCCCTTAATTATAATCTAGACAACCAATGATAGGGGCATTACCGCCGTCCAAAAGGACAAGACTTGTAACATGGGTGCTATAAATAATACAGTTAAGCATAGCTTCAATCATACACATACATAACTGATCAATCCATAGATAATCAACTGTTAACCAACATAAGGTTTTTACACAATTGTAAAAACAATTCACCATGTAATCTGCATCTCCATCCACTGAAGATTTCAATATACAGCTCTAAAAATGTGCATACATTGTACCAGTGTTGATCCATCCAAATTCCCTTGGTCAATATATTATCTTCCGCTGGTTTACTAGCATGAAGACGATTCTCTGAGGATTTGCCTAAAATAAAACATGAAAAACACTTCGAATTGTGAGCCAAAGCTCAGTACATGCACTCCTGTATTGTTAAATGATCATTGAAACACTGGTTTGGCCCGCTTTGTAATTTATTTAAAGTTAAAACAGTGAATGAGATGAATGTAAAACTATGTTGCTAGTTATTATCTTATAGTAAACCCCTTGATACTGTTACGATCTATGAATAGGTGTAAACCTGCCAAGCCGATCGGGGGACCTGGCCTAAAGTCGCACGGGTAACTGAAGGGCGAATGCCTTATACATGATAACTGACGGGGTCACCAATTAAATGATAAATCACTGTGTAAACTGATTCATTCATGTACTTACCGAAACATGATAACTTTGATAAACACACTCTAATTTCTAAATGATACAGCCAATGAACGTACCCGAAGTCCTTAAAATGATATTTCACTTGAAAATACTTATACACAATGGAAACGATAAACTAAGCCCCGATTCTGCTAAAGAAATGTAATTATAGGTAAATGCAGTCAGTAAACAATATTTACTCCCGGAATTTATAACTTTAATAGAAATTGATTAATTAAAAAGCTTCCATATTTCCAATAATTCAATATAAGATAAGTTACAACAAAATGATTTGAAAAATAAATCAATTAGGGTTATTGGACTTGAAATACAACAAACTAAAACAAAATAGACCAAATTGGAATGATTGAGGTGATAATGAAAAGATTTTAATTGATATAAATGTAATATGGGTTTCTTATATTTCCAAAATGGATAATGGAAAGTGTAATGCGTTTTGAAATAGATAATAGAAGGCTTAATGTCAGGAGAGGTGTTGTGAGGTTCATAAAAACTCAAATAACCCCAACTGAGTCCAATAGACACTGATTTGAATCATTACTCTGCCCACTTCTCAAAATCCATTTTCATGCTCATTTAACTCGGTTTTCCAACCCAAATAAGCTTCTATACACTAATCAAACTTGTTGAACTCACTGCACCTTGTAATTTCTTTGCAATACCCATAATTAGATAGAAACTTATGATGATATTTTCAAATGTCACGATTTCTTTCTTCCGCCATATTACCGTTTGATGGTCTACTTTAGAAAATTCATATCTTTCACTCCCGACCTCCAATTGAGAAATAAAACCCCAATATGAAAAGCTCACAAAGTCCTCTAAAACTTTCATTGAGGATATAAAAGATGATTCACATAGTAAGGTCCCCAAAATTAGGCCAGAACACAACCGTGGACAACTTCAGTCCAATCTGCGCAGTCGTAGCAAAACGACCATAACTTTTTCCACAGAATTTGGATTAAGGTGATTCAAAAGGTATTTAAAATATAACTCATTGATCTATCAGATACCAAAAATCACAATTTTTCAATTACCCAATCAATACCAGCTTTTCCATAAAGTCCCTTGTTCACAGATGCTCCCAGTTTCAATGTATTCTGTGCAGTCTTCAATAAATTAGTCATAATTTTGTCCAAACAACTCTAAATTGAGTAATTCTAGAGCATATTGAAAGCTAACGCATCAAGATATTACTACATCAAAATTCATGAATTTTTGATGTGCTAATTCATACCAGTTTTCTCCAAAAATGACCCTTGTTTTAGGTCTGTTTACTGCTCAATAATCACATTTTTCAATCTTTTCTTTATGTAACCACCCACTAAAATCACTCTTTAACTTATATAAATCAGCATAAATATCTTGATATTCATTACCAATGTCAAAGATCACAAAATATCATTTAAAACAATGAAAATCCATCATCACACCCTAAACTTGCATGAACATGAACACCCTCCATCTTTTCTTTCTTTCAAGATGATCCAACCAATACAACATCAAAGTAACTCTTGATTGCATCAAAACAACATGATTAATAATAAAAAAAAGAATCAAAATCCAAAACACAATCAAAACAACAAGATAAAGTTAGGGTTTACTCACTTGAAGCTTGAATATATGAAGATGGAGGTGGTGCTTGATGTTTGTGTGCGTTGTGGGTGGTGGGTGGTTGTTGAGGGGGTGGTGGATGGTGGATGTGGTGCTGGCAGCAAGGGCTGCTTGTGGGGGTAGAGAAATGGAGAGGAAAGTGAGAGGAAAGAGATGGGAAGACTAGTCTTGCCTTTGCTAGCTTGGTTTACTTGGATGAAAATCATCCAAGTAAACTTGGCTGAGATTTTAGCTCCAAAAAAATATCTTGCTAATTGTAATTAGGGCCTAATGATGGTAATTGGTGAAGCAAATGGATTAGAAACTTGTTGGGTTGAAATTGGTTTTAAATGAGCTCTGGGTTCGGAAAAAAATTATCAAACCGGGTGCGATTAATTGAATTTTGTTTTTCCGAAGCTCAAAACTAAATGTGATGTCATGAGAAATAACTTAATCTTTTAAATCATAATTATGGAGGCCTACTGTCAATTTTTCCGAAATTAATATGGTAAATGAAACTTGAATTGCAAATTGAGGCCCAAAATTGAATTCTCTCAACTGGGATGATTAAATGAGATAAATAAATATAAAAAAATTAATAACACGACTTAATTAAATAAATGAACATGATTTAGGGTCGGGCTATTACAAACCCTATGGCAATACTTTTGAACAATTTGACCTAATATAATGAACAAACAACATTTAAAATATATGCATAACAAATACACATAATTATGAAGTAAACTCCCACTGAATAATGCCAAATAATAAATTATAAATCGACTAAATAAACTACTTAAAACTTATGAAAGAAATCATCAAACAACTAAGTTAAACCATCACTAACATTGAACAATCTACTATTGTCAGTTGAACAGATAACCTTATGGTAATATTTTTGAACAATTCGACCTAATACAATGACCAACCAATATTGAAAATATATAGATATCCAATCAATTAAGAAAACATACATAATTAATAAGTAAACTTATAATGAATAATCACAAATAATAAATTATACATCTATTAATAACTTGCTCAAAATTATACGAGAGATCATCAACCAACTAGACACAAGTAAAATCATCACTAACATTGAACAATTTACTACTATCAGTTAAACAAATAACCCTATAGTGAGACTTTTGAACAATTTGACCTACTGTAATGAACAAGCAATAATTAACGTATATACATAAGGAAAACACATAATTAATTAGGGAAATAAGAAGATGGAGAAATATTCTCCGAATTTAGTGCCATGATTAATTAGAGGGAATAGGAAACATTTTACATTGTTTAGGAAAGTCAATCACTATCCCATGTCTTTTCCTATTTCTAATTTTTTTTTAAAAAAATCTTATAAAGTTGCCACCTTGGACAATATTTACATGTCACCTCCAAGAGTACATACACCTAGGTGGATGGTATACATTGCCTTCTTAGAGGGGTTAACATCATCTATATCGGGATGGTGACCACTATCGCTAAGTGTATATGAACTCAAGTAAGTGTGAGATTCACCAGGAAGCATAGCTAACATCGGCAAGTTCAATTAATCAAAATCATTATTTGTAGGAGTCAGTATGCAACGCTCTTGCATTTAGTATCCATCATTGTACATGGTAGATAAGTTCGGGTAAATTTTTGATATTAACCTCCTCAATCCTGGACTGTCATTAGATATGAGGAATTATGATGGAATCTCTATCCAATTGGGTTCGCTTCTTGAATGTAATGAAATCCTTTGCAAGCTACTAGAACAAATATTCAAGATCCAATTCCCAAATTTTGCAAGCGTTGATATTCAAGGTTGCTTAAATTTGAATCTGTCAGTCACGTGTTAATCTTGAGATGCATGACATGACAATGAGGCCAAAAATTTGATGGAGACAATGCTGCTGCAACTATATCTATTCTACTTCCCTTTGTGACGACCGGAAGTATTTGTCTAGAATCTCCACCAAATAACATTAACTTTCGTCCAAAAGGCACATTTTATTGATCAAAAATATCCCTTAATGTACAATCAACAGTCTCCAACATAAAATGATGTGTCATAGGAGCCTCACCCCATATAATCAATGAAGCTTGCCAAATCAATTCAGCCAACTCAGAATGCACATTTGACCAATTGACGATACAAGTAGTTAAGACGAGTCCCTCCCTAACCTACCAAACATATACCAACAACTAGACATAGTAGGTTGTACAACCAAAAATAACCCAAACCATCTCTCAAGGGTCATGAGCTAGTCTAATTAGTCTAACCACTTGTTTTTATGGGATTAGCCTAATTAGACCTTAAGGTTAGTAACTCTCGGACCTAGTTAGGATTGAGACTATTTTCATGTCCAAATCTTACAGTAATTCTAAGGTACATACCTATATACCATGCTCAGGTACATACCTATATACCATACATCATATAATTGATCTAATATCCTATTTCATTTTCTCCAACCCAACAAATATTTTCGTAATTCTCCCAACCCAACCTATTAGAAAAAGATAAATTACAAGGAACAAAAGGTCCACTGCAGACAAAAAAGATACACTATATGTAAGAAAAGATACATTTCAGGAAACAAATGGTATACTACAGGAAGGAAAATGCACACTGTAGAATAGAAAAGATATACTATTGCGGGAAAAAAAAAGAAGATAAACTGCAACATATCAAGGGCGCGTTCATTACACAACTCTAAGGTGTGTACCATGCTAGATACATATGTTTGTATCTAAGAATTTTTCATCAAGAGATGGCACGTAGCAATGGAAAAATCTTGAAAGTATATGCATTCTATTTAGCATATTTGGCTTCTTCAATCCCCGAACAAATTTTCCTATTGTGGGAATCCTCGACAACCAGGAAAAACATCCCTTATTCAATCCTAATTTTTCAGATTTTTGAAATCTATACAATATATAAGTCCTATAGAGTACAAAAATTATTTAAAAAGCAGAACAAACTGTGTGATTATGAGAAATTGTCTAATTCTTTATTAAATATGATTGCTGAATAAACAAACTCCAACTCAATTGCCCAATGTGCATGTTCTTTTTGACTTTTGATAAGTTCATCTCATGACTATTGAGCACAATTTAGCGCTATTAATTTCCTCTTGAAAATACTTAGTTATATGTTCTTCAATGATTCAGCATGTTTCAGCCATAAGCACCAATAAATACTTCTCATATGTTAAAAAGAACATGCCCAAAATAATTTAATTGTTTATAAAACTAACGTGGACCAGTCAATTGAAGTAAAACATTTATAGTTTGTTTATTAACAAAATTGGTTTAGTGGTTTTGACATTCGTGAGTCGTGAGCCCGAAAAATCAAACATATTTAAAAATTGGCTTAGTGGTTCTGACATTAAATATATAAAGCAGCGACAAAAATAAGAACATTCTCCATAATACTAATGATTGGATAACCAAATACCATGATCCATCGAGATAGTTATATATCAAATCTAATTGTTCAACGTTTAACGTTCCTGCGAATTGAAGACGAAATTCTTTGTTTTTTGTTTTTTTTTGGGGGGGGGGGGGGGAGCCAAATAAAAATGTGCAGGAAAGGCGTTGATTTCTTTGAAAAATACTTGACAATGGTAGTTTCAAAGAAACTTTACTAATTGATTGGCTTAAAGTGTGGTGAAGGGCTAATTGGGAGACGAACTGAGCGTATAATCAAGAATTAGAGAGAGGCTAATGGATTGAGCAAATAGGGAATCAGGATGAGAGAAGAATATCTTGGAAAGTTACTTGAGGGGACAAAGAGGCAAAGCACATTTAATGTTTGGTTTTGGGTTTAAGTGGTTACACGTGTATATGAGAGAGAGCGGTTACCAAAAATTCTCTGATACAAATGTATATATCTAGGAAGACACACTCTTTTTCTCTATATAATCTTTTTTCATTATTTGTCCTTTTTTTCCTAATTTGATTCCCTTCTTTTTTTTAAAAAAAAATTTATGGGTAAATTCTCATCATGTGATTACTCCCTCTTTCTTGGTTGGAGAATCTATGTTAAATTATATCAAAGCTAAACATCTTAATTTTATATGGCTATTGCATTCAAATTGAATGAATTTTCAATGATCCTTTTGATTTTTGGCGTTTCTCTTAAATGATAGATATTTTCAATAAGCTTTTTGATTTTTGTCCGATAAAATCTTAATTTTATATGGCTATTGCATTTAAATTAGACCTGGCAAACGGGTCATTCGGTTCGGGTACGGGTTGGGTCAAGTTCGGGTCGGGTCATGTTCGGGTTAAGTGACATTTCGGGTCGTTTCGGTTTGGGTCGGGTATGGTTCGGGTCGGGTCGATTTCGAGTCAACCAATTTTTGGTGAAATACGCTCGTCATGCCAAAACAAGCAACTTTGCTGAAAATTTTGGGTCGGGTATGGTTCGGGTCGGGTCAATTCGGGTTTCGGGTTCACTTTCGGGTGAGCATATTTCGGGTGTCGGGTCGGGTATGGGTCCGGGTCATTCGGTTCGGGTTTCGGATCTCGGGTCAGTTTTGCCAGGTCTAATTTAAATTGAATGAATTTTAAATGTTGAGTTGTGAATTTTTTGGCTCTAAATCATGAATCTTTAATCTATGTATGATCGACCGGTTTAATTGATGAACCTTTTGATATTGTAAATGATATTATGCTATCTGATGTATCTTTTCAACGTGTGTACTAACTACATAGGTGTTTTGTGTATTGTATCTTTTCTTGTACGCACTGTATCTTCTGTTGCTTGTATTATACTTTTTTGTTTCCTACAGTGTATATTTTCTTACATGTATTGATAATTTTAGGCTTGGTTGGTCTAAGGAAATAAGGTAGGAGGCTAGGCTCGGGGCCAATTATATTAGAATGCCTATATTTATAGATATGTACTTAACTAGAATTACTGAGCAATTGCAGATAGGGTGGCTTAGAGAAATGTGGGAAAGGGGAACGGTGTGGCAGTTAGACGGGGTAGTTACTAGTCAACAAGTTTTTTTTTTTTTAATTTATAATCAAAGCAAAAACAATGAAAAGGAATGCAATGACCCATAGATCAATGGTGGTAGGGAACTCTAACTCCGCAAATGACTCCTTGTTAAGGTCAACCTTATTTTGCTTTTATTACAGATGTATAGATTACATCCTAAGGTCCCTTCACAAGTCCATATAGGTATCTTAACTCTCATCCCTCATCGCAACTCCTTCCAAAACACCCCCCGAAAAAAATGTTTTACATTTAACACAAATTTTTAGATAAGATCATCTCGCGTAAGAATTATTGTAAGACACACTCTTTTAGCAATGACTTTTTTTGAGGTTTTCTTGTCACTCATAATATGTTGTTGAGTGACTTTTAAATTTAGAGTTGACTAATAGTTTATTTAGGTGCGATGCAATGATAATTACCCCAAATGAATTATTGGTCACCCAATTAATTATTAATAGTCAATATAAAACCATCCATCTCGTGACATGATCTATGTAAGACGGTCTTATGTAAGACTTATTATATATTAAATTCTATTATAAAAAGCAAGCGTTGTAGTATAGGATCTGTTAGTTTTATCTTTGGGCCCATATAAATGCAGTAAACTACTTATTGACGAAAACTATATTGTTTGTAAATTAGCCGATAAAACTTCTTGACTAGTTAATCATAAAGTAACATTATGTTTAACACTTCCAGGATATAAAAATGTAATTTTTGTGAGAAAAAAAAAGATTTTGCATTTAATCCATGGAAAAAAAAGTTATATATGGTGACAAGCACAAATGTTTGTTTTAGAGATAGGAAAAAGACAATTACAAGAAAATAATACCAAGTTAATATGATGCCAAGGTTTCTCCATTTAGACCAGGACGCAAGCAAGGCTACACCGGAAAGATTTTTAAGCAGCCGACATTCCGAAATTTTTAACTTTTAAAGGAATTTTTGGAAAATACCGTAAAATACAACTAGTACTTGTGCAACACAGTTCTCTTGCAAAACCTATATCATATTCCTAAGAGTATATAATCCTATAAGTCACATTAGTACCACATATTAACAACTATGTATATGGCAAATACATGCTGAAAAAATATATATACGTGCTAAGTGGGAGTATACAATCCTAGGTGTATGATATACATTGTCATTCTCTTGGGCACACATTAGGGGTTGAGATGTTGCTATTGAAAATTATGTATAAATACTTTAAAATTTATGGGCATTTGTAAAATTCATAATTGTACTTATCAAATTACAGGAAACTTAAAAGCAGGGTATGGTAAACAAATTTTGTTCAAACTTAATTAAAAGTAGGACATTGTTGAAAAACACTTTGAATTCGCTAGTAGCAAGAATAATCGGATATGCATTTCATTGCTTATATCAAAATATGCAAAAGATGATAATTAAATACCCTTGTATAGATTTTCTTGTTTGTCATTTTAGTAAAACTTAAATACTCCTTCCATTCCATGATAATTATCATAGTTTCTATTTTCGTTTGTCCCAAAAGATTGTCCTGCTTAGTTACTTAAATTAGAAAAGTACAAAGCTCTGTATAGCTTTCGCCCCTAACAAATTGAAATGTTATGTGGTTAGACTAATAATTAAACTTTCTTTCTATTAAAATTGTAGAGATGATAAGGTTAATTTAGAGATAATATTTTGTTGTTATTGGTAAACTAAGACAATAAATATATTTCTTAAAATGCTGATTTTTTGAAGTAGGACGGTCATAGTGGGATGGAGGGAGTACATAATATTTTATCCAAAAAATTATACCTTAGAATCTATTTTGTTATTAAAAAATGCCACACTTTTAGGGATGGCAACGGGGCGGGTCGGGGACGGGGGGCATACTCCCCATCCCCGTCCCCGTTAAGATCCCCGCTCCCCGTCCCCGCCCGTTTCCCCGTTGCGGGGAAAAAATCCCCCCCATCCCCATCCCCAACGGGGATTTAATCCCCAACAGGGCCCCGACGGGGATTTTTCCCCGTTATTTTTTTCTCCCTTATAATACCTATATTAAAGTTTTAGATGAAAATTCAATTTGTGTTTCCTAGACCATACTCTTTAACCCAATTAATTATACGACAAACTCTTCTAAACTCCACACAACACAAGTGAACAATTCAATCAAAGTCTAAGTCAAATACAACCATAATTCAAAAACTAAACATTTAAAACACAACCATAATTCAAGAACTAAAAATTTAAAACACAACCAAAATTCAACAATCCTTCATTACAAAATACAACAATGTACATAGTTTAACAAAGAAACCCAAGTGAAAGTCATCTAGATGTCGGGTTCATCTTCAATCTCACCATCATCATAATCAGTCGAAGGAGTAAGGCGATAAGATGTAAATTCACCAACATCTAAAATACATAAAAGAAACAAATTAGTAAAAGGGACAAAAATGTTGTTTTACTTTAACTACAAATATATAAAAGAAAAGAGCATACCTTCCGACTCTATGGATGCCCAAATCCAATCTCGAGCACACATCAAAGCTTCTAATGTCTTCGGATGTAGGCGGTTACGATAAGGACTGACAAATCTCCCTCCTGTACTAAATGCAGACTCGGAAGCTACTGTAGAAACAGGTATAGCATAAATATCTTTAGCAATCATAGCTAAAATAGGGTACCTCGACTCACATCCCTTCCAATAAGCCAAGATATCAAAGGTATCCACCCCTGCAGCGGTAGGTTCTTCCAAGTATAAATCTAAATCAGATTTTTGTTGAATTGGTGGACCCTTCTTAAACTTTGTATTATATATGTGCTCTATTGTTCTCCTCCTACTGCCACATCCAATACCTTCAGAAATCATTGTAGATGCATTTGTAGAATCACTAGAAACACTATGAGCATGGCCATGACTATAACTTTCATTCATACGCTTCAACTTCTCTTCATATTCATTGAACAATGCATAACAAGTATCCTTGATCCTATCAACTTTGCTTTCCACATCAAAATCATAAATCATAGAAAAGTAACAATTCAACATTTCCAATTTATATCTAGGATCCAAAACACAAGCAACTCCCATTATTCCATGAATTGTATCCCAATATTTTTCCCATTTGTCAAGCATCTTTCTTCCCATGGACTTGATTGTCACATTAGGATCATAAATCATCTCATCCAAAGCCAATCTAACATCAAACACTTTAGGGAAATAAATGTTTGCGATGGGAAACTTGGTGCCCGAAAATAATAGAGTCACTTCATAAAAAACACCCAACTTGTCACAAAACTCCCTAGCTTTGTCCCACTCATCATCATTAGGCAAACATTTATAATGTTTTTCCCTTTTAGCCAACTTTGGAAAAACTTCCCTATACATCAAGGCCGTTTGTAGCATCAAAAATGTAGAATTCCATCTCGTTTTGCAATCAAGTTTCAATTTTTTTGAATAAGAAATACTCAAACTATCACAAACTTGTTGAAAAATTTCCTCCCTTTTCGGTGTTGCTCTCTAATATGCCACACTATCACGAATCTTTTCAATTGAACTATCAATGACTTCCAATCCATCCTTCACAATTAAATTAAGAATGTGTGCACAACAACGCATATGGAAGAACTTACCCTGTAAAGGGAGTGCTCTTATGTCCAATTGATCTTTAAGAATAGAAATTATAGCATCATTGGAAGAACAATTGTCCACCGTAAGAGAAGATAACTTTCTACCCAGATTCCAATCCGAAAAGCATTCCATTAATTTTTCCGAAATAGCTTCGCCAGTGTGGGGGCATGGAACATATGCAAACCTACAAACATAAGAGAATGAAATGTCAACCCAATGAAACATAAAGAAGTAATGACTATCTTATAATCCTAAAAATTAAGTAAAGAAAAAATACCTCAAAATTCGACTTTGCAAGGCCCGTGAATTGTCAACCCAATGAGCGGTTATGACTATAAAACCACGCTTTTGGTTTTGAGATGTCCACATATCCGTAGTGATGGCCACCTTACTTTTAATACTTCCCAACAATTTCATAGTTTTGCTTTTTTCATATTCAAAAATTTTGATGATATCTTTCTTAAGAGTGTTCCTTGATATCATCTTAAAAGTGGGATTGAGAGCATTTGAATACCTTCTAAAACCAAGATGATCCACCATAGCGAGAGGATACTCATGCATGATAATCATATTGCAAAGCTCCCTCCTTACTTCCTCTTCATCATACACCGGGTTTCCATAACCAAGCTTCCCTTTTTGATATGCGGAATTCTCCATCTTCAACTTCTTTTGAGCGAAATCTTGAGCAATGTTTCTATATCTCTTCATGGGGCAACTTTGTTGATGATCTCTCAAATGCTTAGTGCCATTTTTAGAAGAACCACCAAGTGCTTTCTTACAATATTTACAAATGGCTTTATCTACGCCATCTCGAACCTCAAGAGTAAAATGCTCCCAAACATCAGAGACAAATTTCCTTGTCTTTGCTAATGTTAATGTCGTCCCATCATCGTCGGTCCCATTTGGTGTCCCACATGAACCAATATTGGTATCTGTTGGCGTGGGAATCGTGGGATTTCCAACTCCTGCATCGATAGCATCTTTGTTTGTGGAGCTTGGAGATGGGCCAGATGGTCCACTAGCCATTACTATTAACCAACAAGAGCTTGCACAACAACTTGCAATCATCAACAAAATAGGCATTAGGCAATTTGCAATCATCAATGAAAAGGGAACGATTAAACAACTCGCAGAATCATTGCCCATACTACTCGTTATCTATGTTTTCCAACTAATATGCATTGCAATGGCTTCCATGAAAGATTCTTTTAGAATACTTATTAATTTTTAAAAGTATATTTTCTTTTTGTTTATTTTTTGAAAAATAAACCCTATTTTCCTATACAACTAATGCAAGACAGACAATGTATCACAATTCACAAGTCATAAGAGACCATTAAACCTACACTAATTAGGAAACAAATCACAGACTCTAAGAGATCTCTTCCTGCTTTAATCTAAAATTCATAACTCATTCACAGAAAATAAATTTTTTTGTACACTTTTTTTTTATCTCTTAATTTCTGTTTTTCAAAAAAGTCAGAGATCAATGTCTTTCTCAATTAATATGCATTATTTGACACTTTTTTGGCATGGATTTCTAATTCATGAATATACAGCCGAAAAATAAAATGTTAATTTACTTCACACACTCACACTATCAGGCAATTGAGAATCTGAGATGAAATTGCATTGCATTAAACAATTATACAAACAGACATTACAAATTATACAAATACTCTAGTCTCTAGTAGATTTGGCAATTAAAAAAAAAAGGAAGTTAATGGGCCACTTACTGTTACCGGCTGTGAGCAGTTGACGGCGGCGAAGGAGTTCGACCGGCGGCGGCAGCGTTTGATCGGTGCTGGGTCACTGGGTGTGGTGGTTTTTGACTCGTCAGTAGTGACTAAGTGAGGAACGTGAGACCGGTCAGGCGGTCACCGGTGGCTCGGACTGACGGCGTGAGGAGCGGGGTTGTCCGGCTGTGCCTGTGCGCACGACGGACTGGCTGCGTGCCTGCGTTAGTGTGAGGGCTGGATGAGTGGACGGCGACTCGGCGAGCCGGCGAGGTCAGCGAGGAGAGGAAGAGGCTGGAGACAGAAGCCACTTCGAGGAGTGGATGCAAGTATGCAACCGGCGAGTCGAGGTCCGACCGTCCAATCCTCAGAGCCTGAGGGAGAGTATGAGGCTGGACACTGGAGAGAGAAGAGAGCAGTGACTCATGGAGCAGAGCACTGGCGACTGGCGAGGAATGACAGATTGAGAGCTATGAGAGTGACTGAGGCAGTGAGGTTTGAGGAGCAGAGGAGGCAAGCTGCTTGAACTTGAAGCCTTGAATGCTTGAGTGACTGCGTGAGGTGAGGGCGTGAGGCTGTGAGGAGCAGAGAGCCAGAGATAGAGGGTTGAAAATTGAAATGTGGCCCATTGTTTTATATATCTAGGGTTTTTGCTAAGACAATTACAAATATAACCTTTCTTATTTCATTTAAAAAATTTGAAATTAAGGTTATTTATGTAATTTTAATTAAAAATGGGGATGAGGATGGGGATTTTTCCCCAGTCGGGGTATCGGGGACGGGGATGGGAAACGGGGATAAATCCCCGACGGGTAAACGGGGACGGGGACAGGGCTGATTATGTCCCCGTCCCCATCCCCATCCCCGCACGGGGATTACTTTTTCGCCCCATCCCCATCCCCATCTCCGTTGGGGACGGGGATTTTTCCCCACTTCGGGGCGGGGCTCCGACGGGGACGGGGAATCCCCAACTTTTTGCCATCCCTACACACTTTCATAAAATAAGGTAATATTGTTGGGCTTTTGACCTCTTACTAATAATAATAATAATAATAATAATAATAATAATAATAATAATAATA
>JACYFF010031957.1:29377569-29390023 GCA_017589665.1 Selenicereus undatus
TGTCAAGTTCAACGTTGCAAGATCCATTCTGATCCAAGTGGGTGTTACGTTATCCGATGACGAGGGCCACATAGCCGGGACCTGGCAGTTCAACCTTATTTGTGGCAATATGGTGGTGGATTATGTGAATTGTCATTGCAGTCAATGTGGGGGCATTAAATTCGTCAATGTGGAGGCATTAAATTCGTAAAGGTGCCCTGGATGAGGCGTGGTGTGCCCCACATGGTTTTCGCTGAAAGGTTTAGGGATGTGGTGCAAGAGTTCCATGGGGAGGCTAGGTGGGTCACCTTCCATGGTTTATATGACCTGGCTCACTTGGTTCCCCTCTTCACCGGGAGGCCACTACCGGAGTCATTGTTTGATTTTGTTGATCTAGTTGAGAGGTGGTTTGGTAGGGTCTTTGACTTCAAGTCCATGGCTGGGCCCTACAGACATATGTTTGGTGTTAAGTGTCAGCCATGGATGAGCTTAATATGAATGAACAGAGAAAAGATAGAGAGATAAAACCTTCTTGATTATGTATTATTCTTATTCTCTGTATCTCTCCTACAAAGACCTTATATAAGAAGCTGAAGCAAAAGAAAAACAGAAAGAGTGCGGGCATCTTTCATAACAAACTCCCAACAAACTAACTAACTTTCGTATTTAGATATTTTGCTTTCTTTCCTTCAACACTCCCCCTCAAGTTGGGGGTTAAAACAATCAAGAAACACCCAACTTGGAAAGAAGCCTTTGATGTTGTTGCACTGGTACAACTTTAGTTAGCATATTAGCCAGCTGTTGGTTAGAAGGAACATAGCTAGTTTTGATTGTGTCTGCCTTCAAATGATCCCTGATAATGTAACAATCCACCTCTATGTGCTTCGTTCTTTCATGAAACACGGGGTTTGTTGCTATGTGCAATGCTGCTTGATTGTCACATCTCAACGTCACAGGTACAAGCTTTATGAGCCCCAAATCCTTAAACAGCTACAACAACCACAACACTTCACAGCAGGTCACAACCATGGATCTATATTCTGCCTCTGCAGAAGATCTGGCAACAACATGTTGTTTCTTTGTTCTCCATGAAATTGGAGACTTGTCTAGCAATATACAGTACTCTGTGGTAGATCTCCTGGTTGTAGGACAGCTTGCCCAGTCAAAGTCACAAAATGCTGTTAACTGTCCTGCTGAGCTATTAGCCATGAGTATTCCTTGACCAGGAGCAGACTTCAAATATCTGACCACATTAATAGCTGCCTTCATATGTTCTGTAGTTGGCTTTGTCATAAATTGACTAAGTACCTGAACTGCATAGCTTACATCAGGCCTAATGATTGTCAAGTATATCAATTTTCCAATCAGCTGCCTATACTTATCTCCACTGACCAAAACATTTCCTTGATCTGGTGTAAGCTTGAGATGTGATCCATTGGTAATCTTAGGGGCTTAGAATCAGTTTGTTTTGTCTTCTTGATCACATCCTGCACGTATTTCTTTTGGGATACAAAAATACGTTGTGCTGTTCTGATTACTTCCAAGCCAAGAAAATATCTCAATTCTCCCAAATCTTTCATATGAAATTGAGAGCTCAGCCGTTGTTTAAGCTTTAACATCTCTTGCTGATCATCTCCAGTAATCACCATGTCATCCACATACACCAAAACTGCAGTCAAGTTGTTTGCAGTTTGTTTTGTAAACAATGAATAATCAGCCTTTGATTGGTCATAACCAAAACTGATAAGTGCTGAAGACAGCTTTGCAAACCACTGTCTAGGAGTCTGTTTGAGTCCATATAGCGATTTTAGCAGCTTGCACACTTTACCATGCACACTTTACCACTCCCCCTGACTGAAACATGCTCTGTATTAATGGATATTCTGCATCCATACCTAGCATATCCTTGAGGAAGATGCATGTACGTACACTTCCTCATATAAGTCTCCATGTAAGAAGGCATTGGACGCATCCATTTGAGATACAGTCCAACCCTTGGCTGCAGCAATAGCTAAGCTCTGACCGTGGTCATTTTAGCTACTGGAGCAAAGGTCTCGTGATAATCCACCCCCTGTTGCTGTCTACAGCCTTGAATGACAAGCCGGGCTTTGTACTTGTTGATACTAACATCTGAATTAAACTTTGTTTTATAAATCCACTTGCAGCCAATGGCCTTTCTACCTTCTGGTAGTGTAGTTGTTTCCCAAGTATGATTTCTTTCTAAGGCATCCAATTCCTCATTCATAGCTGTACACCATTTGAGGTCTTAAATAGCTTCTTGAAACAAAGTAGGATCATACATGACAAACAAAGCTGACAGAAAGGAGTAAAATTTGGACTTGACAAGGGCAGCCATAGCATAGTGAATATTTATAGTGGTAGTGGTAGAAGCGACATAATCTTTGTAGCCACCCTAGTTGCTTAGTGGTGCGAGTGGACCTTCTGAGACTAGGTAATGCAGGATCAGAGGAGGAAGGTGTAGGATCAGAAGAAGGAATTTGCTCATTGACTGTTGATAAAGAATTGACTGGGGACAGAGAACTTCAGTAAGTAGGATCTGGCTCTGATGAGTTTTCTATGATATGAGGAGAGGGGTTGATGAGGAAATCTTCATAAGAAGGTGAAAGTTGGGATTGAATTGATGGTATAGGTTGCATACATTGGGTAGAACTGTATGTACCGTAAGGAAATATATGTTCAACAAATGTAACATCCTGAGAGACAAACAACTTATGGGTGAATGAGTTGAGAAGTGTATAGCCTTTTTGAGACTGAGGATACCCAAGAAAGAGACGAGGTACACCCCTAGGTTGCAATTTATCTCGAATCCTATCAGGATTGGCAACAAAAGCAAGGCAACCAAACACTCTGATTATGCTATAATTTGGTCTTTTTTGGAGCAATACCTCAAAAGGTGTCAAGTTCCCTAGAATAGGAGTGGGAAGCTTGTTGATGAGGTGTGTAGCAGTCAGTATACAATGACCCCAGAAAGAAAAAGGCAGTGCAGCTTGCAACCTCAATGCTCTTGCTATTTCTAGAAGATGTCTATGTTTTCTCTTAGCCACCCCATTTTGCTGAGGTTTATCAGCACAAGTGGTTTGATGAATAATACCCAAGCGACCAAAAAAATCTTGACATTGCTGAGAATCAAACTTAAGTGCTTGTTGCTATGCTTTTGTCATCCACACGTGTCATAAAGTATCTACAACCTTTGCGAGTAGGTACTCTATATGGACCCCATCTATCCATGTGCATAATTTCAAAAATGTGATGTGTCTTTGAAGTCCTCAAGTTAAATGGCAATTTAAAGAATTCGGACATTGGACAAGTAAGATAGATTTCATCAAAAACATTCTTAGTGAAACCTGCAATATCTTTTATTTTTGTTAGTGGAGCATGTCCTAACCTTAAATGCCATAATGTTTCCTTGGAAACAACACATTCACCTGCTATAGTCACACACTTACTTGGCACAAGCCTTTGCCTAGCCAAATGATCAACTAAACTAGTTGCAGCACAAGTATGCCTAGTTATAGTTACAGACTTATTCATGAATGTTACCTCATGTTTTGCCTGATCTTCATTGATCAAATAGTAGAGTCCACCTCGCTGCTTTCCAACACCCTTAATTGTTCTTCAGGCATAGTCCTGTATGAGATAAAAATTAGGATAGAAAGCCACAAAGCAATCTTCATCCTGAGTTAATCTAGAGACTGGCACCAGATTGAACTTAAAATCTGATACACACAAAGTCTGCTGCAGTTTAAGACCATTGGCTAGGTGAACCTCTCGTACATGTGTAATAGGTGCAGTACTTCCATTAGGCATGTTTATATGAGGTTTTGCCTTAAAGATTTTTGGATTTGCAAACATCTTGTACACAGGAGACATGTGATTTGTTGCACCTGTATCAAGTATCCATGCATCTATCCTAGAAGATATACAGGAACAAAATGCATTACCAGCAAAATCCTCATAGTCCTCTTCACTGTCTTCTCCTTGCTTGCTTTGCTATGGAAGAAGCTTCAACAACTGTTCAATTTGCTGCTTTGTCAGAGTAACTGAACCTCCACTCCTGTTGTCTGCACTTTCCACTTGAGTTGCTGTCCTTTTATCATTTCCAGCCTTGAACCTATTGAACTTCTGATTCTTTGATCCTTCCTTGTTCACCTTCTTTTGAGGAAATTTCTTTGATCTAGGATGCCAACTGGGGCAACCAATCAACTGCCAGCACTTCTCCCTGTCATGACCTTTGTTTCCACTCTGACCACATCTTTCTTGCTGACCTTTGCTGAACAAGGCTGAAGACTCGTGATAAGATTTGACCTCATCTAGCAGCTCTCTTTGCATCTCTTCTTGCTGTAGCATGGCACACACTGTTTCCACACTAGGCAAGGGAGTCATGAGTAGAATTTGACTCCTTTGGGTGCTATAGATGTCATCCAGTCCATTCAAAAATTGGAACAATTTTTGTTCCTCTTGTTGTTTGGTTAGTGCTCTAAAAAATGCATTGATTTCATCATTTGTCTGAGTAAACTGAGGCAGTTCAATCATTGAATCCAACTCCTCCCCTACACATTTCATTTTAGTATAGTACTCTGACATTGAAATCCTATCTTGCTTCATAGCATATACTTCTTTATTTAAACTATACTTTCTACATCCATTACTTAGACAAAATCTCTTCTCTAGTTGAATCCAGACCTCTCGTGCAGAACATATAGGATAGATCTGGCAATTGTATCAGATACAGTATTCATAAGCCAGGCTATTACCAGATTATTACAAGCATCCCACTATTCTGTCTTAGCTGCATCATCTATGGGTCTTGGTAATGTTCCTTGTACGAATGCCAATTTCCTCTTGGTTGATAATCCAATCTCCACTGATCTTCTCCATGTTCGATAATTCTTTGCACCAACAAGCTTCTCGCCAATAGCAAGTGATGTAGGTCCATCAAAGGGATGAATGAACATCGGATTTTGAAGATCACTATATGTAACATTTTGTGACTGAATTCTCTCTGTTGACATTTCAACTTAAGCTTGTTTGTATATCAACCAAACCAGATAAAAGAGTGAAGATATGTGAAGTACAAATCAATCCAAAAGGAATTCAGGATAGACCGATAGAAGGACAATTCCAATCAATAGAAATAGAATGAAATATTCGAAAAATTATCAGCTAGATCTGTTGATGAATCACCTCAACTATCAAATGCAAAATAAAAATAAAAATGGAAGATATCTGTGATGTGAACCTTCAGAGTGTTTTCTTACTGCACTTGATGCTCATCAATAAAGCTTGACTCCATTGCTCTGATACCCTGTTGAGTGTCAGCCATGGATGAGCTTAATATGAATGAGCATAGAAAAGATATAGAGATAAAACCTTCTTCATTATGTATTATTCTTATTCTCTGTATCTCTCCGACAAAGACCTTATATAAGAAGCCAAAGCAAAAGGAAAATAGAAAAAGTGCGGGCATCTTTCATAGCAAACTCTCAACAAACTAACTAGCTTCGTTATTTAGATATTTTGCTTTCTTTCCTTCAACGCTTGGGAACCCAAAATATTTAGGGCTTGAGAAACTGGCCGCCATGGTTAGGGTTAACCGTGCGGGGAGAGCACACCAAGCAAGGTCTGATAGTTTAGTAACTGCATGAGTATTTAGCATATTTATTACCATCTTTTGCAATTTGGAGGGGCCGACGCCTGTTGAGAGTGCCTTCCAGTTGGAGGGGTTCCTTTTTGGTGTTTCAATTCGAGTAGTTTGCCCTAGAAATAGATGTCATGATCATCATGTGGACAATAGTCCATCCATATTAGTCTTAAATATGTCTCATTTTATTATCAAGTAGTGAAATATTGTACAAATTGTAATTAAAGAGTGCATTTTGATCAATTTTTAACCATTGAGAATTATGATCAATTGTCATAATTTCATGACACTGTGTTCATTAATATATGTGTTAATTAGGATGATATTTTGATTTTGTCTGCCTTACTTAATGAACAATAAACGTTGTGACCATTTTGACGGATAATTATGAAAAAATGAACAAGTAGTTTAAAATATTACGAAGCTAGAATAAATTACATATGCTTGTGCAATATCCATATTCCATCATTCCTATTTGGCGTTTATAATGTGATCTTCTATGTTTATTTAGGTTTTTTGTTTAAAATATTAACAAGTAGTCTAAAATATTCAAAAGGCTCTTGCTATGGAACCATTGGAGTCTAACGCTGTAGAGTTGGCCACTAGGGGAGGGGCAGAGGGAAAAAGGTAAAGATTTGGTGGAGGTGGACCATCAGCCAAACTTCCGAGAATCGGAGGTGACCCTTGCTAAATGCTAGGGCCCTTAAGGCCAACATGCACCCCTTTTAATTTCTTCTCTTCCAACTATGGAGCATTTCCCTGGATGCTACGCAATGGTGGTAACGATCTCACCATAAATGGAAAAGACAACAGGACAGGAGATAGCTCACATGATCTGGGCACACCAAGCCCTTAAATAGGACTAATGATCGTTGCTAATGGTAACCCCCATGTGCTGCTATATTTCTTCATATCTGGAAGAATCAAAGAGGTAGGTAGAGACGGTTAAGGATGCAATCTAGAACAGCCAACCACCCAAATCTTCATCATTGCTTAACTTCTGGAAATGGGAATGACATATTATCTATTCCCTATTGTTAGTCAACATCCTTCTATTGGGCATTGCAGGGATGAAGAATGCTTCATGAGGAGTTTAGATGGATTTCAAGTTGTGAAAATTTTTCGCTATGGAAGGAGAAAAAAAAAATATTAAGAAACCAGGGTTGTAAGCAATGGAAACAACTCTGGGACAAACTAAGAGGTGAAAGTTTTTGAGGGTTACGTTATGACTTCTAAAGCAAATAACCCTTAAAGGGATAGATTCATAATGACAATTAGGGTAGGGAACCTAGGGTTTTTGGAGTAAATAACTCAAAAAGGACCCATGTTTAATCAAGAAAGTTCCGAAAATTGAACCCAATTATTGTTCCTAGCATAGGAAAATGGAGATATTGCAAGAGAGAGAGAGAGAGAGAGGGGGGGCAGAGGTAGGTTTAGCTAGCTTAAGTAAATGCTTTAATGTCAAGGATAACTAGCAGCCTAATATTTGGCTTTACAAATTTTGGATAGAAACTCAGTTAGGAAATTTTTCAAAAATTAAGAAAAATCCTTTAGAGAATAAATTGGCTACCTCCTAGGAAAGAGCCCAAATGATAAAGGGGAAGATAAAACCAACCTTCAAAAACCCCTCAAGGTTTGGAACGTGCTGAAACTCAACCATCAATTCAT
The DNA here is from genome assembly GCA_017589665.1 of Selenicereus undatus. NCBI lineage: Eukaryota > Viridiplantae > Streptophyta > Magnoliopsida > Caryophyllales > Cactaceae > Selenicereus > Selenicereus undatus. Next base: position 29,384,879 of record JACYFF010031957.1, read on the forward strand.
AAAGAGAAAAATAAGTTAGGTTTGCCAAAAAGGTTCATGCATATTTTATTGTGGATCAGTCATATCTCCAACGGCAAATGATTTAGGCTACAAAATTTCTCAATAGGCCTCATGCCAAGCCAAAGGGTCAAACCCAATAAGGAAAAGTGAACTAGATCAAATAAGCGTCCAATATTAAGCATTAGGCATTGGGCCTAAGCCCAAGTAATAAGCCTAATGTAACATGTAGTCTAAATATCTTTGGAAATGATTATGTGCCCTACTTGCTATAGGAGTAGGAGATCAAGTAAGGTATCTCAATCGAGATGAAGATCTTAAGGAGATAAATGTATTAAGAAACAAATTATTAAAGAGTTAGAATCCTAATATGATTCCCCTAGAGATATGGCTATGAGCCAGCATATAAACAAGTTATTAGGGAATCCAAAAGGTAGGCTCGTTTGAAGTTATCTTTGCTCTTCAATTCTACTGTTATAGTCATTTTCTAAACTAAGCAGTCTTATAGAGGACGAAAACCACACCTCTCTCAACGTCCAAACAACCCAAATTCTATCATGTGCTATAGTAGGTTGCGGTATTTTAGGGAACTAAAGTGTAAATAGTTGTTAAGGCTTTTTCAATATAACCTTAGTATGGAAGCCACTCCTTAGCCCCCCAAAAAAGAAGGAAAACGATTACGTGGTTATCCCAAGCAATATACAAGAGTGCGTTAGACCTACCAAAGTTGATATATCAGTGCACAATTGCACAATCTAACATAAGGATAATTCAATTTAAACATAAATATGCAACCAGAAATTTTTTAAAGTAATCATACTCGCTAGTTAACATTAGATCCGAAGTCCAAAAAACCAAAAACAACCTTTCTTGATTTTGATTTGAATTGATATCCTACTAATCCAGACATTAGCTGATTTAAAAGTTGAAATTAATCTATTGTTATTCAAACCAAATGATTAAAAAATCTTATTGGTCTTCTTTTATTTTCTTGATGGAGGACTTGGTTATAAGCCCAATCTTGTTGCCTGTAGTCATGCGTGTGTCAAAATCTCAAAAAATTATGATAGAAATTACCGATTCTTTATTCCTTCTTTTTGTTTTAAAAAATCCCAAAGCTATTAGATACTTCTTAGATAAATTAAATCCTTAACTCGGCTTCCCGCATGTCAAAATATATCCCAATAAATTCTCTAGACCTCCTTTTATACCTAACTATTGATTTAGGCCCTCAATCATATTTTTAGGGTACTTTTAGACTATTTTCCAACATGCTTGTCTCGGTTGCGTACTTCCAAATCACAAATAGATTACAAACCGAGCTTCCAGTGCCCATAACTTTTACTCCTGATGTTAGATAATTAATATCTAGCCCATTCTCAAAAGCCTAATTTTCAAACTACAACCTTTCTTTTGTTTCCATTAGCAGATTCTGTGTCACACTGACTAGAAATTAATCAAAACCCTAAACTGACCCAGTGACTGTCAAGATTGCGCACTCACCGTGCAATGGACATAACTCTGTGGTTTCAGCTCCGATTTACAAAATTCAAAATTTTCCAATCAAAGGACACGTAGATCCACCATTCTTAATTTGTTTATATTTTTTGTACAATCCAATAATTACTACCAAATTCGTGAAGTCAAACTACGTGCTGGGTGTAATGAACAGGGATTATATCATAAACTTTAAGACTCGAGCTCATTCGATCCCGACTTGAACCCTTCGCCAAACATGCATACAACGTTTTCACCCATAATCCTCCTACTGCTAATCATCAAACCTATCCAAGCCATAGAAAGAATGAATCTTTTACCTTGAAATGGATGTTCGAGAGAAAGATGGGACTTTATGGTGTATTAACTCTCCAACTAAGTGCTCCACTTTGATGTTTATAGGACAACATGAAAAACAATCATATGCAATGCCAAAATATAGAGATTTTATGAAGAAATTTCAATATACAACTAGCATGCTTGGCTAGGGTTTGCATTAATGTTCATAACTTACTAAGGGAGAGTGAGAGAATGGGAGGGAGGGCGGCCGGTGGCTCGGGGTGGTTGGCAGTGGGTAGGGCGATGCACAAGCAAGGGGGGAAAGAGAGAGAGAGAGAGAGAGAGAGAGCCGGGGGGTGCCGTGAGAGGAGAAGGGAAGAGGAAGAGAGAGAAAGCGTGGGCTAATTTTCTTCTGAGACAAGTGAGGGGAAGAGAAAGTTTAAATACTAGGGCTTTCCCCCTTTCTCTTCATTTATTTTTTTTAAAGAAATTTCTAAATTTTTCGGAAATAGACAATCGAGAGAATAATGCTCCTTTGGCTTGGGCCGCTTGTCTAACATCCATACTATACCGCTAAATTTTCTAGGAATTAAACCACTATGAGCTCAAGCATACTAAGTAAATCAAATTCATAATAGTTATAAATAAAAAATCCTGAATAAAATAATTTTTCGGAGTTTCACAGGCTGCAAATTTTGTAGACTATGATGGAGAGAAGGGAGTGAATCAATGTTGGAGGGGATGAGAGAGTAGCGATGAGAGGACCACGAGCATTGCATATGTTATGAATGAAGTGGGCAATGAGGAGAGAGAGAGAGACAGAGAGAGAGAGAGACAGAGAGAGAGACTATTTTAGGGCATTATATAAGTGTGCAACTCAAACGCGGACGAGGAGAATGGATATCTAATTGCTGTTGACGACGTGACTCATTCGCCTAAAAGAATGTTATTGTGGGATGATCTCGGGCAATGCTTACTAACATGAATATATGTAAGTTTAGTTCATATTTATGCAACTGTCATTTCCAGTCATGTATTTCACATAATGTAAATTAAAAATATGTTTTAAACAAAACATAAACCATGAAATAAAAGTACTACATATTTGATGGGAAAATGGGGTACTAAAGAATAAGAAAATATGGGTCGTTAAAAAAACAAAACGTAATGAATATCAAAAGCATTAGCATCCATTAGGGAATAATCACTATCATCGTTAAAATAAATTAAAGAGCCTTAAATATGCAGTAATTGCTATGTAAAGCATAAGATTGTAGCATGTGGGCGGCATTTGTGGCAACATAGAAATTTTTTTCGTGGAAGTGTATTTCTACTCTGTGGAGAAATCTGCTCCCTTTTCCCACTATTGTAGCATAAATTCAATCCTCAATGTAGAATTCAGAATACCTCATCAGAAACAGTCATATCAATTGAAAAACTCGTTTTTCAAGGAAAAAAAAGACATTTGTGGCATTTGTGTTGTACAACGATGTTTCCATTGATACCAACATGCGTAAGGCTTACTTGCAAAACAATGCAAAATGTTTAGATTTAGCTTTTTCTTGTCAATTAAATAATGAACGATTTAAAACAAATGTTTGGATGGAAGTAATATTTGGAGCACGTTTTGTCATGATATGCAAGTCAAAATGACATACACATTATGGTACCGCAATAAGGGCAACAAATTCACAAGATTTACTTAGAGTGTTATTGAACTGAATTTCAATTGATTGTGGTTGTAACATATTTATGATATCGCATGGTTAATTAAGTTTGCACACGCTCAACTTAGAGATAGTTTAGTCCCTACGCAGCAACACTCGTTATCAAAACGAGGACCCTTATTGCATTGGATAGCATATGGCGGGATGCCATAAGCCTCGCAAATATGCATGCAATCCAGCCCACCTTTGCATTGCCCAATATACACGCAATGGTCGAATATTGATTCTGCTCCACCTATGCACAATTATGGATAATCCCATATACAGGCATTTAGATTTATTTGAAAAGCTTGTTCCTCAACTGAGAAAATATATACACAAAAAAGTGATATTATTTGCGTGCAACACCCCTCCATGATTATAAATCTTAAAAGTTGACATGGCACTCAATCAATATGCATGACAACTTCAAAGTTAAAATTGTTTCATACAAAGGTTTTGAAAATATAAGGATTACCAAAATTTATATTACATTTTAGAGGGACGCGTCAATGATTCTCGCTCATTTTTATGGATATCTTGTGTGGATTGATGAAAACAATAATTTCACTTTATTTACTCAACATATTCACTGTAATGACAATTATAATTGGATCAGATAATGGCAAGACAATTATCTTTTTACCAGACAAATAGATTTTGTAGGATTAAATCTAAACTTTTCTAAGGTGGTAATCAATTTTCAATTTAATTCAAGAATTTGGTTAGAGCTGAAAAGATGTTCTAAGATAATTCTATTAAATTCGATTCACCAACAGAAGATGATAATTTGTTTTACATCCCTCACCTTGAAATTTATGAGTAATCGTACACAAAAAAGTTAGTATGAAGACAGAGAAAATGATGAGTTTAGAAGAACCAATGGACATACCAATGTAGGCGGCATTTGCAACAACCCCAAGAAATACCAAAAGAGACAGCAAAAGCTTTTTCAATGCCATTTTTTTTTTGTTAAAATTCTTTTTGTCTTTTACTCTCTTGTTGTAGTCGAAAAACATGGCTTTGATGTCAATTGTGTGCATGTACTCCATACTGCGAGCTCGTATATATATACACATATATGCTTCGTGAGCTTTTTTTCTTTTTTCTTTGGGTTTTTCTTTTTTCTTTTTCGCTATTTATCTAAATACATTATCAAAGACAAAAATGCTTGTACATTATTAAACAACTAACTTAGCATAAAAGCAGGCACAATATTTTAATTTAATATTAAATAAGACCCTAATGCACATATGAATAGCAAATTTCTAACGAAAATATATTAACCATCATCAAATGTTTTCCATGATGGTGGAAGTAGTATTAGTAACATAACGTAATTTTTTGATTAAAAGTAATATAATATTGTTATTTGTTAGTAATAAGTATTCTCTTTTATGTATGTGGAATGAAAATCTTTGGAATCATAATAATTCTTATAAAATCCCCTTGTTCGGAAAGAGAACTTTCCATTCATAATTGATTTACTCTTTTTTACAAAAAAAAAATAATTACCTTTCAAATTCATGAAATTGACACTAGACTAAAGGTTAGGACATTTGGTTTGTTTTAATACATACATACATACATACATACATACATACATACATACATACATACGTGCATACATATATATATATATATATTTGTGTATTTATGTATGTGC
>JACYFF010031957.1:29428583-29444950 GCA_017589665.1 Selenicereus undatus
AAAGGCCACATCACTTTCCTTCCTAGTGAGGAAAAGTGTTAGGGCTAATCTAATTACATGCTTAGCTAGTAATACAACCGGTTATGCTAAACTAGATTACATCAAGCTTTAACTAACACTAATACATCAAATTATGCATCCAACCCTTGTCTAGCTTGATTGCACAATACTTAGGCTCATGTTTAATATTAATACAAGCTGTGATTTGAAGAAACTCAGCACATGGGCAGCCTAAATGTGCATAGCAAGAAATCGGCAAGCCAATGGCAAGCCTCCATGCAAGGGACACCAAGCTCTCTCCCATTGGTTGTTCTTTTCTAGATTTTCTTCATTCCAAGGCAGCTTGGGGGGTGTGCCAAGCTTGGGAAGAGCAAATTGAAGCTTGGTTTGATAGGGTGGCCGGCCATAGGGGGTGGAGAACCGGTTTTGGCAAAACCGGGTTCTAGAAGAACCGGTTTTGGCCGGTTTTTTGTGCAATTTGTTCTTGTTGCAAAAATGGCCAAGAATTGAATTTTAAAGGTGGGGGGGTAACTTTAGGATGTGTAGAATCCCCTCCTTCAATAAAATCAAGGTTACAAAACGGTTTTGAGGGGTAAACAAGTGATTACTGCAAACCGCGCAAAACCGGGGCAAAATGGAGTCACTTTGAAAATGACCTTGATCTTCAATCCTCTTGAACTTGTGACTTGGAACGAACATTGGTACCTGCAAAACAACATCAAAAGGATTCCAAAAATGTAAAAACGTTAGGTCTAAGCCACATTGTAGCTTAGGAAATCATGTACACAAAATCGGGCACTTTGAAGCTAGTGAATCCGTTTGTGCCAACTTCATCTTCTTCCAACAAAAGAGTCATTCTCTTGGTTTGTGATCTTGTTCTTGGACGTGATGGAATAACCTCTTCATGAACATGATCTTGGCTAGGTAGGATTCCATCATCCTCCCCTTGTTGAAAAGATTTGCTCCTCAAATCTTGTGGGGGAAAATCAGGATAGAATGGACTCAAATCAGCCACGTTGAAAGTGGCGGAAACTTCATAGTCACCTGGGAGATCCACCTTATAAGCATTGTCATTGATCTTTTCAATCACTTCAAATGGACCATCTGCTCTCGGCATAAGCTTGTTTTTCCTCTTATAAGGAAACCGTTCCTTCCTAAGATGAATCCATACCAGATCACCAGGCTGAAACACAATCTTTCTCCTATGCTTGTTGGCGTGTGCTTCATAGGCTGCATTTGTCTTTTCAATTCTTGCTTTCACCAACTCATGGAGCTTTTGGATGTCCTTTACTCTTGTTGCTGCATCAACATGGGGCTTTTGGTCTTGGGGCCGCGGAGTAAGATCATTAGGACTCAATGGATCAACCCCGTACACCACCTTGAATGGTGAAAGACCTGTAGCTTTGCTAGGTGCCCTGTTATATGCAAACTCAGCATGTGGTAAGAGTAAATCCCAGGCTCTAACATGAGGTTTAATCAATGCCCTTAGAAGATTACCTAAGGTTCGATTAGTAACCTCAGTTTGGCCATAAGTCTGGGGGTGACAAGTAGTACTAAACAACAACTTAGTACCAAGTTTCTTCCATAATGTAATCCAGAAATGACTTAGAAACTTTGTATCCCTATCAGAAACAATAGACTTAGGAATACCATGTAACCTTGTTACCTCCCTGAAATAGAGCTCGGCAATATGAGTAGCATCATTGGTCTTATTGCATGGAATGAAGTGTGCCATCTTCGAGAACCTGTCTACCACCACAAATATTGAATCTTTACCTCTTTGGGTCTTAGGTAATCCCAAAATGAAGTCCATACTCACGTCGACCCATGGTTGTGTTGGTGTAGGCAATGGGGTGTACAAGCCTTGTGGTAGGGTATGACTTTTAGCTGCTTGGCACATACCACACCTTCTAAGGATGTCCTGCACATCCTTCTCCATTCCTGACCAATAATAGTGTTCCCTTAGCAGGGTAAGGGTCTTGGACTCTCCAAAATGACCTGCTAAAGAAACCCATGAACCTCCCTGATTAGAAGTTCACGTGTACTACACTTAGGAATACAAAGTCGTACTCCTTTGAATAGATAGCCATCCTGGACAAGAAAATCTCCCTTGGGGTGATTAGAACATGTAGCATATAAATCCCCAAGGTCTTCATCTTCAGCATAAAGACTCTTAAGATGTTCAAAACCAAGGATAATAGCATCCAACTGAAACAATAGGAGATGTCTCCTAGATAATGCATCTGCACCCTGATTTAACTTGCCTGATTTGTGCTTGATGGTGAAATGGAATGACTGGAGGAACTCAACCCATTTGGCATGGCGTGAATTGAGTTTGTGCTGGCCCTGAATATACTTTAAAGCTTCATGATCAGAATGAAGTATAAATTCACTAGCCACCAAATAATGACTCCAATGTTCAAGACACCGAATAATAGCATAGAATTCCTTGTCATATGTGGAGTAATTTCTTCTTGATTCACAAAGTTTTTCACTAAAGAAGGCTAATGGTTTACCTTCTTGAGTTAAAACTCCTCCAATGCCAACTCCTGATGCATCACATTCTACCTCGAACACCTTGTCAAAACATGGTAATGCAAGTACAGGTGCTTGAGTGAGCTTCTTCTTTACCTCCTCAAATGCAGATTGTGCCTTAGGATTCCATTGGAATGAGGAACCTTTAAGCACTTCGGTCATGGGGGACATAATGGTGCTGAAACTCCGAATGAACCTCCTGTAAAAAGATGTCAATCAATAGAAGCTTCGAACATCATGAATACTTTGTGGTTGAGGCCAACTCCGAATAGCCTCGATCTTCCCTTCATCGACCTTAATTCCTTCACTAGAAACAATGTAACCTAAGAAGGTAACTTCGTTAGTAAAAAAAGTACACTTCTTAAGATTACCATACAACTCTTCACGTTCCAGGACATGCATAATCTAGGTAAGGTGCTGCTGGTGTGCTTGCTCGTCCCTGGAATAGATAAGAATATCATCAAAATAAACCACCACGAACTTGCCAATGAATGGTTTGAAGACTTGATTCATCAATCGCATAAATGTGCTAGGAGCATTAGAAAGATCGAATGGCATAACAAGCCACTCATATAAACCAACCTTGGTTTTAAATGCAGTCTTCCACTCATCTCCTTCTCTGATGCGAATCTGATAATAACCACTTCTCAAGTCAATCTTGGAGAATACCTTAGAACCATGTAGCTCATCCAACATATCCTCAAGTCTAGGTATGGGGTACCTATACTTGATTGTAATCTTGTTGATAGCTCGACTGTCCACACACATCCGCTGACTACCATCCTTCTTGGGAACCAATAAAGCAGGAACGACACAGGGGCTAAGTGACTCTCGCACAAGACCCTTAGACATCAATTCTTCCACCTGCCTTTGTATTTCCATGGTTTCCTTCGGGTTCATTCTATAGGCTGGCTTATTTGGGAGAATGGAACCGGGGATGAGGTCAATGTGGTGTTGGATATCTCTTTTTGGGGGTAAGCCATTTGGTATCTCTTCAGGGAATAAATGATAGAATTTTTGGATGAGTGTTTTGGCAAAGGCATGGGTTGGTAAGGAATTTTCTGGTTCTTCTTGTAGGGTTAAGATCCACTCTTTAAAAGCTTTGAATTCATGATTTTCAGCCTGCAAAAGAGCTTCACTAAAGGTAAGTAAGCAACCAAATTGGTCATGGCCTTTTGTGGGTTTATTTTTGTGGAGCTCGGATGGGGATAATGGCTTTAAGGTGATCTTCTTCCCTTCCTTGAGCAAGGAGTAGGTATTTAGGAAACCATCATGCATCACCTTCCTGTCATATAACCATGGCCTGCCTAACAAAATGTGACAAGCATCCATGGGTATCACATTACACCATAGCTGATCCGGGTAACTCTTGCCAATAGACAATGAAATAAGACATCGGGAATTGACTTGAAGTCCCTTGCTTTGATTCAACCATTGTATGTTGTATGGATGAGGATGGGCTGAAGCTTGCAAACCTAGCTTTTCAATCATGGTAAGAGAAACCACATTAGCACAACTACCACCATCAACAATTAGAGAACAAACCTTTCCTTGGACCGTACACCGAGTGTGAAAGATATTGTCCTGTTGTTCATCCTTGGTGTTCTTTTGGCCATTCAAGACTCTCCTTAATACCAACATCTCGCCTTCATAAGCTTCTTCCTCAACTTTTTCCTGAGCCTCTTCAGATTCTGGCTCTTCTTCCTCTTCGTGTTCCTTCTCTTCAAAAACTTCCTTCCCATTAGTCCATTCAGCTAAAGTAATAACCTTTCTGTTTGGACATTCAGAAGCAATGTGACCAAGCCCTTGACATTTAAAACACCTTCGGTTGGCCATTGGGTTAGGATTTGGATGGAATGGGATTGCTGGGGCCCTTTGAGGTGCTACGGTTCTTTGTGGAGGGAAGGGCGTTTGTGGTCTTGGTGGAGGGTTAGAACTCCCCTTGTTAAAGGGTTGGTTCTTCACAAAGGGGCATGGGGGTGGAGGTCGAATGGTGGGTCTAGCCTTCTTTTGTTATTCAATTTTGTGAGCTAGTACACACACTTCATCAAAAGTAGTATAGGCTTGTAATTCCACAACATTAGCATACCTAGGTTCAAGTCCACCTAAGTACCTAACAATAGTTTGTTCCTCCGGTTCTTGTAAATCACATTTAATCATACGTTTCTCAAACTCACGAGTATATTCTTCAACAGTCATACTACCTTGAGTGAGATTATGAAACTGAGCATAACAATCTTGCACATATGTGGGTGGTAATGTTGAGTTAAAAATGTATCACAAGTGCACGGTGCCAGTTGTAGCTAGCAAAGGCAAGTACGGGTCGTGTCCACAGAGAACTTAGTTTCAAACACCGAATCGATTTCTAACACTTAATCTAGGCGAATGTCGAGTGAAGTTGGTTTAACTGATTCTAACTCTATCTGGTCTAAGTCAATAATGAGAAGGGAATCCTGGATTGGGGTTCACCGCACTGTGACATTCATTGTAGAATAAACTAGGTCGTGTGAATCTGCCTGTAAGATAATTGAAATGGAATTATTACCGATTTAAAGCATCTACGCCTACTTTCGAAGGTCATTAGACTGATCAAGCTAACCTAATTGTCTACTTTCGTGAAACTAGAATAACAAAACCATAAGATCATGTAATTTCGATTCCCAATTGCACCACCGACTACTTTCGTGTCAGGTAATTCTATTGCTCACAAAGCTACTCTAAGTAAAGGACCTAACTTTCATTAGTCTCCTAAACCCAAATTAAGAACTTGAATAAAACCCTCTCAGGCAATTCATCGAACACCTGGCATGCTAAGTGAGAATTCAATTATACTCTGGCGTAATTCACAAAAACCTAGGATTAACAATCCAATTTACATCACAGGGGCTACACCCACTCCAAGATTAAGGAAATTAGCCGCTAAACATGATTCTAAACAACATCTCAATCAAAAACACACACATACCAAGAAATACTAATGCTTGAATTAGAACGTGAAGGAAGGAAAAAGAATGTACTCTGAAGAATCTGCAACAATGATTTATCGAAATGCGTAACAAAATCCGATCCAAAGCTTTGAATTCAATAATCAAAAGAAATCAAATCTAAACCGTAAAATTCGCCCCTTTTTTTGAGAGAGACAGGAAGGAAGGAAAATAGAATAGCCCCCCAACCGTCCTTTGCGAAACTGATTAAGTCGCGACAAAATAAATGACGCACGGTCGTGCACATATGCACGGGCACCCGTGCGTGTCTGAGGTAGACACGGTTCAGGCGCACGGTCGTGTGTTCAACCGTGCACAGCTTCTGTCTTCGAGGCACGGCCGTGCGTATCCTGCAACTGACCGTGCGCTCCCTGCAATCAGCCGTGCTCCTCCAGATGGTTCTCCCGGGCTTCGTCGATGTTTCGTTTTTGGCAAAACCAGTAAGAAACACCCACTTTTTAGACCTTAGACCTGCAGATCAAGAAATAGGATAACTTAGCGCATAATAGGTCAAGAAAGTGTATTCAACCCCCTTTTTGCTAAGCTTAGTCGAAGGATTATAGGAGAAGAGGGGAAGAATTAGAGTCGAAAATGGGTCAAATTTGAGGTTTATCAACTCCCCCCGACTTAGCGCTTGCTGGTCCCCAAGCAAGTCTGAAACATGAATAGATCGATAGGGAGTCAAAAACCTGCAACTATCCGCCTCCTCAGGCAAGGCAAATAGGGGATCAGTCGGGTCAAACATAGATGTGCAGTCCGGTGGAGTAGTTTGAGGCATAAATATAGTTTTCAAATTCATTTCAAATCATTAGGAAGACCGCGCGCTCAAATCAACATCCCTTTTATACCATATCACGCCCCTCCCCAAATCAAAACACATTCAAATAAGTAGTGGGTTAGAAGGCTTGGTAGTGACTCCCGCAGAAGGGTCAAGTATAGGCACTCCCTCGCATGTGTTTAGGATGTAGAGAGGGTCACTCAACTCTTTTCCACTGAACAAACTACCATAAGCTTGGTAGAATTCTCAATTCTCCACCGCTAAAATGCAAAATACACAACAACAATCAAGAGGACTTGTAGGGTTGAAATGGGGCTAAGGGTACAGGTAAGAGAGGGACAAACAGTTTGGGAAATGTGGAGCTAAAAGCCATAGCTAGTGAGCAGCCAACACTTAAACGAATTACATCGCACTCTCAATATGATTACAAACATGCGCTAAACCCATAGGATTATCGAGGATACACTAGATGAACATGCCAAACACTTTTTATTTCTGATTCTGCCCTTTGGTTCCCTTTTTTTGGGGGGGGGCAAGCTTTGTTGTCCTCCCTTCTTTTTTTTTCTTTTTTTTTTCAGGAACAAGAAAGAGAGTGATTGGCACGCACAATAGCAATAAGCATGTTTCCCGAATGATGACCATGATACATCCCATTACACACCAAAGTAACCACAACGATACCCAAAAATTACCCGCCAAACAGTGAAGTGTTGCTCGACTGGCTTTGGCTTAAAGGTAGGAGATGTGTTTAGGCCAAAAGCTAATAGTGAGAGGTTCGCAACAAACGGATAAGGCTCAAAGGGGTAAGCAAAGGGTTGAACATTACATCTCAGGTGGTAATTTGGCTATGGAGCTCAAGAACAAATGAATGGCTCTATCATTTCATCGTTATGCACATGCTAAAATGCGATTTCAAAGAGAATCCCAACAAGTTCTAGAGATGTTATCGTAGAAGAGACACACATGAAAGGAGAGATGAGACTAAAGTGATGGATTAGTCTATAGGCTCAAAGTCTCACGGGTTACAATACTAAACAGCACGACTAACCCCAAAAGATGTCCTACTTAGATAAAGTGGTCAATCATGAGGAGATGATTGCAATGGAAAATAGGAATGTGAATCAAGCAATGGGGTCAAAACGTGTCGAAAATCATCAGGTAAAAGCATTTAGCCACGAGTAGTCCACAAGCATGCACAACCAGATCAACCAACTGATCCTCTACGCCTTGATTATCGTCATAGGAGGGAGGGGGTTTTTTTCAAAATTCTCCTCTGCTTTTTTTTTGTTTTTTTTTCAAGGGGAAAAACATGAAACTAGTTGTGAAAGCAATAAAAACACAAGAGAAAAGGAAGAGAGGAAGGGTTAGAGATTACCTTGTAGGCTTGCGCGCATCTAACTCTCCAAGTCATCCTTGCGATGCAAATACCTATGCTAAATGCACTACGCTATATGCATGCGAAAGAAAAAGGAGAATGAAAATGCAACTACCTAAGAGAATGAAAATGCAACTACTTAAGCAGCGGACTCGCGCTCCCCCCTACTGGAGCCGGTCATTGTTCGCAATGAAAGAAAAGGAAGGGAGAAATGAGGGAAGGGACAGTTAAGAAGGCCCGGGGGGTCCTCGCAGCTGCCAGTCAGGGGGCGGATATGGCCAGTTATGGGTCTCATAAGCATAGTGAACCAGGTGGGCCATGTGTTGCTGGTTGCGAAGGATTTCCTGGTTTTGGACGTGTAACTGGTCAAGACGGTCTAAAACCGTCTGAAGAGGCGAAGGACTCATAGGGCCGATAGGGGGAACCGAAGAAGGGTGAGAGGGACCCGCATCAGGAGAGCCAGAGGCGCGCCGTGGACCACTGCCAGCCCCGGGGAGGTCCTCGTCCTCCTCATCGTCATAGATGAGGTTCGCAGGGTTGGTAATGGTGGTCCGGGGTTGGTTGGGGAGGGGAAAAAGTGTCCAGTCGTGGTGGTTGAGCCACAATTGACCCCCACCAAGGGCGGTGAAGAGTTTCATGTTGATACATGTGGTAAGGTCAATGCGACCTGGCTGATGGAGCACAGGCAAGGCGGCAAGCTGCGCGCCGTACCCCAGGGCCTTGGCTAAGGCCGTGATAAGACCACTGTCACTAATGACCACCTTAGTGGATTTAGCATGTTCATCGAGGTGGTCGGCGATAAAGGCACCCGTATTGACGGCCTTTCGATGTAAGGCCGCCCAAAGCATAAACAGTTCACCCGCCCGAACCCCGTTTTGGCTGTCAACTCTTGGGAAGACGTGGTTGGCCATTAGGCGTTGGAAGTAACGAAGCACCGGATTACAAATCCAGGTGGCCTTGGTAGACCGAGCTTCGTACGGACGCCCAAAACAAGTGAGAGTGGCCCAAAACTTCTTGGGTTGGTAGTCGGGATGAGTGTGGGAAGTGGCACCCGCAGCGGGTAAACGCAACAGCTCATTAAACCCAATAAGGTGCATTTCATGAGTATGGTTAAATAAGCGGAAACAGATATACCCTCGAACCCCGTCAAACTTACGCGTAAAATCCACCACTAGTGAACTCATAAACTCCCAAATGAGGCGTTCATAGACGGGTTCTTGGAAACGAACAAATTCAGTCTAGCCCAAATTACCCAACAGAATCACCAAATCATCGTAAAGATGTAAAGTGCGCAACATGTCAACATCGAGATAACTGGGGGCACAAATTTTGCGACTAACGATGGTGTCATAGCGTTTAGCATGTTCGGCATCCAAAAACGCTATATGGTACTTGTTAATCACATGAGGGAGAGAGGGGTCACCGCGGGTCGTGGAGGCCCAGCTAGTGGAAGCGGCTGTGGTTTTCAAGCGTTTCTTAGGGCCCATGGTAAGGTAGGGCCAGGCAAAACCAACAACCAAAGCAATTCAAACAAGGGAAGCAAGTCACCCTAATCAACCCGAAGTAGAAACAAGGCAACTCGAGCAATGCCTAAACCAAGTCACAAGCCAATTCAACCAATCAACCAAGGGACAAATCAACCAATCAACCAATTCAACCAATTCAACCGTTGGCAAGCAAATCAAGCAAGCACAAACCAAAGCAGGCCAAGATGCAACCCAAAGTGAGGGGGAAGAGGAGGGACGGCCGAAGGGGTGCCGGCTGGTGACCGGCGACCCAGGCGCGAGACCGGTGGCACAGAGAGGGAAAGAGGGGTTGGGGGCAGAGAGAGAGAGAGAGAGAGAGCGTACCGGGGGGCTGCGGCTAGCGACGGCGAGGAGGACGGCAGCGACGCAAGACCGGTCGGCGGGGTGGGCACCGGAGGACGGCGGCGACGGCGGCCCAGAGAGAGAGGAGAAGGTGTTGGGTGGGCTGGGTTGAAGTCGAGTAGAAGAAGAAGCAGGGCGGAAAAAGAGGGGGGCAGATTTGGTTTTGAAAGCGGAGTGCACGGTCGTGCGTATAACGCACGGTTGTGCGTATGGGTTGCCGCACAGGGGAGGCGCACGGTGGGGCGTCCAAGCGTGCGTGCATTCGGGTGCTGACGCACGGGCGTGCGTCACTGTTGCACGGCCGTGCGTGTCCCTCCCTCTTTTTTTTTTAATTTTTTTTTTTTGTGTGTGCAACAATAAAGCTTGGGTTGCCTCCCAAGAAGCGCTTGTTTTAGGTCGTTAGCTTGACCATTGGGATCCCTAGGAAGATGGGGCATCGAGGAGGGCACATGTGACCCTCCTTTCAAGTGGCGCACCAGCGACATAGTGTTTCAAACGGGAACCGTTTACCTTGAATGCGCTGGTGGTTTCATTACCTAATTCAATGGCCCCAGATGGGAATACCTTGAGTACCTTAAAGGGTCCTGACCACCTAGTGCGAAGTTTCCCAGGAAAAAGCTTCAATCGGGAATTGAAAAGAAGAACCGAATCACCTTCCTGAAACTCTCGCCGGTTTATGAACTGATCATGCCACCTCTTAACTCTCTCCTTATAGAGCCACGAATTCTCATAGGCATCAAGCCGAATTTCCTCCAGCTCATTCAATTGCAGCTGCCTTTTCTCCCCCGCCGACTTCAAGTCGAAATTGAGGTGCTTGATAGCCCAATAAGCCTTATGTTCCAGTTCTACGGGGATGTGGCAAGGCTTGTCATAGATAAGGCGAAAGGGGGTGGTACCTATAGGAGTCTTGAAAGCCGTGCGGTAGGCCCAAAGAGCGTCATCAAGCTTATCCACCCAATCCTTTCGTGATCGCGCAACTGTTTTCTCCAAAATGGCCTTGAGTTCACGATTTGAGATTTCCACTTGGCCACTAGTCTGGGGGTGATAGCTGAGCCCAAATTTGTGATGCACCCCGTACTTCTTCAGAAGGGCTTCCAACCTTTTCTCTACAAAGTGTGACCCATTGTCACTGATTATGACTCTCAGGACTCCAAAACGCGGGAATATAATCTTCTTGAAAAGTTTTGCTACGACCCTAGAGTCATTAGTGGGACTAGTGACGGCTTCCACCCATTTGGAGACATAATCCACAGCGACAAGGATATATTTGTGGCCTCCCGAAGACGGAAAAGGTCCCATGAAGTCGATGCCCCAAACATCGAAGATCTCCACTTCAAGGATAAAGTTGAGGGGAATCTCATTCTTCCTGGATAGATTCCCCGTCCGCTGGCAGCGGTCACATGCTCGGACATAGGCATTGACGTCTTTAAATAGTGAAGGCCAAAAGAAGCCCGCTTGCAGCACCTTAGCGGCTGTCTTGGAGGTGCTAGCGTGTCCCCCGCAAGGTGAATCATGGCAATGGGAGATCACAGCTTGAATTTCCCCCTCAGGAAGACACCTCCTGATAATCCCATTCTTGCATAACTTATACAGGAAAGGTACCTCCCAAAAATATGTTTTGGCATCATGGAGGAACTTCTTTTTTTGGTGGTAGGATAGATCACCGGGAAGGACTCCTGTAGCTCAATAGTTCGTGTAGTCGGCGAACCATGGGGTGGATCCCGACTCGATGCCCATGAGGTGCTCGTCGGGAAAGGTATCATCAATAGGGGTGTCGTGGCTCTCAAAAAGGAACCTGGAAAGATGATCGACCACGACATTCTCGGCCCCTGCCTTGTCTTTGATCTCCAGGTCAAACTCTTGGAGTAGAATAATCCATCTAATGAGGTGGGGCTTGGCATCCTTCTTCTCAAGGAGATGCTTGAGGGCAGAATGATCCGTATACATGATGACCTTGGAGCATAGCAGGTAGGGCCTGAATTTCTCCATTGCAAACACAACTGCCAGCAATTCCTTTTCAGTCGTGGTGTAGTTCTGCTGGGCCTCATCCAGCGTTCTACTAGCATAGTAGATCACCACGGGTTTCTTATCCTTCATCTGCCCCAAAACGGCCCCCACCGCATGGTCGCTGGCATCGCACATGATCTCAAATGGGAGAGCCCAATCTGGTGGTTGCATGATGGGGGCAGAAATTAGTGCCTGTTTAATCTTGCAAAAAGCTTCATGGCACTCATCAGTAAAGACAAACGGGGCATCTTTGGTGAGCAGCTGAGTAAGAGGCTTGGCGATTTTGGAGAAATCCTTGATAAAGCGGCGATAAAACCCCGCATGACCAAGGAAACTCCGCACTCCCTTTACTGAAGTAGGAGGGGGCAACTGCTCAATAACCTCAACCTTAGCTTTGTCCACCTCGATGCCCCTAGCAGAAATGACATGACCTAAGACTAACCCTTCCTGCACCATAAAATGACACTTTTCCCAATTCAGCACTAGGTTGACTTCTTCACATCTATGGAGGACATTGGTTAAATTTTCTAAGCAAATGGCGAAGGTACCTCCATACACAGAAAAGTCGTCCATAAACACCTCCATGATGTTCTCAATAAGGTCAGAAAATATAGCGGTCATGCAACGCTGGAAGGTGGCCGAGGCATTACATAATCCGAATGGCATCCTTCTATAAGCGAAGGTACCATACGGGCATGTGAAAGTCGTCTTTTCCTGGTCATCAGGATGGATAGGAACCTTAAAGAAACCAGAATAACCATCCAGATAGCAGAAAAAGGAATGCTTCGCCAACCTTTCCAGCATTTGATCAATGAAAGGGAGGGGGAAATGATCCTTACGGGTGGCCTGGTTTAATCTACGATAGTCGATGCACATGCGCCACCCAGTAACAGTCCTAGTAGAAATGAGCTCATTTCGCTCATTCTTAATGACAGTCATGCCGCCCTTTTTGGTGACTACCTGGACTGGACTCACCTACTCGCTATCAGAGATAGGGTAGATAATTCCAGCATCAAGCAGTTTGAGGATCTCCTTTTTGACAACCTCTTGCATATTTGGATTTAAACGGCGTTGAGGTTGTCGAGAAGGACGGTGACTGGCATCAAGAAAGATGCGATGCATGCAGAATGTAGGACTAAGTCCCCGAATATCATCAATGCTATACCCAATGGCACCCTTATGCTTACGCAGCACATCCAGCAATTGTTTCAATTGAGGGTCATCCAGATTAGCATTAACAATAACGGGAAATTGACGAGAGGAATCCAGAAATTCATACCTGAGATGAGGAGGTAGGGGTTTGAGTTCTACCTTCTGTGGGCTCTCTTCTTCTTCTTTCTTGGAGGTAGGTTCCTCCACACTATGGATCTCATCACAGGACTCATTGAGGAGTTTGGCATACTCCTCCTTCTCACCCGGGCTGGAGTTTGTGACATGACAACCAATCAACACAGCCTCTAATGGGTCATCCGCAGAGTTTTGGGTAGTGTCCTCTTGGTTGAGGGCTTTCTCAAATATGTCGACCCTACAGCAAGAGTCGCCTGAGGAGGGAGAAGCCATCATTTACGGCAAACTGAACTCTACCTTCTCTTCCCCTACCTGAAGGGAGAGTTTGCCATTCTTGACGTCGATCATGGCTCCCGCAGTAGCTAGGAATGGTCTTCCCAATATAATAGGTATGCGGGAGTCTTCTTCCATCTCCATAACCACAAAGTCGCAGGGAATGAAAAATTTTCCCACTTGGAGTGGAACGTCCTCAAGGACACCAATAGGGTACTTGACTGAGCGGTCGGCTAGCTGCAAGGAGATGGTGGTGGGCTTTAGCTCTCCCACTTGCAGCTTCTTGCAAATGGAGTATGGCATGAGACTCACGCTAGCTCCAAGGTCGCACAGTGCTCTACTAATGGTGAGGCCCCCGACAGAACAGGGGACGGAAAAACTCCCTGGATCTAAAAGTTTAGGAGGGAGCTTGTTCTGAATGATAGCACTACACTCTGCAGGGAGCGACACCGTAGCATTGTCGAGAAGTTTCCCTTTATTAGAGAGCAAATCCTTCAAGAACTTGGCATAGGCGAGCATGTCAGTAATAGCCTCCAAAAAGGGAATGTTGATGTGGAACTTCTTAAGCATCTCGAGGAACTTGCTATACTTGTGCTCCTCCTTAGCCTTTACTAGCCTTTGAGGGTAGGGGACAGAAGGCTTGTAAAGCTTCACGCGAGAGGGGGTAATTTCTGGGGTATCCTCCTTGGGCTTCTCATTGTGGGCCCTCTCACTCATGGCCTCTCTAGGGGCCATCCTAGTGTCCTCATCCACAATTTCAGCTCCTCATCTCTTCTCTTCCCTCATAGGAACTACAGGGCCCTCCAACTCTCTACCACTCCGCAGTGTAATAGCTTTTATCTGACCCTTGGGATTGGTCTCTGATTGACCTGGCAGATGCCCCTAGGGTCTAGACAACTGGTTTACTTGCTGTGCAATTTAGGCAATTTGATTGTCCATCATTTTCTGGTGAGTAGCCATGGAATCAAACTTGGAGTTCAACTGGTTAACCGACTCACTGAGTACCTCATTAGTCTTTGTCTGAGTAACTATAAAGCGCTCCATGAGGTTCTCTACGTTGGACTTGGGTTGAGGAGGTGGAGGTTGTTGAGGGGCCGGTTGAGGAGCTTGGGCATAGGGGGCCCTATATTGGAAACCAGGAGGTTGAGGCTGGGATTGCGAGGAGTTGGATGGCATGGGATTGTTGTTGCGGTAGGAGAAATTTGGATGATTTCTCCAACCGGGGCTATATGTGTTTGAATAGGGGTTATTTTGTGGGCGTTGGCCATAGGTTTGCATTGCATTGGCATGCTCAACACCCGGGAAAACAGATTGGCACTCAGCAGAAATGTGGCCTTGAACGCCACATACCTCACAAAATGCCCCGACCTCAAACATTGCACCCGACGGAGTTCCCATTGAACTCCCTGAAGGAGTACCAAGCCTGTCGAATCGCTGCGCCAAGGCATCAACCTTGCTAGCTAGCAAGTCCACAACCTCGACTCCATAAACCCCGCTTGCCTTCTTGGGGGCTGCCCTTTCGTTGGACCAGTGATAATTGTTGGCGACCATATCTTCCAGTAGGGTCTTGGCCACCTCAATGGACTTCCCCATCAATGCCCCACCAGCAGCAGCATCAATTGACATCTTCAAAGACTGATCCAAACCATTGTAAAAGGTTTCAATGAGGAGCCAATCAGGGACTCCATGGTGGGGACATTGGCGTTGCAAATCTTTGAACCGTTCCCACGCCTCATACAGTGATTCTCCATGCAGTTGGGCGAATGAAGTGATGTCAGCCCGCAGCTTGGCCGTCTTCCCTTGGGGAGGAGTACTTACTCAGGAAGGCCTTGGAGAGGGCGTCCCAAGTAACAAATGTGTTGGGCTCCTCATTCTGGAGCCAATCTCGCGCTCTATCCCGCAGAGAGAATGGGAAGAGCCTCAATCGAATGGCGTTGGTGGGGACCCCATTGAGCTTAATAGTATCACACTTCACAAGGAAATTGCGAAGGTGCATGTTGGGATTCTCAGAAGGGTGCCCACCGAACTGGTCGCGCTCCACTAGCGAGATAAGGGTCGGGCGCAGCTCGAAATTGTTCACCTCAACCGCGGGGTTCACTATAGAAGAGGTGATACTCGACGACTGAGGCATTGCATAGTCCCTCAAAACTCTGTTGTCTTGTGCTGCCATGGTAGATGCGGCTTGCTTCTTTCTGCATGCGCTGCTTTGCTTGCGAGCAGTAGCTTCGATTTCAGGATTCAAGGGAAGCAAGTTGTGACACCCCTGACTACGCCTGTGCATACAAAGCCAACAACTATAGCAAGCGTAAGCAGGCTCAAGCAAGGGTAAAAACAAGCACGGAGGAAGAGAAAGGAAAAGGGAAAAGAAAAAGGAAAAAGCCTAATCTCAAGCGTTTTAAAATCGCTTTCGATGTTGAAAACAAACAAGTTCCCCGGCAACGGCGCCAAAAACTTGTTGAGTTAAAAATGTACCGCAAGTGCATGGTGCCAGTTGTAGCTAGCAAAGGCAAGTACGAGTCGTGTCCACAGAGAACTTAGTTTCAAACACCGAATCGATTTCTAACACTTAATCTAGGCGAATGTCGAGTGAAGTTGGTTTAACTGATTCTAACTCTATTTGGTCTAAGTCAATAATGAGAAGGGAATCCTCGATTGGGGTTCACCGCAATGTGACATTCATTGTAGAATAAACTAGGTCGTGTGAATTTGCCTGTAAGATAATTGAAATTGAATTATTACCGGTTTAAAGCATCTACGCCTACTTTTGAAGGTCATTAGACTGATCAAGCTAACCTAGTTGTCTACTTTCGTGAAACAAGAATAACAAAACCACAAGATCATGTAATTTCGATTCCCAATTGCACCCCCGACTACTTTCGTGTCAGGTAATTCAATTGCTCACAAAGCTACTCTAAGTAAAGGACCTAACTTTCGTTAGTCTCCTAAACCCAAATTAAGAACTTGAATAAAACCCTCTCAGGCAATTCATCGAACACCTGGCATGCTAAGTGAGAATTCAATTATACTCTGGCGTAATTCACAAAAACCTAGGATTAACAATCCAATTTACATCACAGGGGCTACACCCACTCCAAGATTAAGGAAATTAGCCGCTAAACATGATTCTAAACAACATCTCAATCAAAAACACACACATACCAAGAAATACTAATGCTTGAATTAGAACGTGAATGAAGGAAAAAGAATGTACTATGAAGAATCTGCAACAATGATTTATCGAAATGCGTAACAAAATCCGA
>JACYFF010031957.1:29461475-29473429 GCA_017589665.1 Selenicereus undatus
TTTTGGTTGAATCAATGTTAAATAGGGCTGCTTTTATTTCATCGATGCTTGGAATTTGGATAAGTCGATAATTCTCATCCTCATTTATAATAAGATCCAGGCCTAGTGGTGGTAAGTGTCGCGTAGAATTGTGTGGTGATTTAAAGCGCTGTTCGTAGTCAGATCTGAATTTTTGTGCTATGTGGTTGGGATCAGTGATCCATCCCCCACATTCATCTTTGATTTTAATGATGGATTTTCGCTTTCGTCTGGCATTAGTTGCGCGTTGAAAAAATTTGGAGTTCCTATCGCCATTAATAAGCCATTCCTTGCGATTAAGCTTTCCCCAGTACTTTTGATTAAATAATAACATTTTCTCTCTTTGTTTGATTAATCGGGCATTCCAGGAGCTAAACCTGTGGCTTGAGGGATTTTGCAGTAATTTTTCCTCAACATAGTCAATTCGTGCTGAGTTTTTGGTCAGTTTATCATGGAAGTTCCCAAAATGTTTTCTGGAAAGAAATTATTGTATATGTTAACTCGAGGATATAAGCACAACTCAACCATCATTTACAAATGGGAGAGGGAGCTAGGCGTACGCTTAATTAGATCAAGCCCACCACGACATTTGCTTGTTAGTCAGTCACTCTTTGAGATAATCTTTTTCTTTATCATTTTCATTGTCAGTTTCACTTATATGGAAAGAATTAATCCTGGAGCTGTGGATGATTGAGATAGCTAGCGCGTTGATCTTGTTGGTAGGTTCCCCTTAAGAAAATTGATTAAACCATAATTGATAATACAATAGTCGACCTTGCGCTTATATTTGATAAATCTCCTAATTCCGGCACCCAACTCTTAATTCCGGCACCCAACTATCTGCAAAGTTGACCACGATGGGAGGTCTGGGCCCTAAGGCTAAAGAAGAATCCTTTCCATTCTTCCGTCATGTGTAGAAAGACTTTCCCATCACATATTTTCTCAATTCACAAGATTCAAACTCTAGATCTTGTTTGAGAGAAACAATTGCTAAACTACTTGAATCAACCTGTGCTGGTAAAGATAGAAAGAAATTGACCACAATTTTGGGCATTTACTTAATGAAGTTAGGTATAGCCTTGTTTTATTTTGCGGGTGTATATGGTACCAGGGCTCCAGAAGGGGGAAGTTATACAAAGTGACTGATTTCCTCTTACTTTATAGTAGAATAAGATGCGAGAGAGCAATGCTAGAACTTCAAGGTTTTGATCCTGAGGGATGGAGCTGATGAAGTGAAGTTCCAAAGAGTATCGGTTTTCTGCCACTGAGACTGAACATTCACCCATATTTTATGATTTGTACCTTGAAACATGCACAAACAAAAAGAAAGTGGAAATTTAGTCGATGCAGGATGCATGTTAGTTGTTGAACCATTTTTCTTGAACATAGACACTTATTTTTGAATGTCAGCAATCGATTGGTAGTCCACAAGCTATGGATCACTAGACAGAGTTTGAATCACTTAGCTTACTTTCCATAGCGCACACACGTAGTAGGTAGTAGGCACAAGCCCCTCATGGAGCTCATCGTACTTGTAGAGTGAGACTTGTCCTCGATATTGTTTCCAATCTACAGGCTTCAATGGAATGAGACACATCTGGTTTGTGTATCATTGTACTTAACTTATACCATTTTGAATTTTAAAATATAAAAATGTTGAAAATTACATTGATTTATATGTACCAACTGTTTGTATTAGGCAGCATAGACTGATATTTTAAGACATTTAATTAGTGCAGAATCAAACGATAGTCTTTTTAGGTTTTGTATTGCTACAATACTCAGTGACTTGTATTATATTTACGGATGTATGATACCATATTAGAACTATGCTGATGAGTTTTCTTGAAGTAGCTAAATGTGGTAGTATTCTTCGATACAAACTTTTTCTAAGCTAATAAGATCTTGGCCTAATTGGTAAATTGATATTATAGGTATATTAAGTTCTAAATTTGATTCACTATTTTCTCATTGTATTATAATTATATTATATTATCCTTTGTCGTAACTTTTTCAAATTTAAAAGGAAAAGAAAAGAAACGTAGAAAAGAAAAGAATTCAATGTATGCATGTCTAGTTTCCTATTTGGGAACCTGGGCCTAAAATAAAATAAAAACTAGTTCCAGCTTATATCATACGTTGACGTCCGTTTGGATCTCTATAGAGAATTAGAAAAACGTTTCAGATCACCCAATCAAAAAGTCTGTTTCTTAAAAAAAAAGTTAATAAAAAATGTAGAATGGAGATAAAAAATGTAGAATGGAGAAGTAGCAAATGTTTTTTTTTCCTTTCCTTTTGGTGTTACATTTAATAAGTGAGTGAGAGTACAGCCATGCATGCCTACTATTGTAACTAGTAAGACTACCGTTCTTGCAACTGGGTAGGGTACTTTGAAAACCACCCACTAAAATCGACTTTGATCCTATAGGCGAGGGTGAGGGTGTAGCTCATACGGTATCGCGGTGATAAGTTTGTTGACAATGCAGCTATGGCTGAACTGGAGATAGAAAAGGAGGGGGCAACGATCAGAGTAACCTGAGATTGATATTCATTTTGTAATGAATCTGAGCGAATAAATTGGAAATGTATGAGGCTATCTATATATACAAAATATGTGCGCATGAGAAAGGAAAAAAAAACAGAAAAGAGTATTCATAACAGACTATGTAACAAACATGCTGAGCTGGCATAACCAACTGTGAGCTGCATTCCAAGCTGGCATAACTAACTCAGTTTAACACCCCCCCTCTCAAGTTGGAGGGTGGACCTGAGGAAATCCCCAACTTACAAAGAAGGTGATGATGTTGAGTCCTAGGAAGGGCTTTGGGAAGGGATTTGTAAAGAGATCTGCAAGCTGATTATTACTCATAACGGGAGAGAGAGAGAAATCAACCCTTCAAGAAGCTTCTCTCGAACAAAATGACAATCTAACTCTATGTGTTTTGTTCTTTCATGAACAACGGGGTTCTTAGCAATGTAGACGGCTGCCTGGCTATCACTTTTGACAGGGATGGGAATGATGGATGGAACTTGTAACACAGAAAGTAACCTCGTTAACCATGAGAGTTCAGCAGTGACAACTCAAATGGATCTGTATTTAGCCTCCGCCGAAGAAGGCCACAGTGGGCTGCTTCTTGAACTTTCAGGAGATAGGACCTCCTCCTAGCATGATAAAATGTCCCCTTACTGATCTTCTAGTACAAGGGCATTGTTCCCAATCAGAGTCACAGTAGGCTTCTAAACTATAGTCATCTCTATCATTGAAAAACAATCCTTGAGAGGGATCTTGTTTAATATATCCCAATGTATGCAAGGCTACAACCATGTGAGGCTTTGTAGGTGCTTGAAGAAACTGACTCAAGTATTGCACTGCAAAGGCAATATCTGGCTTGGTGTTACAAAGATAGTTAAGCTTTCCCACTAGCTTTCTGTGTTGTGTGACATCAGTGATACTGTCTTCAGTGGAGGAACCTTTGGAAAGTGATCTAAGGCAAGCTTCCTTTGGGTTAGAACCATGCCTTTGGGCACTTTGAGGACCTCCAAACCTAGGAAATAATTCAAGTCTCCTAGGTCCTTGAGCTTGAATCTATCATCAAGAAAGACTTTCAGGGTTGTAATCTCAGCAGGGTTGTTCCCTGTAACCACTATGTCATCTACATAAACAGCAAGTAGAACAATAGAATTGCCTTGCTGCTTGCAGAACAGGGAGTAGTCATTTTTAGAGTGCTAAAATCCAATGTCTCTCAAAGTAAGCATACCATTACCTTGAAGCTTGTTTGAGACCATATAATGATTTATTGAGCTTGCAGACTATGTTGCTAGAAGGAACAGTCAGGCCTTGCCGGGGTTTCATGTAAATCCCTTCATCCACATCCCCATGAAGAAATGTGTTATTAACATCCATTTGATAAATGGGCCAGTGTTTCTTGGTTGTTGTTGCAATAAGGCACCTAATTGTTGTCATCTTGACCGGAGGGGCAAAAGTCTCAGCATAATCCACCCCTTCCTTTTGTGTAAAGCCCCTAATTACAAGCCTAGCCTTGCATCTCTCGAGACTTCCATCTGCTTTATACTTAACCTTGTACACCCATTTGTAGCTTATTGGCTTTTGCCCGTTAGGTAGAGGCACCAACTCCCAAGTTTTGTTGGCTTGAAGTGCATCAAACTCTTTCTGCTTGGCCTCCTACCATTCTGGCTTTGTGAAAGCTTCTTCATAAGAGTTAGGCTCTTTGTAAGACTCTAGATGCCTCTGCAATGTAGTTGCTGCAAAGATAAAGGTGTTGGACAAGTGGCAGTGACATTACAGCACATAGAAGTAACTGTATTAGGACAGTGTGGCTGTATAGGAGAAGAAGAATGATTCATGACACTGTTGCAAACATACTCTGGAAAATAGGATGGTGTCTTGTGAGGTATGGTAGACCTCCTTGTTGGTAGAAGAGAATATGAGCTCTGAAGTTGATTTGCTTCTGGTTGGAGAATTTGATCATTAAACTGAGAAGAAAATTGTTGATCTGTAGACTTTGCATTGGTAACTTTAGTAGGAATATGCCACTCTGCCACATTGTAAGTATCATAAGTGTTGTAGGATGGGGAAAATGTAGGATCATTGCTTGACTGAATATGCTGATAAGGAAGCACTTTTTCGTGAAAGATGACATATCTAGAAATAAACACTTGTTTTGTTTCAAGATTCAATAGCTTGTAGGCCTTTTGTCCAAATCGATATCCTAGAAAAACACAAGGGACAACCCTAGCCTGAAATTTATCTCTTCCAGCCTTGAAGGTGGAGGCATAACAGAGACTTCCAAAGACCTTGAGATGATCATAATTAGGTTTTTTGCCAAAGAGCAAGTAAAAAGGACTCAATCCCTTAAGTACTTTGGAAGGAAACCTGTTAATAAGGTAAGTTGCTATCAACACACATTCTCCCCAGTGCTTAATAGGTAAGCCATAGTGGAATAGCAATGCTCTTGAGGACTTAAGTAGATGCTTGTGTTTCCTTTCAACTACACCATTTTGCTGTGGAGTTCCCACACAACTTGTCTGATGAATGTTCCCTTTGGTCATTAAGTATTCTATGGCTTCTCTATTAAGGCCTAGCTCAAGTGCATTGTCTGATCTTATAGTTTGGACTTTAGCACTGAATTATGTATTAGCCATCTCCACAAATGTTCTAATTATTAGAGGCATATAGCATTAATTTTAGCTGCCAAAAGATGTGTTCAAGTTGTTCTGCTATACTCATCTACTATGGTTAAAAAATACTTGTATCCATTGTAAGTTTGGACATGATATGGCCCCCACAAATCAATATGAATGAGCTCAAAAATATGTGTGGAATGAATTTGGCTATGAGGAAAAGGAAGCCTGTGTTGTCTTGCTTTAGAACAAACTGAGCATTGATTTATTACATCACCAGATACATCATCAATCAACAATCATCATCAGTCAACAATCCCAAGCTTTTTATCTTGGTAAATGGTAAATGGCCAAGCCTGGCATTCCAAACAAAGAGACTATCAGTATGACTCTTAACACTAAAACCTGTTTCTTGAAAGTTAGGTAACACATTCTTAGAAGTGCAGCAAATGTCAGCATCTTCATTACTGAAAATCTGGCTGGACTGCATCAGGTACAGACCTCCAAAAAGCTCACCAAGAACTTGAGGCCTCCTCGCTCAAGGGGCCTGCATGACACAACATTTAGGAGTGAAGACCATACAACATCCCTCATACAGTATCCCGGTGATAAGTCCGCGTTCCTTCCTAACTTTGAATCTTAACAGGTCTTTAGTTTGAATTCTCTAGTTTGTATATAATTTGCTTCTTTTATATGTGCTTGAATTTACTGATCTCATTGAATATGATCTTAAAAAGGTCAACCAAAAATTATGTAAAGACGATACTAATATGAGTACATAAACTTGAAACGATATATGTTATGTCAATTTGTCCAATAACAAACTAATTAATATAATTACGTTATTATCAATAGAGAAATTGATCTTTCAAAATATTTTTAGCATCTAAAGTTTAGCATTTGATGATGAGTATCCTAACAATAATTTGGTTGCTATCCAAGGAAATGGAAAGCTATCTAGCGTAACTCAAATCTTTGGGTAGAAAAGTCAGCGGCAAATTAAAATATGGCCTCTTCTTTTGCATGACACCACGACAATCAAGAGTCACCTAATTAGCAAAACGTACCTACATTTATTCCTTCCAAATTACTTTCCATGCATGACGATCTGTACAGTGACTCTAGCTAGATCTCTTTCTCTCTCTATTTCCACAAGTATATATACCTGACACGACCCCCACATTCCCCAACACCAAACAAGCTTACCAATTTAACTTTATAGAAAAAAAGCCCAAAGAAAGAACCGCAACATGCCATCCTACATCCTAAAGTTTCTCTTGCTGATGCTCATTTTCTCTCTCAGTTACTAGTGTTGTATGTTAATTGATTCTCAAAAGGGTTGTGATGCATCAATCTTGTTGGATGATGCTCCAAGCATAATCAGCGAAAGCATGCCCTCCCGAATGCAAATTCAGCGACAGGGTTCAAGCTGATTGACAGTGTAAAAACATACTTGGAGCGGTTGTGCCCTATGACAGTGTCTTTTGCTGACATCGTTGCATTAGCAGCTCGTGATGCAACTTCCTTGGTTCGACCTGTATAGTCTTTTTTATTTATTGTTTTTGTTTTTGTTCTTTCATTGTTTCTGATTGATTTTGTCTTGACACGTAGTCCGGTGGCCCTTTTTGGCCAATACCTCTTGGTCCTGGAGACAGTCTAAATGCCAACTTATCTCTCGTCAATATAGCCCTTCCTAGTCCCTCCTTCAACCTCAGTAGAATTATCTTCCTCCTCTCTACTCAGGGGCTCAATGAAGTTGACTTGGTTGCCCTCACTGGTAACGCTCTTTCTTCTTTGTGCTTCAATGTAAATTGTTTGTCACTTGTCTCTATTCTTTTTTTTTTTGCTTATTTCTCTATGTCTTAACATAACATTTTATGTAGGCGAGCACACTTTTGGCAGAGCAAAGTGTGCATTCTTCAAAGCCCGGCTATTCAACTTCACGAGAGATGGGAAGCTCGATAATAACATGGAGGAAGCTTTTAGGGACAAATTAAGGCTGATTTGTCCCCAAGGGGGGAACCCAAGCGAATTGTTTGAGTTGGACCATTCAACTCCCAATAGGTTTGACAATGAGTATTTCAAGGAGCTCATGAGATCCCAAGGCCTACTCCATAGCGAACAAGTGTTGTTTTCTGATCCAACTGCACCCACCAAGAGTGTTGTGGAAGGGTTTGCTGAGAGCGAAATCCTATTCTTCTGTCAATTTGCATTAAGCATGACGAAAATGGGAAACATTGTTGATGCTAAAAATGTGTGTTTTTTATAATACCTTTCTACCTAGTTTATGCTCGAAATAATTGTTATTTTTAGGTTTTTAGTTGATTTTAATTTATTTTACAGGTATTGAATAGTTTGGAAAAAAATACTCGAAAAAGGTGAAGGAATGTCGGCAACTGAAGCATTAGGCCAAATTGATTCAAACTCGGCCAAACTTACTGTGCCTAGGTCTTTTGTAAAACAAAAGAAAAAAAGAAAAAAAAAAAAGAAAAGAAAAAAAGAGCATGAGGCACGTGACCTAGTCCATTCTCACGCCTCCCCCTTCCATTAGCCCAGTTTGTTTTCTCATTAAAAGAGCACATGCTTTGCACATGACAACCCCCTCCCCCTTTCTCTTCTTCTTCCCCATCTGCCTATTGCGTTCCTCCTTGCCCAGAACCAGAAAATTGGGCCATGAACAGAGCCGTTACTCTCTCTCTTTCTTCACCATCAATTTCCATCATTATCACCATCATAAATCGAACGGTTACAAGGATTAAAGGACGCAACCGAAGCGGATGGGAGTGATGTTTTTGGAGGCTTCAAATCGGGGTCGAAACAGAGGGGTAGCGGGCATAGAGGAGAGACTAGGCTTTAATTTTTGTTCTCTTTCTTGTTTTCAGTTTGTTTGATTCAATCATCTAAGCTCTCAAATTTGTAACATTTTCACGCAATTGTTCAATCTAAGCGAGATTTCTAGGGGTTTGAATTTGGATTTGCTGGGTTTTGATAATATCAAACTCTGTTTTCGGTCCCTTGCTCTTATTCGTGACGTTTGGTTCTCGACTTTGGCATATATTTCCAGTTCAATTGTGCTACTAGTGTTCTAATTCGGTTTGCACCTCCCTCGTGTTGCTTGGGTTGAGTTCTGGGCACCTGCTTTTGTTCTCTGGATTTTGTTGTCCTTTAAAGCGCGTTGAGTTTCAGATTTGGTGATAGTGTTGCTTGGGTTTTTGTCGATTGTAATATGTCGGGTTCAATGTTCTCACTTAGCTAGTGGCTATCTGTGAACTATATTATTAAGAGCCTAGTGAGTTTTAGTTAAGTGTAAAGAAATCCAACAAGTTTAGGCAAATCACATAGTTGTTAGATTTAAATTAATAATTGTCTTTTGTTAACTTGGTGAAAACATGCTAGTTTAGGTCATCAGTAATCTAGTTTCACAAGTCATCCCTGAGGACGATACCCGTAAGTGCTACGACGTTAAACCGTACGCTTGCGGAAAATCATAACAAACATCGGCTCACTAAGTGGGAGGGTTGAGGAGGTGAGAGTCAACTGTAGGAAGGTAACTTAGTTGATGGATATCCTTGAGTTCTTTTTTCAGTTGCACTTGGCTCAAGAAATTAGAGATTGATAACTGCTCTAATATTGAAGATCTAAGCTTTGCTGCTTCTCGTGTTCAATAATATTGTAACTTTGTTTCAATGCACATTATGTGTGTGGATATATTCTATGATTAACTGTAAAAATTTGAATCGGGATCCTTAGAGTTCATACGATTTGTAGATTCTTTGGTATTAACCAATTCATCAAACATTCATGCGAGCATAGGTACAATAAAGAACACCCTCCCCCCAAACGAAAAAAATTTGTCTGTTGGTTAAACAAGAGGTAATCCTTCAGATATCCAAATTAGATCAACACTTTCGATACGTTCCTAAAAAAATCTGCTTCCTAGATTCTTCCCCCAACTGACAAAAAGATTTTGGCGAAATTGCTAAAATGGTATCGTTGTGGTGTGAATTTACCACTGTGAGTTTTATCCCTTGACCCTAATCCTTCTTTTCATCGGTGTATAGGTTGGCAATCGTAGGATCACAACATCTACTTTTGTTTCTTGTTTGATCCTGTTGTTGTCTAACAGCCTGCTAAAAGATCTTGGACATACATGCACTAGTCAATCTGAGACGAGTGCAGCTCTGTGTTCAGTTAATTGATACCCACATCCCTGGTCGGAATCATCCGTAGGAGAATCCCTCAACCTGCAGGAACTTGAGATGATAATCCAAGCTGGTCTCCTAGTTTCCAAATGGTTTGCTTGTTCAACAGGTGATTCAGCAAATGGACATATAAGACAGACAAAAAGTTACTAAAATTTCTTTTGAGATCTTCCCTATTTACCAGTGACCACCTATATTATACTGTCGATAACGAAACGGTACTATGCTTGTTTTTACAAAAGAAACACCGAAGTTTGTGATATTCCTTCTGAATTGAACTGCAGTCAACAGAGACAACAGAAGAACATGAAACACGGAGGAAAAAAATAGATGCACTAGCAGAAGGATTAAATAGGAAGCTCAGTGAAACAGGCAAACAACACATTTTAAATAAGCAGCATGTTTAAGGACTAACAATGCGATATAAATATATATATGTAACATATGCGTGGAGGTTTGGGAGGGGGGGGGGTGGAGAACTGGTTCCTTACACAAGCTAATTGCAACCTAGGAGAATTATATTGGGATTATATGAGACTGTTAATTACATACCATATTTAATGGTTATATGAGATTGTTAATTCAGATATCGGCCATTAGAGTTTGCTCCAACATATCAGCTCAGAGCAATCAGTGCAAGAAAATTTTGACATTTTCGGAGGCAATTGAGAATGTGACAATCTCTGAGAAAATTCTGCCCACTCTTCTATTGTCATCTTGCTTGTGTTCTGATGAGGTTCATTTATCTTTGCATAATACAACAGTTGCTCATTTAGGACCAAGCATTCTTAAGCAAAAGTTCAGCTAAGCGTACCAGAACAGCATATGAAGTCTGTGACATCTTAGGAATGGCAATGGTTTTTAGAGACCTTCGACAATCTTCTCCATCAAGCGTGTTATTATCGGGTTCTGACTCATTTGGCTGTAAGTAACTCCAACAGGGGGCAGGGGACTTGGTTTCTGGATCAAGATGAGGTAAATTTCTTATACAACAGAATGGGTAGACAAACCTCAATAAAATCACGGTGCCAGCTCACAATATTTGTCTTAGGCTCTTCCAGCTTGGGTGAATTGTTTAACGTATGGCTCAGACCAGGGATATGTCTTCTAGTCAATGCATTTTGAGCTTCATAAGCCTCCAATTGAATGATGTTTGTAGAAGATACTGTGAGGGATAATATTAGTATAGATACTGTGAGGGATAATAAAATCGAGAACAGGTATAACATTTTACCGTAACCAATTTACATGAAAATGAGACTGCCTTAGCAAGTAGAAGTTTCCTAAGAACATGTACGACTTAAGGAAACCCTTGAACTCCATATTTCGACATCAAAGATTAACGGTGACATCAGTGAGTGAAGAAAGATTCATAGCTTGTACAGAGTCGACGAATCTAGTATAATCTAAGCACTTCAAATTTAGGTAGTTAGTCTCTAAAATGTGCCCAAACTCTTAGTACTGTTTGGTATAATCAAGGACAAGAGCAGCGAGGTTCAGCTCATTCAAACCAAAGCAATTATAAATCCCCAGCTCCTTAAGCAAAGGGCAGCCATGTGTGATTTCCTTACACATGCTGTCACTCAGTTCCCCGGTTACAAGCCTCAAGATTGTTGAGGAGCCCATCTGGACCTGGCTCAGGTGCTTTATGTTAGCATGTTTGTTAGACTTATGTTGCATGGAACCTATAAGAGCTTATTATACAATTAATTAGACTAGGGCTTAGGGATGACAAATTGGACTTTCATTCAAGACTTAAGATATAGTTATCACAAAGGAGAGAAAAAATAGTGGAGAAAAATCCCGATTGGAGTCCCGTAGGGGATTAGATTCCTGCTGGAGATGGCAACGGGGACGGGGGGAGTTTTTTCCCCGCCATGGGGAATGGGGCGGGGCAGGGTGGGGGCGGGGGGCTGGGAAAAAAAAATCTAATTGAAACCATAGTATAAATCAATAAAAAAAATCCTCCGAAAAGTGTTCAAATATTAAGGTGACAATTTAATAGGATCACTTACTGATGAAAAAGGATCATATATTTGATCTTATAATTGTGAATTGTTATCTAAGAGTGGTGATACCCGATCCTTTTGATATCCAATCTGACTAATTTCTAGAGCACCAAATTCCTCTTCCGTTCTAGCTCTGTGTTGGCAGCCAGACCAATAACAACATTACGCAACCCACGGTCTGGCATACCCACCTTCTACAATTAGTGGTAAATTAATATCATTTTTAACTTCGCAAGTGACGTGTCTTTGCAGATACTACGATGTGAACGATAAAACATTAATATAACTTCGCAAGTGATGTGTCTTTTGAGTTTATACCCATACCATTATCAAAGCGATCATAATCATATTTGGCTCGAGGAGAGCTCTCCACCCATCTTCTTTTGAGCTTAGTAACTATTTGTCCACTTATAATGTGTACTACTGGTGTCTTGTTAAGTCAATGTTTAGGGCTAGACTATTCGAAATCATATTAGGGGCAACCTTATTTATGCAAAATGATAAGTGTCTTCCTACAAGACACTTTCTAAGTGTCTTGTTTTGACTTAAAAATCATACTATTATGTTTTGACTTAAAAATCAT
>JACYFF010031957.1:29473439-29484869 GCA_017589665.1 Selenicereus undatus
TGTTTTGACTTAAAAATCATACTATTATGTTTTGACTTAAAAATCATACTATTATGTTTTTAAATTGAAAAAAATAGTAGGATCGAATAGCAGAAACATATTACAACTTATAAATTATATAAAATTATCTTTTTATTCATAATTTTTCAGATTTCTAAAATACGCGTATCAAATGTACTTACGGATATGGTTAATGCAATTAAGGTATCATTTAATATTTTATCGGTGTAGCCGACAAATATTTAAGGTTAGCAATTTATAATTAAGACTAATTATTGAAAAATTTGTGATTTTAAATCATAAAATATGTTAAATTATGATGAAGTAAGACACTTAAGAGTGTCTTGCTGCAAGACCCCTTATTTATTTTTCTTGTTATCAATTTGCGAGCATGTTAATATTTAGTTGGAAAGTGTATTTGTACCCATAGGTAGTTTGTAAGAGTTTAAATTATCCTATGAGATGTTTAGATCTCTAGGAATTTTTGTATGACACTATGTGCAGTTCTTACACCTCTTTTGGGGTATATGAACTGCTGACTTTTATTTCTTTTTCTTTTTTTTAACATAATCGGTATTATACCACTAGCACCATTGTGATGGGTTATGGTAGAAAGTAAGGGTGGGCAACAGACCGGATTGTGCCAGGCCATTAGCTAAACCGGTCCAGCCGAGCCAGCACATTTGTTCATGGGCCGGGTTGGATTATGTGGCAAATGAACCTGTCCCGCCATGACTCGCCCATTACCACCTAAGAAGTGTTTTTGGTGAGTTAATTTTTCAATTAATGTCTTTGTAATTTTGCAACCATACTAAAGTAGTCCAAATTCAAAGTTAGAAAATACACAACCAAGGTAATAAACGGTCAGGTCGAGTCGGCCCATGGGCGGCCCTCTTTGGGTTCTTTTAAAAACAAAATAAACTCGCGCAAAAAAGGTGTATGATAGTTATTGTTATGTAAAAAGTGTTTGTAATAAGATTAAGTAATTGGAACATGTAAACTAATGCGTCAAGTAGGTTGAAAAAAAAATAATGGGTAGCTAAACGGGCCGTTAATGGGCCAACCCAATCCGACCCGTTAATATGCCTTAACAAAATGGGCTGACTCATTATTGGCTCAGTTCATTACTGACCCGACTCTTTATTAGTCATATTTCGGCCTGACCACTTAACTCAATGGATACCCAATCCGTTGGTCACCCCTAGTAGAGAGTAATTACGGGCTTACATCCCCCTATCCGATATCATATCGAAGCTATTTTAATTTACATATTAATACGACGCTGTTGTGGAGTTTGCTTGTATATGGAGATGAAATTACTATCTTTCATGCTGCTTAATAGGTTCAATGAATTGAACCTTGCAAATTGGTAATCATAATTGGCTAATAGGCAACATCCCCTATTCTAACGTCATGATGCATGTGCCAAGTTATGCATTTATGTTTGAGAAATATATTGGCCATTAGCCAATTATGATTATCAATCCAAGGTTCAATTCATTGCGCATGTTAAGTTGCCTCAAAGATAGTAATCTCATCTCCACATACAAGCAAACTCCTCAACAGCCTAATTACTTTCTACCAAAGCGCTTAGGGGGGATGCAAGCCCTTAATTACTTTCTACCACATGTTAAGTTGCCTCAAAGATTACACTTGTCTAGTGATAGTCTCATGTAAGAATAATTGCATTTAATATAATCTATTTTGCAACCATTGGTAATATTAGACGTGTGATAGAATGTCCGGTTTTCTTATGTCTTATGCCTTCCCTAGTGCAACGCAAAATGTCTGGCAATTGTTCAAGAATCAAGAACTACAATAACGCAAAAGGACTCCAAAAAATTTCATTCATGCTATGGAGTATTTGGAAACTCATAAATGTATAGTATTCAAAAATGAAATTTCCAATCCGTTGGCATGTTTAATCAGAGCAAAGAGGACAAATATCGTATGGACAATTCGAACTTGTACATCGGTTGATGACTACCCCAAGGGATTTTCTTCTCCCCCTGCCACCTCTAACCAGTTTGTGAGGTGGTACTCCTGCATTCAGGCTTCTTAAAATCAATTTTGATGGCTTAATCATTAATTCTTCAGTAGCAAGAGGCTGCATTCTGTGTGACTGGATTGGAAAACTAATCAAAGCAGGTGCATCATAGCATGGAGAGACATTCATCCTCGTCGCAGAAGCTAGAGCTCTTAAAGATGGAGTAAGTGCAACGGTTGAAGCAAGGTTCAACAAAATCGTTATCAATCACATCTTTCGAGACGCAAATATGGTAGCTGGCTGGTTATCAAAAACCGGACATTCTATTACATCGTCATTCATTTAATTAAACACATATTTTGACATGCAAGGCTTCGGCTCATTCTATTACATTGTGAAAATGAGATTTTTTCCATCAAAATTTCCATCATATATTTTGATAGGCCAAAAACCTATCAAAATTACTCATTTCTATTGTAGTTTTGTTTATAAAAAAAATGTAGATTGCAGATGTAACAATATTATTTTTGACGGGGGATCTAATAGTTGAGTAAGAGTACAGCCATGCATCCGTGCAAATCAGCTACATGCACGGCTATTATGGCAAGGTTACCCTCCTTGCAGCTTGCCAGGGTACTTTTAAGGCTACCTTTTAACTTTTACGAGGATGTAATTTATGTACCTTTGTAAATGGAGTTGATCTGATGAGAATGTTATTTTGCATCCATCGCGTAATCGGTAAATACTAAGGCTATACAATTCATAATCAAGTTTAAGTATTGAAAATTTGGTAGTAAATCATTTGACATGTTAATCTTGATAATTGTAAAACGTTGAAGATGTGTTTTGCTACGAATCATATATCGTTACCTTCAATATTATAAAATGATAATCAATAACAAACTGAGAAGCGTAATTACGTTATCATTAATAGAGTTAGATATTTTAAAATAGCTTTAATCTCTAGAGAATGTGAAATTTAGCATTAGATGGTGACTATACCAATAAGTTGATTCAGGGGCGAAGCCAGGAAATTAGGAGAGGGGGGTCGGAATTAATCCGACTTCTTTGAGACGACGGAATGGAATTGATATTTACATCACAAGGTGATGGTGGCGGTGGTTGTGGTTGAGTAACATCGTTTCCACCTTCTTCATTCAATGGCGAGTTTTCGAATTTCGAACTTGAAGGTAACGACGAGTATTCCTTACCTCTCTTTTTGAAATATCTACTCATTTTTGCTTATAATTAAAATTAAACATATAAATCAAACATTTAT
This sequence comes from Selenicereus undatus, assembly GCA_017589665.1. NCBI lineage: Eukaryota > Viridiplantae > Streptophyta > Magnoliopsida > Caryophyllales > Cactaceae > Selenicereus > Selenicereus undatus. The sequence continues at coordinate 29,476,706 of JACYFF010031957.1, forward strand.
GAGACCTCTAAACTATAACCAATGATTAATTAAAATACAAGTCACAAGATAAATGACCAAAACCACTACAATTACATCCAACAATTGAAATCCAACAATTGCATCCAACAATTCAAATAAATGGCAAAACCGTAGAATCAAGCAAAGCAAACCCAAAACCCACCCACGGTGTCTTCTTCAGGCCTCAAACATGAGAATTAAAATCAAAATATCAAACTAATCTACAAATTCAGATTTAACTTACAATTGAAATAAAACCTACAAATTGAGATTTGAGAACTCACAAATTTGGATAGAGATGTGAGGCTGTGAGGGCCTTGCTGCGCTGCGCAAATAGCAAATCTGTTGGCAGCGGGTAGTGGACGGTGAGTCAGCGACGCGGTGTAGGTGGCAGGTGGGCGGTGAGGTGAGTTGGGTCTGGGCAATGGAGTGGCAAAAAATTGAAGGTCGAAGGAGACAGTCGGCCTCACGACCTCAAACGCGAAAGGGTATTTGGTTTTAAAAACAAAAACAGCAAAAAAAGTTGGGAAAAAAATATGGGAAGGAGGAGGTTTGAACTCACGACCTTGAGCATACCAAGACAAGACACTGACCACTAAGCCATTGCAAATTTCAAGTTTATCTTCAACAAATCTAATACATATACTTAACTTTAAATTTTTTAATTTTCTGACATATATATAATTTTTTTTTTTGAGAGGGGGGTCGGGTGACCCCACTGACCCCCCCTTGGCTACGCCCCTGAGTTGATTACTATAAGGAATTAATGCTGTGTGCAAACTGCAAAGCTAGGTTGGTTTGCATGCATGGCGAACTGGCGATCTATACAGTGACTGTAGCTAGCTAGCTAGATCTCTTTATCTCTCCACTTCAACAAGTATTTATACCCCACACCACACACGCATTCCCCAACATACAACAAAACTACCAAATTAACTTCACAAAAAAAAAGGCCCCAAAAATCATATCCCCTCCCACACCCCACCGGCCCACCCACAAAAAAAAGAAAATAATTTGGAATATGCCGCCCTACATACTAAAGTATCTCCTGCTGATGCTCATTTTCTCTCTCCACCACAGAGCAGCTGTGGGAGGTGGCGGAAGCTGGCAGCTCCTCCAAAAAAGCGTAGGCATCTCCGCCATGCACATGCAACTCCTAGACGACGACCACGTCATAATGTTCGACCGGACCGACTTTGGTCCGCCGAAGCTCCCTTTACCCGACAACCACTTCCGGGTCGACCCGAACGACCGGGCCCTGAAGAACCACTCTACCACCCACTCGGCGGCCTATGACTCGGTCGCCAACACCTTACGCCCCCCTCACCGTCCTCACTGACACGTGGTGCTCCTCTGGCGCCACCCTCGCTGACGGCCGCCTCCTCCAGTCCGGGGGGGTGGAACGATGGGGAACGAGCCATCCGGTTCCTAGATGCGGGTTGCCCCGCCTGCGACTGGGCCGAGCGGCCCAACCAGCTCGTGACCCCGCATTGGTATGCTACGAACCACATTTTGCCTGACGGTTGGGTTATTATTATAGGCGGTAAGAATGCGTTTAATTACGAGTTTTATAATGCTCCGAAGGGCCCTTTTGATTTTCCCTTTTTAAAGGAGACCAAGGACCCCAAAGCGGAGAACAATTTGTACCCGTTTGTGAATCTCCATGTGGATGGGAATCTTTTTGTTTTTGCCAATAATCGGGCCATCTTGTATGATTATAATAAAAATGTTGTTGTGAGGGAGTACCCGATTATTCCGGGTGGGGATCCGAGGAGCTATCCGAGTACCGGGTCGGCGGTAATGTTGCCAATTAAAGGATTGGAGGATCCGAACCCGGTTGCGGAGTTTTTGGTGTGTGGGGGTGCTCCTGCCGTGTCATTTGAGAAGGCTTTGAAAGGGCAGTCTGTGCCCGGTTTGAACACATGTGCAAGGTTAAAAATAACCGACCCTGACCCGGCCTGGATCCTAGAGACCATGCCCATGTCTCGAGTCATGGGTGACATGCTGCTCCTCCCTAATGGGGATGTGTTACTTATAAATGGGACTGGGGCCGCTGTTGCTGGATGGGAGTTGCGTCGGGACCCAGTTTTGGCCCCGGTCATATACCACACGAACAACCCGCTAGGGAAGAGGTTTGATGTTCAAAACCGAACCGCGATTCCAAGGATGTACCACTCCACGACCGTGCTATTGAGAGACGGGCGGGGTCTAGTAGGAGGCAGTAACCCGCACCAGTTTTATGAATTCGGGGCCAATGCGCTTTTCCCTACTGAGCTCAGCCTCGAGGCATTCTCGCCCTCATACTTGAACCCTGCCCTGGCAGGACTCCGTGCAAATATCGTGGGGCCACGGTCGAGAACCCCAGTCAAATACGGGGCAATTGTGCCGGTCAAGTTCACCGTAATCAGGACAATTAACCCGGCTTTAATTAAGGTTACCATGGTCAGGCCACCCTTTACTACACATTCCTACTCTATGAGTCACAGACTATTGGTGCTCACAAATGCAGACCCTATTGCACCATTGGGGAAGGGCCTATATCAAGCCAACGTCATAATGCCCAAATCCGCAAACATAGCTCCGCCCGGGTTCTACATGTTGTTCGTGGTGCATCAAGATGTTCCAAGCAAAGGTATTTGGGTTCGTATTTAGGGATCGAGTCTATTTGTATGTTTGTTTGTTTGTATTTCATTGATAAGGTCTTCTGTTGTGTGCAGTCTTCGTTTCTATCGATTGTTTTATGTATTCGGGTTAGGTTACAAACTTTTTAAAAGTGTGATCCGAATTTGCAAATGTATTTCTCCTCTTATGATTGGAGAGGAAACATGTATAAGATACATGATGTTATTTGTGTGTGTTGGCCCGGTTTGGCTAGTTAAATCACCTTACAGAAGCGAGTTGAATGGGGTGATGATCAATATCGTCAATTAATCAAGTAAAGAGCAGAAAGATAAACGTGGACAAGACACGAGTAATTTTTAAAGAGGTCAACATCAGCCAAACTTAGTCCCTGCTTAGAGTTCCCTAATCCTAGGACTAACCAAATTCTATTAGGACGGATTATTACAACTTTAGAGTACACCTACTCTAAGTTCCAACCTACAAGTTGACCATTCAACAAGTCGTTGGTAGAGTTGACCATTCAAGTCTATGATCCCACCCAAATTACAACTTGAACAATACAATGAAATGTAATATATAGAAGCAAATTTAAGCTCAAAGTATGCCAATAAATTCTCGAGTACTGTGTATGTCAATGAGTGTTTGCTCTCTCTTATCCTTTAGCTCTTCATTCAGCTCAATATTTATGGCCAAGTCTTGAAGGAGCTCTTGCAAATTAACCGTTGGACTTTCCTCAAAATCAGCTTTAGTTCAAGACCTTGAATTGAAGTTCGGGGTCCTTGAAAATCTTCCATTTTTAGTTCCAAAGTTCAATAGCTATTTTTACTGATTGCAGATTTCTTCAACGGCTACTTTCTTTGATTTGGGCTGAATATCTTGGCTGAGAATCTTCTAGAATCATTCATAATTTGCAGCATAATCTTCCAAGATATTCTATCGCAAGATGTTATCATATTAAGAGCAAATCTTTGACATTGATAAATATAGCTCCACAATCTTATATTCAAATTTGAACCGCGCAATATAATATCATAAAGATAACCTTCAAATTTGAATATTAAACAATGTCAAAGATATTGTGACACCTAATATCAAATCAACTAAGTAATATTAATATTCCAACATCCACTTCAAAAATATAGCACATTTAAACAATAACAATTATTAAGATAATTTAATTATAACATGATGAATATGTCAATTGATTAATCCCTTTTTGCCTTTCATAAAAACATATTAAAAAACTCAATGTGAGCTTTAAGAAAGCTAACAACGTGTATTCACGCACATATTCTGGTATCTCAAAAATGAGATCTATGGACAAATTATGAATGTGAATAAGGTATTCTAATTAAATTTAATTTACTGAATATTAGATTACTCTAGTTAGTGTTATTTTATGGATTCATTAATTAGTTGACATGAGTGAACTTGTTTCTTTATCTTAAAATGAGTTTGCTATTTATTGTATATTTTTCCTACTTCATTGAAGCTTAATACTTATGATCCAAAAAATTACTCAAGACCGTAATGATAAAGTGTTGGAAAGTTGATACTAAAACTTGAGCTCAAAATTTCACGTACGTGAGTTTTGCGACCATGGTCCTATTTGGCAAGCAGTTGTCAGCAATTTGTATTAACTTTTAGCTGTTAACTATTTGAATCAGCTGTTTATATTAGTTGTTTGAAATAGCTATTTGTAGAAAATCTATTTGATGAAATTAGTTGTTTCTGATAAAGTTCTGATACCAAAAACTAAGTATTAAAAAAGTTCTTCCAAAATGCTCATAAAATTAGCTTTGTCGAATTATCTTTCTAGACCCAAAAAGCTCTTCCAAAGGCTCTTTTACCAAACACCTAAATTACCTTTTTTATTGGGCCAAAACACCAATTTTGGTCCAAAAAGCTTTTTTCACCTAAAAGGTTCTCCAAAACTCTTGACTAAATACGTCCCATATGTAAATATGCCCAAGAAATAAACAAAAATATAATTTCCATAACAGTGATGCAGTAAATATTTCAAGGTAGTCTACATTGATGTAATATGCACCAATGGTGATGTAGCCATGGCATGGGAGAATAGGGTGGAACTCCATGATTCTTGCGTTTTCAGGCTAACCCCCCCCCCCCCGGTCTTGTCTAGGCGGCTGCCGGCTGGCGTCTGCATGGTCTGTGCTCATAAAATTCAATTGGTCTTGCCACCCAACTTAATAAATTTCTCTTGTACATATAGAAGACCAAACAAAAATGACAAAGGAAGATGTTGCGATAGTAAATGTTTTAGGAATTTATGGGGTTTCTGAAGATGACGTGGGATGAGAGTGGGTTTACGTGATGGCACGTGCAATGCGTCTGTTGGCCTTCTCTTCGGACGCCGGACCTTCAAAGGCACCCTTGGGTTGTGATCCAGGGAATGCCTCTTCAATGGTCAAGTCAATGGGAGGTCCCAACAAAAGACAAGCAGCAAAGAGAGAATGTGCGAGTAATAAGAAAATGTGCCAGAGAACGAATCCCTTTTTTGAGGTAGGTCAGTGGGTGGGTATTTACACATTCCGTAAATAGTAATTTCACTATAGTGGTTCCTCTAATGGGTTGCCAAACAGTTGCTCCGCGGGCCTCCTGACCAGGGCCTGAAGGATCCCGCTTGGGCCTGCTGTGCGTAACTAGGCCTAGCCCACAATTTGGTATGTGGGGGTCCACCTGGGAATTCGCATTTTCCATATCAATAATTAAGAGTCAACAGAAGTCCAGATTTGATTTAAAATTAAATCAGATAAATTAGTGATTATCTTCAAATGAAACATTTGGGTAAGATAAATCAGTAGTATATTGCCATTCTATGTGCTATTTTTCAAGTAATTTTAAATAATATTGTCTTTAAAAAATACAAATGTATAAAATTTAAAGTAACTAGATTCATTTTGAAGTTCTAATAGCCTGAAAAATACAATCTACAATAATCTATCCATTGCAAAAAAATACGTAACATCAAAGTTTGAAACCACAGTCAGATTGTTGGTTTTCAATGCCCCTGATAGGAAGAATTCGAGTTTTAAATTTATAACCCCAAGTGCAAGGCTTATCGTCGAATACTCGGGGTGTCGTCCACTGGGAGTTGGGTTTTAAGTACCGGGATTCGTTTAAGTTGTTCAAGCTAGGCTAACCGAAAAGGAAGGAGGGTAAACTAAATTGTGCTAACAAACATAGAAAAAGTGACTTGGAGCTGTGATTTGACCAATGGACGAACCAACTAATCGAGACGAGTCCTAACCTACCCAAACTACATTATGAACGAGAGATGGTCGGTTGCACCATTGAAGACCACCCAAGCCCTCTCTCAAGGGTGATGAGCTAGCCTAATTAGCCTAACCACCTGTTTTCATGGGGTTAGCCCAATTAGACCATAAACCCTCGGACCTAACTCGAATCGGATACTATTTTCATGTCCCAAACTTGGCTATTCCCTCACCAGCTAATTGACCTCACCTCTTAGCATAAGTCAATCACCCAAAAATATGGATGAAAGCTCTTTCAAGCATTTCATCGAACACTTGGCGCGCGTGAGAGAAAACTGTAAGTTCTAGGCATAGATTGGGTGTGGTTAGGCCTAATACAAGACTAATTAGCCATCAAGAGGCTAATTACAATTCAAGCCAACAAAATCTACCAACTAATAGAGAACGAAACACAAAAACCCAAATTCAAACCTAAACTGAGAAAGAACATAACAAGCACGAAGATGGAGGAAAGAGAATAAAACTAATCAAATCTAACGGCCTAATAAAACATGGATTAACAATGAAAACTAAGCATTAAAACTAAATACAATCTAAACTAACATAATCATAACAAGAACAAATAAGCACGAAACTGAAATATAAAGGTGGAGAGAGAGGAGAAAACTTATAGATTGATAGGAAGAACTTAAAATCCCAGTGCTTGAATCCAAAATTCATCCAATACAACCCTAATCTAATCCTCTCAATGGGGTTTTGATTGCCTAAAACCTAGACTAAACTACCCTAAAAATCGCCTCAAAAAAAAACCCCCCAAAAGTCCCGAAGGAAGTGGCCTTAAATAGGAAGCAGCGAGGACGAAATAGCGCTCGGGAGCGAAGAGAGAGACACGGCCGTGCGAGGGGCTCGTGCACACCGTGCCACCTTGTTGTCCACAGCGGCACGACCGTGCCGCCCTGTTGGCCGACTTTGCCCGCCTACTGCAGTTTTTCATCTTTTTGCCCATTTTTTTTATCCTTTTTCGCTCCTTTTCGCCGCACTAGCCCGGCTGGACTTATTGCCTACAAAAATAAATAAAACAAGTAAAAATCCAAAATAAAACAAGTAAAATCCTAAAGATTAGATTATTATACGAGCTAAAATCAGGTGAAAGAGGCATGTAAAATGTGACAATTTAGAGCCTAACAACCCCATAATTTAGATTATTAAATTGAAAAAATTCTAATTTTTATCAATCCAATGATGCTCATATAGAGCTTGGTGTGAAACTCCTTGTGCAGAAAATTCGAACAGAAGGTACAATTTATGGTTCAATATTACTAATAGATTTACTTATCGTGGTCTAAGACTTTGGAGTTTCACTTTTATGACAATATGTATATCATTCTCTTGGGAGAACACACTTTCAAAAGCCATGTCAACAAGTTTATATTAAAAAATTAATATATGATAAATATACATGTGAAAAATATACACACGTTTCTGTGACCTATAAATGTGGTGAAATGACTTTATTTGATGGAAGAATTTTTATTTTCCTTTTCGGGGAAGGATCGCCATGAAAATAAGGGTGGGTTTTAAATCATAAAGAAATTATTGTATATTTTTTTTTTAACACAGGTAAAGGAAGAGAATATTAGACGCCTCTTCTCACAAGAGTGCGGCCAATACGATCCTCAGCAAGGATAGACCTAAACTGAGGTGAAATAGAACTGTCGACAAGAGCGATAACTCCAATTGGCATTACTGAATGCCCCATTTTGGCTAGCCAGTCTGCAGCTTGGTTTGCCTCCCTAAAAACATGTTTGACGACGAAGTTGGTTGCTTGTGATAACCATACTTTGGTATCGTCCATTATATTTGCAATTTGCCACGGTGCCTGTATTTTGCCTTGTAGTACACGGATGACGGTGTTGTTGTCCCCTTCAATGATTATATTCAGGTAGCCTGCTTGGATGGCCTCAATTACTCCGTTTTTGAGCGCTCGGGCTTTAGCGACAAGGATGGACGTCTCGCCATAATGAATGGTCCCAGCTTTAAGAGTCTTCCCTGTCCAGTCACGGATGATGAAGCCTCCGGCTGCCGACTTGTTGGTGAGTGAACCATCGAAGTTGAGTTTGATGTATTCGGTTGGGGGGGAATGCCACCTAACAAAGTGGTAAGATGTGCCCTTAGGCGTGGAAGAAGTGTCTTTCAAAGAATCATCCGTCTTTATAGAAGTTCTAATTTTCCATTCAGCATAGGCTTTTTTAGCTCGTATGAGACATAATAGTGGTTGAAATACCGTATTTTTAAAGATTGTTGCA
>JACYFF010031957.1:29611119-29626653 GCA_017589665.1 Selenicereus undatus
ATAAAAACCATAGTAAAACAAAGAATCTTGTTGAATCAACCAGACATCTTGTAGAAACTTAACTTGCTGCTCCAAACACTCCTAAGAGCTGTTTTTAAGGTTGTTCTAAACTTCTGGAAAGTCTTGCCAGCCAACTGGTCTTGAGTTCCTGTTCTTGGGCATTGTTAGCCAAGCAATTTCAAAGTATTCAATATTTGGAACCTGTTCAATCAACACACTCAAGTATATATTACATTTGTGTTTGTTATCATTAAAACCTTTCATTACATAAGGATAGGGTCAACAATTTCCCCCGTTTTGATGATGACAAACCAAATGACCATATTCATATAAAAGGCGAACGTAAGTTAGTGGCAAAACAGTCAAGCCATAGAAGAGAAAAATTTTGAGAAGTCAACTTAAGCCAAGTCACACTAAATTAATCATGGTCATGCCCATCTTCCCCCTTTGGACATCATCGAAAAAGGGTGGTCAGATCAAACAGGTGAAAACAGGGTGTGTGCAATCACCACCACTTGGGTAATGGAGGAAAAACAACCAGCGATACACTCAAGTATGTGGTACGGTAATGATATTGGTCATCCGAGTCACGCACAAACAAACAACAACAAGAAACAAGCAAGGCAGTTTATGAAAATATAACCAACCAAGAGTTAGTATAAACCATAGTCAGTCAAAGGGCACAACTAGATAGTCAGAAACCAGTTGTTGAGAACAGGGTCGAGAATAAGAGTAAAAACAGGGAATAGGACAAGGCTAGGAACAGGGGCAGAAACAGGTTCAGGAGGGAGGAGAGGACAGTTGGGCCATGATGGCAGTGATGGCAGCTAGTAGATCCTCATGGCGCTTGACATTCAGAGCCTTCTCCTCAGTAAGAGCAGCTTTAACCTCAGCGAGCTCGGTCTTCAACTGGGATTGATCCAGTAGCAAGGCATCAACAGAAGGCTCATTGGAGGAAGAACCAGGAACAGGGGGAAAGGGTATTCGAAGCCCCTGTGCCGAAGCAATGTGTGCTCCTTTGATCAATTTAAAACCCACACCCCATTAGAGTGTTATTCCCTATTTCATCAACCATCCGCACCCTCACTTTTTTCAGAAGAGAAATCCCAAAGTGCTGAAATACAAGAGTCAGCAAGAAGCCATACCCCAGATCATGTTCTCTTGAGGTGTTCGCAATCTTGGAGATATGGCGAATCATGATTGCTGGAAAATTAATTTGCTCTCCTCTATCCATAAGGTAAATAAAACATTGATCCATAGCATCCGCGAGTTTGTTGCCTTGACCTCTAGGGATGATATTCTTAATAATGAACCAAAAGAGCAATTGATGAAGAGAAGTCTTGTCACTTATTTTCTTTTTTTTATGGCGGATTGGGGGGTTTTCAACCTTGTTTGCTGGCTCAATGTTTGAGTTAATTGCAACAGCCGAGCTGTCCCAAGCACGGTCTTATCCTCCCGGACATACACATCGAAACCTTCAGCAGGAACACCTAAAATTTCACCTAGATCTTTGGCATTGAATTTCAGTTTCTTCCCATTAACTTCACTTGCCACCATAGCATTGGTGACACTGCAATTCGCATAAAAGTCGGCCAAATCTAGGACAGAATACCCTAGGCAGGTATTTGCAAACAGTTCTAGCCACCCTTGGGCCCTGAGCTTGTCCGAGAACACCTCCAGGCCCTGTTCATGAAAGTATGGCACTTTCACAATTTTGCCCCGCACCACACTTCTCTGAAGAAATTGAGCCAATTTTGAAGTGGTGGATGCTGCCTTTTAGAGCTGGGGAGACTTGGAGCAACGGTAAGGTTGTCTCCGTGTGACCAAAAGGTCACGGGTTCGAACCGTGGAATCAGCCACTGACAAAGTCAAGTTAGGTTGCCTACAATTCACCCCATGGGGTGCGGCCCTTCCCCGGACCCTGCGTGAACGCGTAATGCTTGTGCACCAGGCTGCCCTTTCTTTCTGGGTTTGAGAGTGAGAGATTGAGAGAGAGATTTTTCGGTGGCTAATGAGCGAAGTGTGCGGGCGAGGGAGCTAAAGAGTCGACTGGCTTTCACCAAAAACGAAGAGCATTAAGTCTCCCGGTAGTGCACGCTTCGAACCAAAAATTCTCAACAACTGCATTAACTACCTGATTTGTACACGTTTGACAAACAGTGGCCATACCTGTTCTTGGTGCTTGTTCCTGCGGTCAGTTGTTCGGTAACATAGGACAATAAGGGAAATATCATCAGACCTCAATGATTGTCAGCAGGTTGTAATCCAAACATGTGCTAATTTTGACACAGAAGTTGACTGCATCCAATGAATCAAGATGTTTGACCTGAAAAACCTTTTAACTAGACAAGCATTGGGAGTTAATGGAGCATGCTCAAGTTGTTTTAATTAGACCCAATTCCAGTCTGTTCTTCTCAAACTGTTCTCTATTCAGTGCCTTGGTAAAAATATCAGCAATTTGTTTATTAGTAGCACAATAATTCATTGAAACCAAGCCCTTTTCAACATTGTCTCTCAAAAAGTAATGACGAATGTCAATATGTTTAGTCCTTTTATGTTGACATGGGTTTTTGGAAATATTAATTGCACTTGTATTATCACAAAAAATGGGAATGCATCCCGTGTCAACACAAAAGTCTTTGAGTTGTTGCCTTATCCACAGCACTTGAGCACAACAAGAAGCAGTTGCAACATATTCAGCTTCTGCTGTGGACATGGTAACTGAGTGTTGTTTCTTGGTTGCCCAAGATACCAAACAGGGTCCAAGAAAATGAGCCATACCTGAGGTGCTTTTTCTATCAACCAAAAAGCCTGCATAGTCAGCATCAGCATAACCAACAAGGTTAAAGTTGCATCCTCTAGGATACCATAAAGCCAAATCAGGTGTATTTTTTAAATATCTAAAGATCCATTTAATAGCCTTTAAATGAGATTCTTTAGGCTTATACTGAAAACGGGCACACAAACCAACACTAAAAACAATGTCAGGTCTACTAGCAGTTAGGTAAAGAAGCGACCCTATCATGGCCCTATAATATTTGTCCTCGACTGAGGGAGTCCCATCATCCATTTCCAACCTAGTTGAAGGAGAAATGGGAGTATTAATGGGCTAGGCCGATTCCATTCCAAATCGCTTAAGTAATTCCTTGACATATTTTTGTTGATGTATCATGGTGCCGTTTGAAGTTTGTTTAATTTGCAAGCCTAAGAAAAACTTAAGCTCACCCATCATGCTCATTTCAAACTCACTCCTCATCATTTTTGAAAACTCTTCACATAAATCATTGTGTGTTGCACCAAATATAATGTCATCGACATATACTTGAACAATCAACAAATGTTCCCCCTTAGATTTTAGAAATAAGGTATTATCAACCTTGCCTCTTCAAAAAATATTTTCCAATAAAAAGTTTGGCAAGCGTTCATACCAAGCTCTAGGGGCTTGTTTTAAACCATAAAGCGCTTTGTCAAGTTTAAAAACATGGTTAGGAAATTCTTTATTTTCAAAACCAGGGGGTTGCATCACATACACCTGTTCTTTAAGGTATCCGTTGAGGAATGCACTTTTGACATCCATCTGATATAACTTTATTTCCATGTGAGTTGCAAAGGCTACCAAAATGCGGATAGCCTCAATCCTTGCAACGGGTGCAAAGGTTTCCTCATAATCAATGCCCTCTTCTTGGTTGTAGCCTTGAACCACCAGTCGGGCCTTGTTCCTAGTGACTATCCCGAATTCATCAAGCTTGTTTCGGAACACCCACTTGGTGCCAGTGATTCATCTATCCTCTGGCCGTGGTACAAGGTGCCACACCTTGTTCCTTTCAAACTGATGAAGCTCCTCTTGCATTGCCGTGACCCAATCTGAATCTACAAGAGCTTCATTGACATTTTTTGGCTCAATATTAGAGAGAAAAGCGTAAAAAGCACATAAATTTTTAAGCTTGGATCTAGTTTGCACTCCTGTATTTATGTCAGACAGAATTTGATCAAGAGGGTGCGAAATTTGGTGCTTCCATGGTCATGGAGTAAGTGGATCCACAGACACGCTTTCTACTCTTGCTGGAATGCTGGGCGAAACAGGTTCAGGAACTGTTCCCGAGCCTGTTCTGGAGCCTGTTTCCTGGCCTGTTCGGGAAGAATTAGGCTGGTTTTGATCCAAACCTGGTTCAGCAGAGCTTCCCCCAGTCTGGTTCAAACCTTACCCACCTTCCAAGGAAATAGCTCCAGGCCCTGATCCATCCTCATGACTCTTACCTTTCTCATGTGTGAGCAACAAATCTCTTCTAGCAAGGCCCAGTTTGTAATCCTCTTCCTGTGCATCATTCTCAATTAGAGAGTTAGTTTCATCAAATAGCACATGCACACTTTCCTCAACACACAAGGTTCGCTTATTGAACACCTTGTATGCCTTACTGTTTGAGGAGTAACCAAGAAATATTACCTCATCACTTCTTGGATCAAACTTTCCTAAAGCATCCTTCCCATTATTATGCACAAAACATTTACAGCCAAATACTCTCAAATGCATAATATTGGGTTTTCTTCCCTTGAGGACTTCATAAGGTGTTTTGTTAAGAATATGTCTAATCATGCATCTATTTATAATGTAACATGATGTGTTCAAAGCTTCTGCCCAAAAGTTTCTAGAAAGACCACTAGCAATAAGCGTTGTTCTAGTCATGTCTTCTAGAGTACGGTTTTTACGCTTTACCACCCCGTTCTGCTGGGGTGTTTTTTTGGGCTGAAAAGTTATGATCAACACCATGCTCATTACAATAGCCAATAAAGCTCGAATTTTCAAATTTTGTACCATGATCAGACCTTAGGCAAACCAATGAGTGTCCTACTCTCTTTTCAATCCTTTTAAGAAATGCAAGAAATTTTTCAAATGTTTCATCTTTAGAAGCCAAAAACAAGGTCCAAGTGAAACGAGAGTAGTCATCCACTACAACAAGCACATATCTCTTCCCACCTCTACTTGTGATCCTCATGAGGCCACACAAATCAACATGCAATAATTCAATAGGTCAGGTAGTGCTAACACAATTTTTAGATTTAAAAGAATTTCTAACTTGTTTGCCTTTGGCACATGCATCACATACCTTGTCATCATTGAATTTGATGGAAGGTAAGCCAACCACTAAGTCTTTGGTTAGCAGTTTATTCAAAAGCGAGTGGCTTGCATGACCTAGTCTTTTGTGCCAAAGCATAACGTCATTATTTAAGGCACTCAAATAAGTCAAATTATTTTGGGGAAGAGGAGAAATACACACTTTATAAACATTTTTGTGTCGCTTCCCCCTCAACACAGCATCTCCTGTGTTCATATTAACAACCAAGCAACGTGTTGGGGAGAACACTACTAGGTTGTCTTTGTCACACAGTTGGGACACACTTAGTAAGTTGTGTTTTAATCCACTCACAAAATAAACATTTTCAATTGAATGGGAAAGTGACTCACCTATCTTACCTATACCGACAATTGTCCCGAATTTGCCATTTCCAAATGCCACACTCCCTCCTTCTGAAGTTGTAAGTGACAGAAATTTGTATTTTTCACCAGTCATATGCCTCGAACACCCACTATCAACATACCACAGCTGCTTGTTCCCTAGGTTGTTCCCCGAGCTGTTTGCTGGATTGTTTGCTGGGTTGTTTTCTCTCACTTCAGCCTGCAAAACAAATCAAAGGTTAGTTTTGGGAACCCAGATCCACTTGGGTCCCATTCCTTTAGACATATACATCTCATCTTTCCTAACCCATATTTGTCTTACATAAACTGTGTTTCTTTAACTTTCTTAAAGAACTTCTTAAATTTTTGAGTTAACATGGCAATCTCCTCCTCATCAAAATCAACATCATCTTCTAAGGCCTTTAGTGCAAGACCTCGATCTTTCTTTGTCTCATCTTTCTGCTGAGAATTTCTTCCAAGTTCATACGTTTGGAGATTGCCAATCAGCTCATCTAGGGTGATCTTGTTCATGTCCTTAGCTTCTTGGATGGCCGTTACTTTCGCTTCCCAAGAATGAGGTAAAATTCTTAGGATCTTCCTCACCAATTCTTCGGTGGTGAAGGATTTTCCCAGGGATTTCAACTCATTCATTATGTGAGTGAAGCGAGTGTACATGTCCATCGCACTTTCACGATCACCCATCTCAAACAGCTCATATTTTCTCATAAGCAATTCGATCCGGGATTGCGTTACCTGATTGGTCCCTTCGTGAGCAACTTGTAAAGCATCCTAGATTTCCTTGGCAGACTCACATTCAGATATGCGACTATATTCATCAGGACCTAGGCCAAAATATAGAAGTTTCTTGGCCTTGACATTCTTCTCCATCATTTTGTAATCTTCAGCACTGAATTCTTTAGGCTCCTTGCGGATTGACTTTCCATCTTCAGTAGTTTTCTTAGGGATGAGTTGTCCATCCTTGATGAGCATCCACAACTCATAGTCCTCGGCTTGGATGTAGTTTTCGATCCTGTTTTTCCACCAACTGTAATGTTGGCCATTAAAGTATGGTGGTCGAGTTATGGATTGCCCCTCAAGTATGCCATTGGGTGTACTCATGTTTAGGATCTCTCAAGATGTTAATCTTTCTAATGAGAACCTACTCTGATACCACTTGTTAGTTTTGAGAGTACACAAACACAAGAGGGGGGTGAATTGTGTTGCCAAATTTTCACAATTTTCTGGGAACAGGCTTAGGCCCTGTTTGGACAGGCTGTTTGTAACACGCCCAGAAACTGAAATGCAGCGAAAATAAGTAGAAGAGAAAGGTGAACACAAGATTTTTACATGGAAACACCTCTAGCCCAAGTGAGGCGAAAAACCACGACCTACCCCTATAGGATTTTCACATAATTTCAGTATAAGGGCTGAACACGTTACAAAGTAACCTTCACTGTTACAACTTGTAACACACACATAACTGTCTTCCCTAAGACTAGTTACCCCACATCCAATAGTCCCCTTGACTTGGACACACTCAACTCACTTTTAAACGAGAGAGAACAAGATGAACACCTTACTTTTGAATGCTTCCCATAAGCTAGTGTAAGGTACAATTAAGCTCCTAGTATGCCAATTTTGAAAGCTCAATTTTTTCACACACTTTGGTCGGTTTTCTCTCTGAAAATTTATCTCATAAAACTCTTGAAAGTTGCTGTGAAAACCGATGTTGAATGAGTTGTAGAAAGCCACCTCTTATAGAGAATTTTGAAAGGTAAGAAGATTTATCTTCTCATAGATTTGGAAAACAAAATCCCAAAAGGAAATAGAGTGCTTTAGCCACAAGTGGTGGAGTAACGAGGGTTGGAAAAAATTCCTTAATTGCTTGAGTAAGGCGGTGGTTCTCAGCCACAAGGACTCAACCACTAGTCCATGATTTTCTCAACAAACTTATCCACTTGCCAAAAATTAGAGATTCTTTTTATTTCAAAAAGATCTTGCAAAACCCCTTAGTTAAGGATATCAGAGAGAGAATCGTGCAAAACCATTTTTCGCAGCTTAGTCTGGAAACACCCTGGTCGCCCTGTTTCTAGGACTGTTCTGAAACAGTGTTCTGAAATTATTTTCAAAGAGAAAAAACCAGTTCAAAGTGAATGTTAAATCAAGACTTTCTAATTGGCATATTAACAAGAATCTAATAAAATAAAAACCATAGTAAAACAAAGAATCTTGTTGAATCAACCAGACATGTAGAAACTTAACTTGCTGCTCCAAACACTCCTAAGAGCTGTTTTTAAGGTTGTTCTGAAGTTCTGGAAAGTCTTGCTAGCCAACTGGTCTTGAGTTCCTGTTCGTGAGCATTGTTAGCCAAGCAATTTCAAAGTATTCAATATTTAGAACCTATTCAATCAACACACTCAAGTATATATTACATTTGTGTTTGTTATCATCAAAAGCTTACATTACATAAGGATAGGGTCAACAATTTCCCCCTTTTTGATGATGACAAATCAAATGACCATATTGAAATAAAAGGCGAAAGCAAGTTAGTGACATAAAAGGATAGGGTCAACAGCAAGCCTCGCACATATGCAAGCAATCAATATACACAAGCAACTCCAAAGTTAAAACTATCACGTGTGGGCTAATAAAAACAATAATTTGACTTTATTTGCTCAACATAATAGTAAATTGGATTAGATAATGGCATTATCATAATTTTATTACCGAATAGATAGATTTTGCATGATTAAATCTAAACTTTTCTAATGTCGTAACGAATTTTCGATTTAATGTGATAATTTGGTTAGAATTGCAAAAATGTTGTAAGATAATTCTATTAAATTTGATTCACCAATAGACAGTTGTCTTATAGCCTTCACATCTTTCTAATGTCCTGTTCTGCTGGAAACACAGAGCACTAACATCAATTATCTTCATATACTTTATACTGCTAGGCCCGTACATACACACATATCTCTTGCGTGAGTTTGTTTTGGGGGTTTTCTTTTTTCTTTTCTACTATTAATCTAAATACATTATAAGAGACAAAAATGGTTGTAGTTTTTTAAACAACTAAACTTAGCATGAAAGCTAGTATAATGTTTCCATGTAAACTAAAGAAGGTTCCAATGCGGATATGAATATTAAAATTCAAACGAAAGCATGTTAACCATCACCAAATATTTTCCGTAATGTTGGAAGTAGTATTGGCAATAGCATAATTTGTTTTTGATCAAAAGCAATATAATCTAATGTTTTATTAATATTAAGTATTGTCCTTTTTGTACTTGGCATGAAAATCTTTGGAATTGTATTAAGTCATATAAAATCCCTTTTTTCGGGAAAAAAACTTCCCATTCATAAGTGACTAACTCTTTTTTTTTTTTAAAAAAAAAGGAACCCCTAACCCTAAAACCTACAAGCTTGAAACCATATACACTAAACCCTAAACCCTAACCTAAACCTTGAAACCCTAAATCCTAAACCTTAAGCATTAGAAACCCTAATCCTAGAAACCCTAAACCCTAAATCTTAACCCAAACCCCCAACCCAAACCCTAAACCCTAACCCTAGACCCTAAACACCAGAAACCCTAAACCGTAAAAACCCCAACCCTAGAAACCCTAAACCCTAAACCCTAACCTTAACCCTAAAATCTAAACCCTATATGCTAGAAACCCTAACCCCATGGCCTGAACCCTAACCCCTAACCCCAAACCCTAAACCATATACCCTAGAAATACTACAAAAAAGTTTGCTTCCCTCCACATTTAATTTTTCTAATAACCACACTTATAAATGTATAAATAGCAATTACCCACACTTAGGCCAGATGTGCAGAAATTAAGTGTGTGGAAGTGTTCTCCACACTTAATGAAAATGCGAGTAGAGCTATATTTCCCACACTTATAAATACGGAGTAAGTACTAATTACCCACAATTTGTGTATGATTGTTTTACGCTATACCCACTCTGAGAGAACCATGAAGTCTTAATTTTTCTCACACATAGAAGTGTTACTAGTGTCGTTTTAGTTATAAAAAAAATAATACTGGTAATTAATATAAAACGTATTGATTTAAAAGTGGAACAATTGTAAACAATTGTTCTTTTTTTGATTAACAAGTTTTATACTAATTACCACCATCATCCTATGCAAATGAACAAAATTAAAAAACCAATAAATTAAAATAGATCAAACATCAATTATTTAAACAAATTACACATTAGTGCCTGAAAAAAAAAGTCATTGTAGACATAGCAACGGCTAACGTAATCAAAACTAAATATTCTAGCATTATTTGGAATCCATCCTGCTAATTTTTTTTGTTTTTTGTTCTAGCTAGCCGATTGAACATTTTATTGCCCCATATACTACCTAAAACTATACTTTGAAAACATGCATAACGTCCAAGAATATATATATATATATATATATAAAAAATCTCCATCTTCGTTTTCTTCACAGAGAGATGTTAGCTCTAGAAATACAACCTGTTAGAAAATTGAAACACACAAAAAATGAATTATTAGAAAAGACAACTAAAGAGATTAACTAAGACATAGATAGTACATCAGTCCCACAAGTCTAGCACTAATCCGCATGGCAATGGAAGAAAACCTCACCATAACTATGCTAAACTAACAATAGAACTGCAACCAAGTTCATTCATACAACAGAACCCCAACTGAGTTCAATCAACAATAGAACCACAATTGAGTTACCACAACCGAGTTCAACTAATAATACAACCACAACCAAGATCAACCAACAATAGAAACCAAGTATGTTCAACCAAACGATAGAACCCCAACCGAGTTCAACCAAAAATAGAACCACAACAGAGTTGAACCAAGAATAGAACGAGAATGGAGTTCAAGTAACAATAGGACCGAACTAGTTCAACTAACAATAGAACCAACTGACTTTATCTGCTGACAATAGAGTCCAACTAATTAAGTTCAGTCAACAATAGAACCACAAGTGGGCTTAACTAACAATAAAACCCTAAATGAAAATGAATAGCATGCTCTTACCCAGTTGCTGAACAGTAGCAAACACCTTTCCGTAAAGAATCTTGATCAGTAAGTCTTTGTCTACCTTCTTTTTACCCTCAATATACGCCTACAACAAATGATGTTTTATTTTTAGACTTAGTTAACCCAAAGTAAACGACAAATCAAACCTTGAATGTAAGAATACACAAGCATTTATAACACCCTAAACTCACGGCTAGTGATGTTAGTGATTTCCAGAATTTTGGAAATAAATGGATAGAGCTTCCCCTAAAAACTTACCATGACTTAGGCTTATAGCCTTACAATAAATACCTATAACAATAGAAATATAAGAAAAATGTCTACCAAACTCGACGGCTACACGTCGGAGATCACAATTCTAGAGCCCACACGGCCAAAGTACCAACAATATAAAGCCAAGTAAAAAAAGAGTCTTCATTTCCCTTACCTTCCCTACTCGTTCCTATCTATTGTAGGCTGCTAGGCATAAATAAAAAATTCTATACATAGCAAAGTATTGGCAGTTGATCATAGAATACAGTTGATATGTTAGTTTTTGAGTGGATCCTCATCACTCAAAAAGTCATCTATTAACAATCAAGTGCTATTTCAATCTGAAAGAACAATGTTGTTAGACGATTTAATAAAACCCAAGGAGTGAGCCAAGCCCACAAAGGCTAAATTGAGCCACACCCAGTCAATTTTTGGATAACTACTTTTTCTGTTCAACTTCTGATGTTCTAAAGTTTGTCGATAGTCTTTTTGTAGATTAATCAACTTCTTTGAGATGCTTGCTTCCCATCCACTCTTTTTGCTAGCTGGAGTACAAGTCTTTTTTTCCTCATGCAAACTGTTAGAAACAATTGGCAATAAAAATAGTCCACTGGCTTATAATGTAGTCCTTTGAAACTCAATCTTTTATTTAAATCCAGAGGGACAATCCCAACTAATATACTACATTCACATCTAGCGTCACTAACACCTTTCAAAAACTTTTAAAATCTACTTCAACGATGTTAGCGAGTTAGGTTCTTCTTCTTCTTCTAGATTAAGTAACAACCACGAAATAACTGCAGCAACAACAATGATAGTCCCCTATGCATTTTGTTTAAATAACCACGAAATTAAATCACAACTGTTATACTAACTTATTTTTTTGGAGAAAAAAAAAAAGAGAGGAAGACAGCATATGCAATATACACTTTAGAAGAGCCGCGAAATAAAACATAACAAAAAGTAGACAAATGTTGCCAATGCAATGAAGTACATAATATAATATCAGGCAATCATGCATTGACATGTCAAGGAGTTGAACCAATTTGCGGGCTACTTCCCAACTTAGCTTCAACTCCAATCACTTTATACCCAACTTTAGTTTGAGTGTAAATTTTGGCTAAATGAGTTAAGCCGAGCTTGGATTGACTGACAAAGATTTTACTCCTATGCTTAAGTATTTTTTCTTTCATTCTGAGGAGGATCACAAGCCTCTTTTGCAAGTATTGTTCATTTAAGTTTTAGTTTCTAACTTTTGGTTACAATGAACTTTCTACAAGTGTAAGTATCAAGTTGTATCATTTAGAGTGCTATCTTTAGATACACTTTATAAATATGTAAATCCTTTATCTTTTTTACACAAAATAATTATATATATATAATTTAAAACTTCGATACTTTGGGAAAACCTCAAAAGGGAAGAATCTGCGTCAAGGTCATATTGGACTAGAGTACAAGTGGGATACAAGGGAAAGAAGTATAGGTTTAGCTTTGTAGTTTCTTAGCAAGTGCAAGTCAATTTGATAATAATGAAGCTTTGTCCTACTCACTGGCACCAATAGATGTTCATAAGCTACGTCATTTACTCACCCTGATGAGCTTTCCACTTGATGTCAAAAACTTCATTTTTACAGATAATACTCTTTTGAAATCTAGAGCCGCGCAATATTGATCCTACAAAATAGTCGCTGAAGGTTAGACACTATAACAATCTAAAAAAGGAAATACAACGCATTGTAACTATCTAATAAAGGAAATAGAGTGGGCTTTTGCAAGTATGCAGACAAATAGAAAAAGGGAGAACAATGAATGTCAAACCATAAAAATGGGGATATATTTGTGTACTAGTAAAATTCTAACGTGCATGTTCCGCTAGCACAACCGCATAAGTCTAGGATATACAATGTCACCATCTTAGTTTCGTCTGGTAAGAGTCTGATAATTCTCATTCCTTCGGCCATTTCCTCAGAATTTTGTGCATAAACATAAAGGTTGTCTCGATTACACTACAATAACTACTCACAAGTAGATCCCCCTTTCACAAGGTCTTGGGAGACCTAGATACATGTTTCGATAGTAGATCAAAATAAGATGCATTAAGGAGTAATTCTCAATCAATTTCCCTATTCTTCCAAAAGGGAAGCCGAAATGCATGTGGAATTTTGACCAAAAGAAGGGTAGCCCTAATTCGTTTTTCAACTCACGAATTATTAGTAAATCACTAAGTTAATCAATTATTTAACATGAATCTAACTAAAATTTGTAAACTAAACATAATTATTCTCAAAATAATAAAATTAAAAACAAAAATTGAGGATTTTGGTCTTTACCTGAAATTTAGAATTAGACTAGCTAGATGATGAGGAGGTTGCAGGCATCAGATGTGGCTCGGTGGCTGGCGACTACACAGGCGATGGCGGGCGCAGCTGCAGCGGTTGTCCAATGGCGGTGGGCCACTACTGGCAGCGGAAGGCGGTGAGGTAACTGGGCAAAGAGCGAGGGATAGTTTTGGGGTTGAGCGTGATGCGTGGGGTTCTGGCGTTCTGCTCATCTGCAGTGTGAAAGAGAAATGGGGGTAGTGAGAGAATTAAAGAGCTTACATTGAAATGAAAAAAAATCACAAAAAAAAACCCCTGAAAGTGTGGCATGAGATTCAAACACACAACTTCCCATACGAACAATACCCGCCTAACCACTCTGTTAATTCTGCCTTTGTAAGTTTTATAGGAACTATTGAACATGTGTACATTTCTTGTTGCCGAGAATATCCTGTACTTACTGTTTTTTCCAAAAAAACTGGGGTGTAGTCGTGCATCATAATAGCTCTGCCCATTGAGCACTGAGCTGTTTTTGCTTTCTTGGGGGGATAGGCGGGCAAAGTACCCGGTTAATCTTCCATATGATAATTTTATTTTGCTAGACATTTTTATATTTTTTTAATTGTTTGTTTTATTCCTTTAGCTAATACATTTAAATGTAAATATTTAAATATTTTGTACAAGTTACCTCGTTAGTATAATAAAAAGTAATTGTGAAAGCTCTTTTTAATTCCCCACACCTAATAAGTATAGGAATAGGTTCATAATTTACCCAATCTTGTCAAATGAAGAATCGAGAAAACTACCAAATCGTATCATTTTTCTCCCCACACTTTGATTAAGTGTGGTGATACAAATGTGGGAGGATACATTACTTTTTGCACTGAAACCTTAACTGTAAACCCCAACCCTACTCCCTAAATCGTAACCGTAAACCCTAACCTATATACCCCAGAAATCCTACCCCTACAAACACTAAACCCCAAACCCTAAACCCTAAAACACCCAACCTTAGAAACCATAAACCAAAAACCTAGAAACCCTAACCCCAAAACTCACTTGCATCGGTCGCGTGTATGGCTTTGGTGGTGAGGGAATTGTGATCAAGCAGCGGTCTCGCCTGTTAGTTTAGAGTTGTTTGTCCTCTGTTAACAACTATGACGCACGTGAAATAGTAATAAGATTGAACAAGAGTGCTCTTAAAGCAGCAGAGTAGGCTCGCTAGAAAGAGATGCAAGAGCATCGCAAATAGGTCGAGGAGAAAATGAGAGCGAAGGAAGGTAAATTTGAAAATGAGCTGGCTTAAGAAAAAGCCGCGAGGCAGCGATATAAGGAGAAAGTTAAGAGCAAGATAAGCAAGCTCTAGAGGTTCTTCATGATTCAGCAAGCTAGGTCCTCAACAGCACCGTTAGATACAACTCTTTCAGAAGATGATGATCAAGATGAGCTCGACACAACCGACTTGGGTGATTCCTCTCATGACTAGTTATGAGGTGTTTTAGTAGTTGAACAATTTTTGTTATGTTTTTTGATTGCGCGTGTTGAACCTATATCGGTACATTTTGAACAATTCTAATGGGACTGTACATTAATTTGAGGATTTTATTCCATAAATAATCTAACTTCATTTGTTTGTTGACGTGCTAGGACATTGATTACATTGGAAATGCTATATCCAAAACAATATGTGAGTTTGTTATTGATGGATTGTTGATGGCATTTTAAAATATTTTGACGGGAAATACAGCTTCCGTCAAAATTTTTGACGGCTTTAGCCAAAACAGCTTGTCAAAAATTTTGCCCAAACTTTACATTCCGTGTATGTAACTATTTTTGACGGACATCCAAATCAGTTAAAATTTCCATCAAAAGCCTTAAATATAAAAAGCATTAGCATCCATTGGGAATAATCACTATTGTCGTTAAAATAAATTAAAGAGCCATAACTATACAGTAATTGTTATGTAAAGCATAAGATCGTAGCTTGTGGAGGGCATTTGAGGCAACATAGCAAATTTTTCCGTGGAAGTGTATTTCTAGTCCGTGGAAAAATCTGCTCCCGTTTCACCCTATTATAGCATAAATTCGATCCTCAATGCAGAATCCAGAATACCTCATCAGAAATAGTCATATCAATTGAAAAACTCATTTTTCAAGGAAAAAAAAAATAGGCACTTACTGCACACATCCCACCCAAGTTGCATCCCGCACTTATGTCCTACAACGATGCTTCCGTTGATACCAATATGCGTAAGGCTTACTTGCAAAACAATGCAAAATGCTTAAATCTAGCTTTTTCTTGTCAATTAAATAATGAACGAATTAAAACCAATGTTTGGATGGAAGTAATATTTGGAGCACGTTTTGTCACGATATGCAAGACAAAATGACATACACATTATGGTACTGCAATAAGAGAAACAAATTCACATGATTTACTTGGAGTGTTATTGAACTGAATTTCAA
>JACYFF010031957.1:29643322-29659918 GCA_017589665.1 Selenicereus undatus
AGAGCACCACACTCTAAAGATCCCGAATACTTTAAATCAATCAATTTGATTAAAGTATGGGAAGAGTTGAAAAAGCCTCACTACAACTCTTTATGTTCACTCCTTAATAATTCTCCTCAAAATATACTCAACTCTTAGTCACCAAATTTCAGTACAGTAATTTGTAGCAAATACTCAAGGCTTTTCTTTTTGCTCACAACTCAGGAATTCAGTTTACTGATGCAGTATTTCTCACGCATTTGCTGTGCTTCCTTGCTGAGTTAGGTCTCCTATTTATAGCCTCTTCTTGGACGAACACTGTGAAGGCAACTGTTGATCAGAACATCCTGATGCTGATTTCCAGGATTCTGATTTCGATTTTATCCTTGTTTCTGATTTGGTTGTGATTCTGGACGTGATCTGGATGATGTCAATCCTTGCCTTGCTGCACTTACTCAACCAAATAAATCAATAGCTTTAGTGGTAATTTATTTCCTTAGTAAAAAATATTCTTGCCTAACTTATTTTTGACATGTGGTTATTTCATGGCAAGAAGCAATCTTTTTAGTCTAAAACTAAGGCAATGAAACAATTCTTTCTCTGTAATAGTATCAAAATAAAATACTTGCTCACTTTGATTTATTATTGTATTTCATTCCCAAGAGATACCAAGGAGCATATAATAAAACTTCGTTAATGTACTCAAGTAAAATTAAATAATGTCTCATACGTATAAACATATATGATCCACGTTATGACTGTCAACCTTTTTCCATTAATAAGACTACGCTTGCGTATGTTTTAATCTCTTGCTAGGTGTCGATTAATTTTGTGTTTCATCAAAACTTCTTTGGTTATTACGGGAGTTAACAATCTCCCCCTTTTTGATGAAAGCCAAAATTTATCAATATCATATTGAGCAGATTATAAACATATTAAGGCAATGCTGAGTTTTGTCAGAAGTATGTGTATATAGTCCAAGTAGTTTACTAGTTAAGTCATTTAGCCAAAGTAGATGTGACTTGGCAAGGTGAGTGATTTTAGATAGCGTATAATGAGCATAACAAGTAAATAAGGTGGCAAGTTATTGAGACAATGAAAGCATAGTTAACTATTACTAACTGACAGAATGAAAGCATTACTTAACTAACATAAGTTCTCCCCCTCTTTCATCCAAGAAGGGGATACAAAAATGTGTGAGCCCACCATCAGACCATAAAGAGAAATAAAAGAAAACAGGGGGGAAGGATCAGAGCCGGGAAGAAGACTGGTGAGCAGCTTTGATGATGTGAGTAGCGGAGTTGGCACATTGGCTTTGTTCTGCAGGAGTCAGAGGGACACCTTTGAGAGCGCAACGATGAGTGATGCTGCAGATGCGAAGAAGATCATCGACTTTCTGGTTGAGGGCAGTGAGGGACGATTGCATATCGGTGATGCGGTTATGTAGGGTCGCCTGATTGTGTGCAATGCCATCCAAAGCATCGGTGTGCTGAACCAGAATGTAGTCAAGTCTGTCCGCGGTGTCTTGGAGCTCATAAAGACGCTCATCAATATCCATAGTGTCACCAAGGATGGAGGCGTGAGGGGTAAGGGAGGGAGAGTTGACCCGTGGTTTAACATGCTGACCATACTGCCGGGAGACCAATGTGACTTCCTCAGGAGTCATGTCATCAACGAATTTCCAGTGGCCAGAGGAGGTTTGGAAGAACTGGATATGTTTCAGGGAGGAATTGTGCGATTCTGGGAAGATTTGGGGGGCTGAGTAAGGGAAGGGGAAGGATTTGGAAAGAGAGTGGGAGCTTAATTTGGAAGACAATGGAGGAGGGTTTCGGGTAGGGAGGGCCGAAGGGAGGAGAGAGAGTGGAGTCAATTTTGGGAAAGTAGGAGAGAGAGAATGGTGATGAGCACAAATAAAAGAGAAGAAAATAAATAAAAATTGATGGGAGATTGAGGATGAGATATGAAGTCTTATGGTGATTCAAGCAAACAGAAAATTTATGACTGAAATTTTCTGTAGTTGAATTCGCTCAATTTTATTGTGTTGGGCTATTAGGCATCAAAAATGAGGTTTTGAGCCAAGGGGAAAAAAATAATAATAAAAAAAAATGAAAAATGGAGAAGCGTACCTGACTGAGAGGTATGGTGTTGTGATTAAGGCTCATGTTTCGGCAACATCCTTCATAAACTTGGTTAGGTAAAATAGAGGGCTCCCCCTCAATTTATGCATCTATGTTAATCATTCCAAGTTCATGACAAATGAAATTAAATCTGTCCTCGCTGAGTGGTTTGGTAAAAATATCAGCTAATTGATAATCAGTAGGTACAAATTTGAGAGTGACATCACCTTTTTCAACATGGTCGCGAATAAAATGATGACGTACCTCGCTGTGTTTAGTGCGTGAATGTTGAACAGGATTTTTAGTAATATTAATGGCACTTTGATTGTCACAATTTATAGGTACCTCTTGGAGATTGATTCCAAGATCCCGTAACTGTTGTTTAATCCACAGTAGTTGAGCACAACAGGCACCAGCATCGATGTATTCTGCTTCTGCTGTGGAAAGAGCAACAGAAGTTTGCTTCTTGGAGTGCCAGGAGATTAGGCTATGTCCAAGGAACTGACATGTACCAGAGGTACTTTTTCGATCAACTTTATATCCTGCATAGTCTGCATCAGTGTATCCAACTAAAGACAAATCTTCCCCTCGAGGGCACCATAGTCCCAAATTTTTTGTTCCAGCTAGGTATCTAAAGATCCGTTTTACACATTTTAAGTGGGATTCTTTAGGAGAGGCTTGAAATCTAGCACATAGACATACACTGAACATAATGTCTGGACGACTAGTAGTGAGATAAAGCAGTGAACCGATCATTCCCCGATAAAGCTTTTCACAAACAGATTGGTCATCTTTGGCGAGATCTAATTTTTCATTAGAGGCCATTGGTGTTTTGACAGGCTTGGCTTGATCCATTTTATATTTCTTTAAGAGTTCATTGATGTATTTACGTTGATTAATAAATATGCCCTCGTTGCTTTGTTTAAGCTGAAGGCCTAAGAAGAATGTTAATTCTCCCATCATGCTCATTTCAAACTCTTTGCTCATGAGATTCGAAAATTCGTCGCATAAAGAATTATTTGTTGCCCCAAATAATATATCATCAACGTAAATTTGAACTATTAAAAGATCTTTGCCTTTTGTTTTGGTAAACAAGGTTTTATCAATTTGACCTCTTGTAAAACCATGATTTAAAAGGAATTTGCTTAGTCTCTCATACCATGCCCTAGGAGCTTGTTTTAGCCCATAAAGGGCCTTTTGGAGTTTGTAAACATGTGCAGGAAAGTTAGGATCCTCAAAGCCAGGAGGTTGTTCTACATAGACTTCTTCTTGTAGGTATCCATTGAGAAAGGCACATTTTACATCCATTTGATACAGTCTGATGTTCATGTGAGATGCAAATGCTAGTAAGATGCGGATAGCTTCTAATCTAGCCACGGGGGCAAATGTTTCATCGAAATCTATGCCTTCTTCTTGATTGTAGCCTTTAGCCACAAGTCGGGCTTTATTTCTTATTACGGTTCCAGTTTCATCTAGTTTGTTTCTAAAGACCCATTTTGTGCCAATGACTGGATAATTTTTTGGTCGTGTTGTGGGTGTCCATACTTGATTTCGTTCAAACTGGTTTAATTCTTCTTGCATGGATTTTATCCAATTTGAATCATTAAGAGCTTCTAAATGATTTTTTGGTTCTATATGGGATACGAAGGCAGAGAATGCACAAAAATTACGCAGAGATGAGCGAGTTCTTATACCTGTAGAGATATCGGTTAAGAGATTGTCCATGGGGTGAGATGATTTGTACTTGAAGTGTTTTTGACTTACTTCTTGTTGTAGGGAATTTTCTTCATTTGGAGACTCTTCTTCTTCCTGAGGTGAGGAGTCTTGTAGTTCTTGTGGTTGTTTCTTTGCAGAATCTACCTTTTCTCTTGCTTCTTCTTCATCGTCACCATACTTGTTTAACTGTAGATCCTGTGCTATAGATTCACTTAACACACCATTATTAGATTCATCAAAAATCACTTGAATACTTTCCTCGATGGTTTTGGTGCGTTTATTGTAAATTCTATAAGCTTTGCTATGCATGGAATATCCCACAAATGTTCCTTCGTCACTTCTAGCATCGAATTTTCCTAGGTTATTTTTTCCATTGTTATGAACAAAGCATTTGCATCCAAATGGTTTGAAATATGAAATGTTGGGTCGTTTACCTTTGAATAATTCATAGGGCGTTCTTTTTAGAATTGGTCGGATTAAGCAGCGATTTAATACATAATTAGCAGTATTAACTGCTTCGGCCCAAAGGTGTTGAGAGACATTACTTTCACACATCATTGTGCGAGCCATATCTTCTAACGTGCGGTTTTTCCTTTCTACCACACCATTTTGTTGCGGTGTATGTGGTGCAGAAAAGTTGTGAACAATTCCATGTTTATTACAGAATTCTGTGAATTCTTTTTGATCAAATTCCCTACTGTGATCACTCCTTATAGACATAATTTGTGAATTTGTTTGAACTTGCAGTTGTTTACAAAGTTTAGAAAATTCTTTAAAGGTTTCGTTCTTTTCTTTTAAAAAGGAAACCCATGTGAATCGTGAATAATCATCTATAATTACAAAGATGTACTTGTTGTGTCCTAAACTTTGTATGGGTATTGGTCCACATAGGTCCATATGAAGTAATTCCAATGGTTTTGATGTACTTATGCTATTTTTTGACTTAAAAGAACTACGTACTTGTTTACCTTTAACACAAGCATCGCATATGTGATCATATTCAAAATTGCATGAAGGTAGTCCTCGTACTAGCTCCCTTTTTGCTAATTTCTTAAGGGTATGCATACTAGCATGACCTATTCTTCGATGCCAAAGCCATTGATCCTCATTGTGAGATGCTTTGAAGCATGACAAGTTTTGAGATGGTACATTATTAATATCTATTGCATAGACATTATCTATTCTAGGTCCATAAAGTGAAATTTTCTCAGAAAATTTGTTTTTAACAATGCAGTGTGTTGAATCAAAGGTAACTAGGTTTCCTTTATCGCATAGTTGTGATATGCTTAATAGATTAAATTTTAATCCGTCAACTAAGTAAACATTTTCAATAGAATTAGCAGGATCTTTACCTATTTTACCGACACCCATTATTTTACCTATGCTTTTGTCGCCGAAGGTGACACTTCCATGCCTTTTCTTTTTGATCTGGGTGAATAAGGATGCATTGCCACTCATGTGCCTTGAACATCCACTATCAAGGTACCACAAGTCTTGTCCGGATTTCAAGCATACCTGCAAAACAAGAAATCAACCCTTCCTTCTACTTTTGGCATTAAATCTGGATTCAAAATCATAAGTCACTAAGTTAGGTGGTCTTGTTCCTTTAGGGACCCATATTTGAATAATTTTTGGGGTAGATTTTCTGAGTGGATGTGAATGGGTGATATCCCCATTTTTTGAGTAATAGTTACTAGTTTTGTCATTTATGTCATGCAACGTGGGTTTAACAAAGAAGTTTCTATAATTTTTCTTCTTGTTAAAGTGATCATACCCAATTCCTTCTTTATTGAAGGAAGCTCTTTGTGTGCTCAGCAGTCGATCTAAGTTTTCCTGCCCTTGGGTAAATTTAAGAATTGTTTTGTGCTTAGCGTCACACTTGGTTGATAATTCTAGATTTTTTGTTTCTAGGTCTTTAATTTTTTCATGAAGTTAATTATTCAATTTTTCAAGATCTGCATTTTTCTGATTCAATTTTCTTATTCCTTTTTTGAGATTTTTATATTTAAACATGTATTTTTGTTCTAGATTCGCAAAACTGATTAAGGCATCAATTAATTCATCCTTAGAACATTCATATAGGCCAGATATGTCTACCTCATCCGTACTTTTGTATTCAGATGATTCTTCATCCCTGGCCATGAGACAGGCATTATTTGTGTGTTCTTCGTCGCTTTCACTGTCACTTGCTTCGCTATCGCTCCAGGCGGCGATCATCGCTCTCTTGCTTTCCTTTTTCTTGAACCTCCTTTTTTCTCCCATTTTTTGAATTAATGGACAGTCCTTTAGCAAGTGACCTGGCATTCCACAACCATAGCAAGAATTGATGTTAGCATTTTCTTTATTGACAAATTTACCTTTGGTGTATCTCTCATTCCTTCTTGACGTCGATCCTTTTGCGTTGAATCCTCGTTGGTTGAATCTTTTCTTCATTCCCATTTTATTGAGGCCTCGCACTATGAGGGAGAAGGCCTCATCATCGTTGCTATCAGGATCCTCTTCTTCCGATGGGTAGTCTTCTTTAGCGGCCTTGAGAGAGACTCCCTTTTTGGAACCTTCTCCATCTTCCTCTGTGAGATGTATCTCATGGGTTAGGAGTTTTCCAAGGAGGTCATCAAGCTCTAATTTTTTGAGATCCTGAGCTTCTTCAATAGCGGTGACCTTCGGTCCCCATTTATTCTTTGGAAGACACCGAAGTATCTTTCTTACCATTTCCTCATTTGAGTAGCTCTTACCAAGCGATTTTAGATTATTGGTGATGTCAGTGAACCGAGTGAACATGTCTTTTATTGATTCGTCAGCCTGCATTTTAAACAACTCATATTGATGCACAAACATATTCATCTTAGTCTCACGCACTTGACTTGTTCCTTCATATGTGATGATTAGCTTATTCCATATTTGTTTGGCGGTCTCACAGGCAGAAATTCTATTATACTCATTTGCATCCAGACCACAATAGAGGATGTGTTTGGCTCTAGAGTTTTTGGTAAGTTTTTCCCAGTAGGAGCTTGTGTACTGATCTTTTGGTTTGTCAATAAATTCACCTTTGTCATTTTTAATCTTAGGCACAGTATATGGTCCACTATTCACAATTTCCCATAGTTCCATGTCTGTTGATTCAATAAAAATTTGCATGGCATTTTTCCAGTAAGAAAAATTTGTTCCTTTGAACAAAGGGGGTCTGACAGTAGAGCGTCCTTCGATATTGACATCTCCAGTCAAAGCCATGATCGTCACCCACTCGACTGTTAGGTCAAAGAGTGTGGGACTGGCTCTGATACCAATTGAAGAATCGAATCGCCCTAGACGGGGGTGAATAGGGAGATTCTATAAAATTTTTAATGAAAACTTTAAAGCCAAAAATAAATTGAAACAATAAAAGCACAAAGTACGCAGCGATGTTTTAACGAGGTTGGGCCTCAACCAGGCTTAAGTCCCCGCCTAGAGTTATCCAACTCTAGGATTCAACTCACTACTCTTTTTATTAAGATGAACACTTCACTATCTTATAGAGCACCACACTCTAAAGATCCCGAATACTTTAAATCAATCAATTTGATTAAAGTATGGGAAGAGTTGAAAAAGCCTCACTACAACTCTTTATGTTCACTCCTTAATAATTCTCCTCAAAATATACTCAACTCTTAGTCACCAAATTTCAGTACAGTAATTTGTAGCAAATACTCAAGGCTTTTCTTTTTGCTCACAACTCAGGAATTCAGTTTACTGATGCAGTATTTCTCACGCATTTGCTGTGCTTCCTTGCTGAGTTAGGTCTCCTATTTATAGCCTCTTCTTGGACGAACACTGTGAAGGCAACTGTTGATCAGAACATCCTGATGCTGATTTCCAGGATTCTGATTTCGATTTTATCCTTGTTTCTGATTTGGTTGTGATTCTGGACGTGATCTTGCTGATGTCAATCCTTGCCTTGCTGCACTTACTCAACCAAATAAATCAATAGCTTTAGTGGTAATTTATTTCCTTAGTAAAAAATATTCTTGCCTAACTTATTTTTGACATGTGGTTATTTCATGGCAAGAAGCAATCTTTTTCGTCTAAAACTAAGGCAATGAAACAACTCTTTCTCTGTAATAGTATCAAAATAAAATACTTGCTCACTTTGATTTATTATTGTATTTCATTCCCAAGAGATACTAAGGAGCATATAATAAAACTTCGTTAATGTACTCAAGTAAAATTAAATAATGTCTCATATGTATAAACATATATGATCCACGTTATGAGTGTCAACCTTTTTCCATTAATAAGACTACGCTTGCGTATGTTTTAATCTCTTGCTAGGTGTCGATTAATTTTGTGTTTCATCAAAACTTCTTTGGTTATTACGGGAGTTAACAGCTTCCATCTCCTCCATCCACGACACCCATGCGATCGACGGTCAAGGATAAAGAAGGCTCGAGTATAAAAGGGAGCAGTGACTCCATTGAAGAGAAGTTCGAGTACTTAGGTAATTTAGGGTTAGAATTTTAGGAGTAGATTAGGTTTAATTTCATTTAAGTTTAGTTTAAATTCGCTTGTCATTTCAATTTCGTAATTGATTTACAGATTAGGGTTTCGATTCTATGTTTGTTTTCAACATTCAATTTCATGTAATAGCGCTTGATTTCGAATCCTAGTTCACAAATTGCAAGAATTTTTGGGGTTTATTTGAGTAATTTCAGTCGATTTCCCCCACCCCTGTTCGGTTCTTTGTTTGGCTTCGTTTTTGGAACGGCTGGCTTCAATTTGGGCATGGTTCCGGTTTGCTATTGATTTTACAGCTTCCAATTCTGCTTTTGGTGCTCTGTTTTTGGCTCGGTTACTTTCTTGCCGTGTAGCCTTTGTGAGTTTGCTTCCCTTTCTGTTTCCATGAATTCCCTTCCCCTGTTTCATTGCTGTGTTCAGTTCATGCTTTGTTTCAATTTCACTTGATTTGGTGCTGTTGGTCTGAATCTGTGCCTAGATGCTTGGTAATTCTTGTTTCGATTGGTAGCTCGTAATGAACTATTCTTGGGTTGTAGTTTGGCTATTGAGTACACTAACCGTATGGATTTTGGGTGACTGTTGCTTGCTTTGCTTTAATTTTCAGGTTATGTTTTGTTGAATTGAAACCATGTTCAATTTTGGGATCAATTTTGGAATAATGTTAGTTAGTTAACTCTGCTAAAAAATTCATGCTTAATTCACTATTAGTTTGGTTTAATTTGGATAAGTGATATATGGGTTAGTTTACGTTTAGATTATTAGATTGCTTTAAGTAATTCCATTTAGTTTAATTAGTTAAATTTAAGCATTTTGTTTTAAAAGACCATTAATTTCACGTTTTTGCCCTGTGGACCGACCCTTAAGTACTACGACTCACAATCGTGAGTATTTGAGGTATCATTTTCTTTTTTCTTTAATTCAATTTTCCGTCCCCCCTCAAAAACCATCAACACCGACACAACCGACTTGGGTGATTCCTCTCATGACCAGTGACGATGTGTTTTACTAGTTGAACGATTTTTGTTATGTTTTTTGATTACGCGTGTTGAACCTATGTCGGTACATTTTGAACAATTCTAATGGGACTATACATTAATTTGAGGATTTTATTACATAAATAATTTAACTTCATTTGTTTGTTGACGTGCTATGACATAGATTACATTGGAAATGCTATATCCGAAAAAATATGTGAGTTTGTTATCGATGGATTTTTGATGGCATTCTAAAATATTT
Source organism: Selenicereus undatus (assembly GCA_017589665.1). Lineage (NCBI taxonomy): Eukaryota > Viridiplantae > Streptophyta > Magnoliopsida > Caryophyllales > Cactaceae > Selenicereus > Selenicereus undatus. The sequence goes on from JACYFF010031957.1 coordinate 29,652,862, forward strand.
TGACGGGAAATACAGTTTCTGTCAAAATGTTTGACGGTTTTAGCCAAAACAGCTCGTCAAAAACTTTGCCCAAACTTTACATTCCGTGCGTGTAACTATTTTTGACGGACATCCAAATCAGTTAAAATTTCCATCAAAAGCCTTAAATATAAAAAGCATTAGCATCCATTAGGGAATAATCACTATCATCGTTAAAATAAATTAAAGAGCCTTAACTATACAATAATTGCTATGTAAAGCATAAGATTGTAGCATGTGGAGGGCATTTGTGGCAACATAGCAAATTTTTCTGTGGAAGTGTATTTCTGGTCCGTGGAAAAATCTTCTCCCGTTTCCCCCTATTGTAGCATAAATTCGATCCTCAATGCAGAATCCGGAATTCCTCATCAGAAGTAGTCATATCAATTGAAAAGCTCATTTTTCAAGTTAAAAAAAAGACACTTGCTGCACACATCCCACCAAAGTTGTATCCCGCACTTGTGTCGTCAAACGATGTTTTCGTTGATACCAATATGTGTAAGGCTTAGTTGCAAAACAATGCAAAATGCTTAGATCTAGCTTTTTCTTGTCAATTAAATAATGAACGAATTAAAGCAAATGTTTGGATGGAAGTAATATTTGGAGCATGTTTTGTCACAATATGCAAATCAAAATGACATACACATTATGGTACTGCAACAAGGGCAACAAATTCACATGATTTACTTGGAATGTTATTGAACTGAATTTCAATTTATTGTGGTTGTAACATATTTATGATATCGCATGGCTAATTAAGTTTGCACACGCTCAACTTGGAGATAGTTTAGTCCCTACGCAGCAACACTCGTTATCAAAATGAGGACCCTTATCGCATTTGATAGCATATGGCGGGATGCCATAAGCCTCGCACATATGCATGCAATCCAGCCCACCTTTGCATTGCCCAATATACACGCAGTGGTTGAATATTGATTCTGCTCCACCTACACACAATTATGGATAATCCCATATACAGGCATTTAGTTTCAGTTGAAAAGCTTGTTCCTCGCCCGAGAAAATATATACCCAAAAAATGATATTATTTGCGTGCTGCACCCCTCCATGATTATAAATCTTAAAAGTTGACATGGCATTCAATGAATATGCACGACAACTTCAAAGTTAAAATTGTTTGATACAAAGGTTTTGAAAATGTAAGGATTACCAAAATTTATTTTACATTTCAGACGGATGTGTCAATGATTCTCGCTCATTTGTATGTATCTCTTGTGTGCATTGATGAAAACAATAATTTCATTTTAGTTGCTCAACATATTCACTGTGATGATAGTTGTAATTGGATCCGATAATGGCATAACAATTATCGTTTCAGCAGATAAATAGATTTTGTAGGATTAAATCTAAACTTTTCTAAGGTGGTAATCGATTTTCAATTTAATACAAGAATTTGGTTAGAGCTTAAAACACGTTGTAAGATAATTCTATTCAATTCGATTCACCAACAGAAGATGATAATTTGTTCTACATCCCTTACCTTGAAATTTATGAGTAATCGTACACAAAAAAGTTAGTATGAAGAATGAGAAGATGATGAGTTTAGAACAACTAATGGACATACCAATGTAGGTGGCATTTGCAACAACACCAAGAAATACCAAAAGAGACAGCAAAAGCTTTTTCAACGCCATTTTGTTTTCTTTGAAATTCCTCTTGTCTTTTACTCTCCTGTTCTGGCGGGAAAACCAGGCGTTGATTTCAATTTTGTGCATGTACTCCATATTGTGAGCACGTATATATATACACAGATATGCTGCATGAGCTTTTTTTTTCTTTTTTCTTTAGGATATTCTTTTTTCTTTTTTGCTATTTATCTAAATACATTATCAAAGACAAAAATGCTTGTAGCTCTTTAAAAAACTAACTTAGCATAAAAGCAGGAATAATAATTATATTGAATATTAAATAACACCCCAATGCGCATATGACTAGGAAATTTCGAACGAAAATATATTAACCAGCATCAAATGTTTTCCATAATGATGCATGAAGTATTAGTAATTTATGTAATTTTTTGAAAAAAAGTTAATATAATATAATTATTTGTTAGTAATAAGTATTCTCTTTTATGTATGTGGAATGAAAATCTTTGGAATCATAATAATTCTTATAAAATCCCCTTGTTCGGAAAGTGAACTTTCCATTCATAATTGATTTACTCTTTTTTTCAAAAAAAATAATAATTACCATTCAAATTCATGAAATTGACACTTGACAAAAGGTTAGGACATTTGGTTTGTTTTAATACATACATACGTACATACATTCTTACATACATACATACATACATACATACATACATATATATATATATATATATATATATATATATATATATATATATATATATATATATATATGTTTATATGTATATATGTATGTATGTATGTATATATACATAAATATGAATATACATACACATATATATATATGTACACATACAGACATGCATACATACATACATACATACGTATATAAATATATATATATATATATAGATAGATATATACATATATATATATATATATATATATATATATATATATATATATATATATTTATATATATAAATATATATATATATATATATATATATATATATGTGGTATTGCATTAAGGGGAATAAAACTTTCGTTCATCACTAAGATAAATCCGTTACAGTATTGCAATAAGGGCAATAAATTCACATGAATTACCTGAAGTGTTATTGAATTGAATTTCAATTGATTGTGGTTGTAGCATATTCAGCATATTGCATGGCTAATTAAGCCTTGTCGTTATCAAAATGTGGAGGCAGTTTGGTCCGCATGTAGCACCACTCGTTATTAAAATGTGAACCCTTGTGTCATTGGACAGCGTATGGAGGGATGCCGTAAGCCTCGCACATATGCAAGCAATCAATATACACGAGCAACTCCAAAGTTAAAAGTATCACGTGTGGGCTAATAAAAAAAATAATTTGACTTTATTTGCTAAACATAATAGTAAATTGGATTAGATAATGGCATTATCATAATTTTATTACCGAATAGATAGATTTTGCATGATTAAATCTAAACTTTTCTAATGTCGTAACTAATTTTCGATTTAATGTGATAAGTTGGTTAGAACTGCAAAACTTTTGTAAGATAATTCTATTAAATTCGATTCACCAATAGACAGTTGTCTTATAGCCTTCACATCTTTCTAATGTCCTGTTCTGCTGGAAACACAGAGCTCTGACATCAATTATCTTCATATACTTTATACTGCTAGGCCCGTACATACACACATATCTCTTGCGTGAATTTGTTTTGGGGGTTTTCTTTTTTCTTTTCTACTACTAATCTAGATACATTATAAGAGACAAAAATGGTTGTAGTTTTTTAAACAACTAAACTTAGCATGAAAGCTAGTATAATGTTTCCATGTAAACTAAAGAAGGTTCCAATACGGATATGAATATTAAAATTCAAACGAAAGCACGTTAACCATCACCAAATATTTTTCGTAATGTTGGAAGTAGTATTGGCAATATAGCACAATTTTTTATTGATCAAAAGCAATATAATCTAATGTTTTATTGATATTAAGTATTGTCTTTTTTGTACTTGTAATGAAAATCTTTGGAATTATATTAAGTCTTATAAAATCCCTTTTTTCGGGAAAAAAACTTCCCATTCATAACTAACTAACTCTTTTTTTTTTTAAAAAAAAGGGAAACCCTAACCCTAAAACCTACAAGCTTGAAACCATATACACTAAACCCTAAACCCTAACCTAACCCTTGAAACCCTAAATCCTAAACCTTATGCATTGGAAACCCTAATCCTAGAAACCCTAAACCCTAAATCTTAACCCTAACCCCTACAAACCCAAAACCTAAACCCTAAAAACCCCGACCCTAGAAACCCTTAACCCTAAACCCTAACCTTAACCCTAAAACTTAAACCCTATACGCTAGAAACCCTAACCCTATGCCCTAAACCATAACCCCTAACCCCAAACCCTAAACCATAACCCTAAACCTTAAACCATATACGCTAGAAACACTACAAAAAAGGTGGCTTCCCTCCACATTTAATTTTGCTACTAACCACACTTATAAGTGTAGAAATAGCAATTACCCACACTTAGGCTAAATGTGGGGAAATTAAGTGTGTGGAAGTGTTCTCCACACTTAATGAAAATGCGGGTAGAGCTATATTTCCCACACTTATAAATACGGAGTAAGTACTAATTACCCACAATTTATGTATGGTTATTTTACGCTATACCCACTCTGAGAGATGCACGAACTCATAATTTATCTCACACTTAAAAGTGTTACTAGTGTCGTTTTAGTTATGAAAAAATAATACTGGTAATTAATATAAAACTTATTAAGTTAAAAGTGGAACAATTGTAAACAATTGTTCTTTTTTTGATTAACAAGTTTTATACTAATTACCAGCATCATCCTATGTAAATGAATAAAATTAAAAAACCAATCAATTAAAATAGATCAAACATCAATTATCTAAATAAATTACACATTAGTGCCTGAAAAAGAAAGTAATTGTAGACATAGCAACGGCTAACGTAATCAAAACTAAATATTCTAGCATTATTTTGAATCCATCCTGCTAATTTTTTTTGTTTTTTGTTGTAGCTAGCCGATTGAACATTTTATTGCCCCATATGCTACCTAAAACTATACTTTGAAAACATGCATAACGTCCAAGAATATATATATATATATATATATATATATATATATATATATATATATATATATATAATCTTCATCTTCATTTTCTTCACTGAGAGATGTTAGCTCTAGAAATACAACCTATTAGACAATTGAAACACACAAAAAATGAATTATTAGAAAAGACAACTAAAGAGATTAGCTAAGACACATATAGTGCATCAGTCCCACAAGTCTAGCACTAATCCACATGGCAATGGAAGAAAACCTCACCATAACTATGTTAAACTAACAACAAAACTGCGACCAAGTTCATTCATACAATAGAACCCCAACGAAGCTCAATCAATAATAGAACCACAATTGACTTACCACAACCTCGTTCAACTAATAATACAACCACAACCAAGATCAACCAACAATAGAAAGCAAGTCTGTTCAACCAAACAATAGAACCCCAGCCGAGTTCAACCAAAAATAGAACCACAACAGAGTTGAACCTAGAATAGAACGAGAATGGAGTTCAACTAACAATAGGACCCAACTAGTTCAACTAACAACAGAACCAACGGAGTTTGACGGCTGGTAATAGAATCCACCTGAGTTCAGTCAAGAATAGAACCACAAGTGGGCTTAACTAACAATAAAACCCTAAATGAAAATGAATAGCATGCTCTTACGAAGTTGCTGAACAGTAGCAAACACCTTTCTATAAAGAATCTTGATCAGTAAGTCTTTGCCTACCTTCTTTTTACCCTCAATATAGACCTACAACAAATGATGTTTTATTTTTAGACTTAGTTAACCCAAAGTAAATGACAAATCAAACATTGAATGTAAGAATACACAAGCATTTATAACACCCTAAACCCACGGCTAGTGATGTTAGTGATTTCCAGAATTTTGGAAATAAACGGACAGAACTTCCCCTAAAAACTTACCATGACTTAGGCTCATAGCCTTACAATAAATACCTATAACAATAGAAATATGAAAAAAATGTCTAGCAAGCTCGACGGCTACACGTCGGAGATCACAAGTCTAGAGCCGACACGGCCAAAGTACCAACAATATAAAGCCAAGTAAAAAAAGAGCATTCATTTCCCTTACCCTCCCTACTCGTTCCTATCTATTGTAGGCTGCTAGGCATAAACAAAAAATTCTATGCATAGCAAAGTATTGGCAGTTGATCATAGAATACAGTTGATATGATAGTTTTTGACTGGATCCTCATCACTCAAAAGGTCAAATGTCAACAATCAAGTGCTATTTCAATCTAAAAGAATGATCAACTGTTGTTAGGCGATTTAAAAAAACTCAAGGAGTGAGCGAAGCCCACAAAGGCTAAATTGAGCCACACCCAGTCAATTTTGGGATAACAACTTTTGCTCTTCAACTTTTGATGTTCTAAAGTTTTTTGATAGTCTTTTTGTAGACTAATCAGCTTGTTTGAGATGCTTGCTTCCCATCAACTCTTTTTGCTAGCTGGAGTAAAAGTCTTTTTTTCCTCATGCAAAATGTTAGAAACAATTGGCAATAAAAATAGTCCACTGGCTTATAATGTAGTCCTTTTAAACTCAATCTTTTATTTAAATCCAGAGGGACAATCCCAACTAATATAATACATTCACATCTAGCATCACTAACACCTTTCTAGATCCTCTTAAAATCTACTTTAATGATCCTAGCGAGTTAGGTTCTTCTTCTTCTTCTAGATTAAGTAAGAACCAAGAAATAACTCCAACAACAACAATGATAGTCCCTTGTGCATTTTGTTAAAATAACCAAGAAATTAAATCATAATTGTTATACTAAATTATTTTTTTTAGAGAAAAAAAAAGAGAGGAAGACAGCATATGCAATATACACTTTAGAAGAGTCACGAAATAAAACATAACAAAAAGTAGACAAATGTTGCCAATGCAATGAAGTACATAATATAATATCAGGCAATCATGCATTGACGTGTCAAGGAGTTGAACCAATTTGCGAGCTACTTCCCAACTTAGCTTCAACTCCAATCACATTACACCCAACTTTAGTTTGAGTGTAAATTTTGGCTAAATGAGTTAAGCCGAGCTTGGATTGACTGACATTGATTTTATTTCTATGCTTAAGTATTGTTTCTTTCATTCTAAGGAGGATCACAAGCCTCTTTTGCAAGTATTGTTCGTTTAAGTATTAGTTTCTACCTTTTGGTTACAATGAACTTTCTAGAAGTGTAAGTATCAAGTTGTATCATTTAGAGTGCTATCTTCAGGTACAATTTATGAATATGTAAATCCTTTATCTTTTTCACACAAAATATATATATATATATATATATATATATATATATATATATATATA
>JACYFF010031957.1:29679693-29699316 GCA_017589665.1 Selenicereus undatus
TAGAAAAGACAACTAAAGAGATTAACTAAGACACAGATAGTACATCATTCCCACAAGCCTAGCACTAATCCACATGGCAATGGAAGAAAACCTCAACATAACTATGTTAAACTAACAACAGAACTGCAACCAAGTTCATTCACACAATAGAACCCCAACTGAGTTCAATCAACAATAGAACCACAATTGAGTTACCACAACCGAGTTCAACTAACAATACAACCACAACCAGAATCAACCAACAATAGAAACCAAGTATGTTCAACCAAACAATAGAACCCCAACCGAGTTCAACCAAAAATAGAACCACAACAGAGTTGAACCAAGAATAGAACGAGAATGGAGTTCAACTAACAATAGGACCCAACTAGTTCAACTAACAATAGAGCCAACTGAGTTTAACTGGTTATAATAGAATCCAACTAAGTTCAGTCAAGAATAGAACCACAAGTGGGCTTAACTAACAATAAAACCCTAAATGCAAATGAATAGCATGCTCTTACCCAGTTGCTGAACAGTAGCAAACACCTTTCCGTAAAGAATCTTGATCAGTAAGTCTTTGTCTAGCTTCTTTTTACCCTCAATATAGGCTTACAACAAGTGATGTTTTATTTTTAGACTTAGTTAACCCAAAGCAAACGACAAATCAAACCTTGAATGTAAGAATACACAAGCATTTATACAACCTTAAACTCACGGCTAGTGATGTTAGTGATATCCAGAATTTTGGAAATAAACGGACAAAGCTTTCCCTAAAAACTTACCATGACTTAGGCTCATAGCCTTAAAATAAATAGCTACAACAATAGAAATATAAGAAAAATGTCTACCATGCTCGACGGCTACATGTCGGAGATCACAATTCTAGAGCCCACACGGCCAAAGTACCAACAATATAAAGCCAAGTAAAAAAAGAGTGTTCATTTCCCTTACCTTCCCTACTCGTTCCTATCTATTGTAGGCTACTAGGCATAAACAAAAAATTCTATGCATAGCAAAGTATTGGCAGTTGATCGTAGAATACAGTTGATATGTTAGTTTTTGAGTGGATCCTCATCACTCAAAAAGTCAACTGTCAACAATCAAGTGCTATTTCAATATGAAAGAACGATCAAGTGTTGTTAGACGATTTAAAAAAACCCAAGGAGTGAGCCAAGCCCACAAAGGCTAAATTGAGCCCCACCCAGTCAATTTTGGGATAACTACTTTTTCTCTTCAACTTTTGATGTTCTAAAGTTTGTTGATAGTCTTTTTGTAGACTAATCAACTTCTTTGAGATGCTTGCTTCCCATCCACTCTTTTTGCTAGCTGGAGTAAAAGTCTTTTTTTGCTCATGCAAAATGTTAGAAACAATTGGCACTAAAAATAGTCCACTGGCTTATAATGTATTCCTTTTAAACTCAATCTTTTATTTAAATCCAGAGGGACAATCCCAACTAATATACTACATTCACATCTAGCGTCACTAACACCTTTCTAGATCCTCTTAAAATCTACTTTAACAATCTTAGCGAGTTAGGTTCTTCTTCTTCTTCTAGATTAAGTAGCAACCAAGAAATAGCTGCAACAACAACAATGATAGTCCCTTGTCCATTTTGTTGAAATAACCAAGAAATTAAATCATAACTGTTATATTAACTTTTTTTTTTGAGACAAAGAAAAGAGAGGAAGACAGCATATGCAATATACACTTTAGAAGAGCCGCGAAATAAAACATAACAAAAAGTAGACAAATGTTGCCAATGCAATGAAGTACATAGTATAATATTGGGCAATCATGCATTGAAGTGTCAAGGAGTTGAACCAATTTGCAGGCTACTTCCCAACTTAGCTTCAACTCCAATCACTTTATACCCAACTTTAATTTGAGTGTAAATTTTGGCTAAATGAGTTAAGCTGAGCTTGGATTGACTGGCATTGATTTTATTTCTATGCTTATGTATTGTTTCTTTCATTCTAAGGAGGATCACAAGCCTCCTTTGCAAGAATTGTTCATTTAAATATTAGTTTCTACCTTTTGGTTACAATGAACTTTGTAGAAGTGTAAGTATCAAGTTGTATCATTTAGAGTGCTATCTTCAGGTATAATTTATAAATATGTAAATCCTTTATCATTTTGGCACAAAATATTTATACATATATATATAATTTAAAACTTCGGTACTTTGCGAAAGCGTCAAAAGGGAAGAATCTGCGTCAAGGTCATATTGGACTAGAGTACAAGGGGGATACAAGGGCAAGAAGTATAGGTTTAGCTTTATAGTTTCTTAGCAAGTGCAAGTCGATTTGATAATAATGAAGCTTCGTCCCACTCACTGACACCCACAGATGTTCATAAGCTACGTCATTTACTCACCCTGATGAGCTTTCCACTTGATGTCAAAAACTTCATTTTTGCAGACAATACTCTTTTGAAATCTGGAGCCGCCCAATATTGAGCCTACAAAATAGTCACTGAAGGTTAGACATTATAACGATCTAATGAAGGAAATAGAGTGGGCTTTTGTAAGTATGCAGACAAACAAAAAAAAGGAGAACAATGAATGTCAAACCACAAAAATGGGGATATATTTGTGTACTAGTAAAATTCTAACATACATCTTCCGCCAGCACAACCGCATCAGTCTAGGGTATACAATGTAACCATCTTAGTTTCGTCTGGTAAGAGTCTAATAATTCTCATTCCTTCTGCCATTTCCTCATAATTCTCAGAATTTTTGTGCATAAACATAAAGGTTGTCCCGATTACACTACAATAACTACTCACAAGTAGATCCTCCTTTCACAAGGTCTTGGGAGACCTAGATACATGTTTCAATAGCGGATCAAAACAAGAAGCATTAAGGAGTACAAAATTCTCAATCAATTTCCCTATTCTTCCGAAAGGGAAGCCGAAATGCATGTGGAATTTTGACCCAAAGAAGGGTAGCCCTAATTTGTTTTTCAATTCATGAATTGTGAGTAAATCACTAAGTTAATCAATTATTTGAAATGAATCTAACTAAACTTAGTAAACTAAACATAATTATTCTCAAGATAATAAAATTAAAAACAAAAATTGAGGATTTTGGTCTTTACCTTAAATTTGGAATTAGACTAGCTAGATGATGAGGAGGTTGGAGCCATCCGATGTGACTCGGTGGCTGGCGACTACACAGGCGATGGCGGGCGCCGCTGCAGCGGCTGTCCAATGGCGGTGGGCCACTGCTGGCAGCGGAAGGCGGTGAGGTAACTGGGCAGAGAGCGAGGGAGAGTTTTGGGGTGGGGCATGATGCGTGGGGTTCTGGCGTTCTGCTCATCTGCAGTGTGAAAGAGAAATGGCGGTAGTGAGAGAATTAAAGAGCTTACATTGAAATGACAAAAATTCACCAAAAAAAACCCCAGAAAGTGTGGCATGAGATTCAAACACACAACTTCTCGTACGAACAACACCCGCCTAACCACTTTGTTAATTGTGCCTTTGTAAGTTTTGTAGGAAGTAGCGACCATGTATACATTTCTTGTTGCCGAGGATATCCTATACTTACTGTTTTTTCCAAAAAAATTGGGGTGTAGTCGTGCACCATAACAGCTCTGCCTATTGTGCACTGAGCTATTTTTGCTTTCTTGGGGGGATAGGCGGGCAAAGTACCCGCTTCATCTTCCATATGATAATTTTATTTTGCTAGACATTTTTGTATTTTTTTAATTGTTTGTTTTACTCCTTCAGCTAATACATTTAAATGTAAATATTTAAATATTTTGTACAAGTTACCTCATTAGTATAATAAAAAGTAATTGTGAAAGCTCTTTTTAATCCCCACACTTAATAAGTATAGGAATAGGTTCATAATTTACCCAATCTTGTTAAATGTAGAATCGAGAACACTACCAAATCGTATCATTTTGCTCCCCACACTTTAATTAAGTGTGATGATACAAATGTGGGAGGATATATTACTTTTTGCACTGAAACCCTAACCGTAAACCCTAAACCCCAACCCTACTCCCTAAATCATAACCCTAAACCCTAAACTATATACTCTAGAAATCCTACCCCTAGAAACCCTAAACCCTAAGCCCTAAAACCCCCAACCTTAGAAACCATAAACCCAAAACCTAGAAACCCTAACCCCAAAACTCACTAGCAGCGGTCACGTGTATGGCTTTGGTGCTGAGGGAATTGTGATGAAGCAGCGGTCTCACCTGTCAGCTTAGAGTCATTTGTCCTCTGTTAACAACTATGACGCACGTGAAATGCCTATAAGATTGAATTAGAGTGCTCTCAAAGCAGCGTAGTAGGATCGCCAGAAAGAGATGCAAGAGCTTCTCAAATAGGTCGAGGAGAAAATGAGGGCGAAGGAAGGTAAATTTGAAAATGAGCTGGCTAGATAAGCAAGTTAAGAGCACGCAGCGATATAAGGAGAAAGTTAAGAGCAAGATAAGCAAGAGGTTCTTCAAGAGTCAGCAAACTAGGTCCTCAACAGTACCGTCAGATACAACTCTTTCTAAAGATGATGATCAAGATGAGCCCGACACAACCGACTTGGGTGATTCCTCTCATGATTTGTTACGATGTGTTTTAGTAGTTGAACAATTTTTGTTATGTTTGTTGATTACGCATGTTGAACCTATGTCGGTACATTTTGAACAATTCTAATGGCACTATACATTAATTTGAGGATTTTATTATATAAATAATTTAACTTCATTTGTTTGTTGACGTGCTATGACATCGATTACATTGGAAATGCGATATCCGAAAAAAATATGTGAGTTTGTTATCGACGGATTTTGGATGGCATTCTAAAATGTTCTGACGGGAAATACAGCTTCCGTCAAAAATTTTGACGATTTTAGCCAAAATAGCTCGTCAAAAATTTTGCCCAAAGTTTACATTCCGTGCGTGTGACTATTTTTTACGGACATCCAAATCAGTTAAAATTTCCATCAAAAGCCTTAAATATAAAAAGCAGTAGCAGCCATTAGGGAATAATGACTATCATCGTTAAAATAAATTAAAGAGCCTTAACTATACAGTAATTGCGATGTAAAGAATAAGATTGTAGCATGTGGAGGGCATTTGTGGCAACATAGGAATTTTTTCCGTGGAAGTGTATTTCCAGTCCGTGGAAAAATCTGCTCCTGTTTCCACCTATTGTAGCATAAATTCGATTCTCAGTGCAGAATCCAGAATACCTCATCAGAAATAGTCATATCAATTGAAAAACTCATTTTTCAAGGAAAAAAAAATAGACACTTACTGCACACATCCCACCCAAGTTGCATCCCGCACTTATGTCATACAACTATGCTTCCGTTGATACCAATATGCGTAAGGCTTACTTGCAAAACAACGCAAAATGCTTAGATCTAGCTTTTTCTTGTCAATTAAATAATGAACGAATTAACACCAACGTTTCGATGGAAGTAACATTTGGAGCACGTTTTGTCACGATATGCAAGTCAAAATGACATACACATTATGGTACTGGAATAAGGGCAACAAATTCACATGATTTACTTGGAGGGTTTTTGAACTGAATTTCAATTGATTGTGGTTGTAACATATTTATGACATCGCATGGCTAATTAAGTTTGCACACGCTCAACTTCGAGATAGTTCAGTCCCTACGCAGTAGCAGTCGTTATCAAAATGAGGACCCTTATCGCATTGGATAGCATATGGCGGGATGCCATAAACCTCTCAAATATGCATGCAATCCAGCCCACTTCTTCCATTCCCAATATACAAGCAGTGGTCGAATATTGATTCTGCTCCACCTACACACAATTATGGATAATCCCATATACAGGCATTTGGTTTCAATTGAAAAGCTTGTTCCTCGATCGAGAAAATATATACCCAAAAAATGATATTACTTGCGTGTTGTACCCCTCCATGATTATAAATCTTAAAAGTTGACATGGCAATGAACGAATATGCACTACAACTTCAAAGTTAAAATTGTTTCATACAAAGGTTTTGAAAATAAAAGGATTACCAAAATATATTTTACATTTCGGAGGGATGTGTCAATGATTCTCACTCATTTGTATGTATCTCTTGTGTGGATTGATGAAAACAATAATTTTACTTTAGTTGCTCAACATATTAACTGTAATGACAGTTGTAATTGGATCAGATAATGGCATAACAATTATCAGTTGACCAGATAAATAGATTTTGTAGGATTAAATCTAAACTTTTCTAAGGTGGTAATCGATTTTTGATTTAATACAAGAATTTGGTTAGGGCTGAAAACATGTTATAAGATAATTCTATGAAATTCGATTCACCAACAGAAGATGATAATTTTTTTTACATCTCTCACCTTGAAATTTATGAGTAATCATGCACAAAAAAGTTAGTATGAAGGATGAGAAGATGATGAGTTTAGAAGAACCAATGGACATACCAATTTAGGCGGGATTTACAACAACAGCAAGAAATACCAAAAGAGACAGCAAAAGCTTTTTCAACGCCATTTTGTTTTCTTTAAAATTCCTCCTGTCTTTTACTCTCCTGTTCTGGTGGAAAGACGTGGCGTTGATTTCAATTGTGTGCATGCACTCCATACTGTGAGCTCGTATATATATACACATATATGCTGCGTGAGCTTTTCTTTTCTTTTTTCTTTAGGATGTTCTTTTTTCTTTTTTTCTATTTATCTAAATATATTATCAAAGACAAAAATGCTTGTAGCTCATTAAAAAACTAAGTTAGCATAAAAGCAGGTATAATAATTATGTTCAACATTAAATAACACCCCAATGCGCATATGACTAGGAAATTTCTAACGAAAATATATTAACCAGCATCAAATGTTTTCCATAATGATGGAAGTAGTATTAGTAATATATGTAATTTTTTGAAAAAAAGTAATATAATATAAGTATTTGTTAGTAATAAGTATTCTCTTTTACGTATGTTGAATGAAAATCTTTGGAATCATAATAATTCTTATAAAATCCCCTTGTTCGGAGAGAGAACTTTCCATTCATAATTGATTTACTCTTTTTTTCAAAAAAAATAATAATTACCTTTCAAATTAATGAAATTAACACTTGACAAAAGGTTAGGACATTTGGTTTGTTTTAATACATACATTGTTGGGCTTGGCCCAAAATCTCGAGTCGTGGCACGGGGTGACCATGCTGCATGGGTACGGGCGTGCCGCGTCGAAGAAGACCGAAGAACGGAGCGGACAGAAAATCGGCACGGGGTGCCCGTGCCATGAGGCACGGTCGTGCCACATGGCACGGCACGGTCGTGCCACATGGCACGGCACGCCCGTGCCACCTGGCAGGGCCGTGCCAGGGCGCCGCCTTGAGATGGCGGCTAGGGTTCGCGTTGATGTCGGTTTTTGGAAGGTGGCGGCTAGGGTTGTCAAGGGGGAAATCCTACCCCACAGACCCTATATAAAGGGGGTCGAGGACCTTGTTTAAAACACAACAAAAAGAATAGAAAAACACATTGAGAGAGTAAGGTTATTTGAGAGAGAATACAATTGAGAGTATTGTAATTCTGCTCTTGATCACTGAAGTGATTGTGGTGTAATACTCTTCTCATAGTGAAATTTGTCGGTGTGCTGTCGTCGTCCGTGGTTTTTTCCCACATTGGGTTTCCACGTAAAAATTCTCTGTGTCCTTTATTCTTTTCATTGTTGTGTTGTATTCTTGGTTGAATTCTGTTTGCGTTGTCACATCCTATTATCCTGATTTAATTCCTAACAAGTGGTATCAGAGCAAGGTTATAGGATGTCTTCAATCATGAAGGTGGACATACAGAAATTCGACGGGGAGATTAGCTTTAATCTCTGGAAGGTGCAGATGAGGGCGGTCCTCATTCAGCACGGGCTGTGGAAGGTCCTGCAGGGGCCTCACGTCAAACCCGTAGGCACAACGGATGAAAAGTGGGCTGAGGAGCAGCAGAAGAGGCGTGGAAAGTTGACAGAAGAGGAATGGGAGGAACTGGAACTGAAGGCAGTTTCAGCTATACAACTATGCCTGGCACCTCACGTGCTCCGCGAGGTTCTTGATAAGGTAACTGTTGTTGACCTCTGGGCTAGGCTAGAGGAACTGTATATGACAAAGAGTCTAGCCAATAAGATCAGGCTAAAAGAAAGGTTGTACACCTGTCGTATGGCTGAAGGTACGCCTGTCCAGAAACATTTGAATGATTTCAATTCAATTTTAGTTGATTTGGAAAGTCTGGATGTAAAAATTGACGATGAGGATAAAGCCATCTTGCTAGTTGTCTCACTACCCCCTTCATATAAACACTTTAAAGAAATCATGCTGTATAGTAACACGGATACTATATCATTTGAGGATGTCAAGGCTAATCTTCTTTCAAAAGAAAAATTTGACCATGACATTCATGCTGACCAGGGTGAAGGACTGGTTGTTAGGGGTAGGACAACTGAGAAGAAGGGGAACGATAATAGAAAGAAGAGTCATTCTAAATCAAGGAATCCTCATGCTAATAAAACCTGCCACTTCTGCAAAAAATTGGGTCACATAAAGGCTAATTGTTGGAAGTTAAAGAACAAGAATGATGAAAAGGGGAATACTGCTACTGTTGACTGTGTGGTAGAGTCTGAGTCAGATGGGGATGTTCTTCTTGCCACTTCATTAGCTACCACTTCTAGGAAAGGGGTGGATGACAATTGGGTTTTGGATTCTGGTTGCACATTCCATATGTGTCCTCATAAGGACTGGTTTGTTACTTATGAGTCTGTGGATTCTGGGGTGGTACTTATGGGCAACGATGCTGAATGCAAAGTTGCAGGGATAGGTACAGTTCAGATCAAAACTCATGATGGCACTATTAGAACGTTGTCTAAAGTGCGTCATATTCCTGACATGACTCGTTGCTTGATTTCCCTGGGTACTCTTGAGTCTAATGGATGTAGGATCGTCATGGAAAATGGTGTCCTAAAGGTGGCTAAAGGAGCCATGGTGATGATGAAGGGACTTAGGCAGGGCAGTCTCTACATCTTACAGGGAGCCACAGTTACAGGAGTAGCTGCTGTAGCTACAGCAGATGAAACAAAGCTATGGCACATGAGGCTGGGCCATATGAGTGAGAAAGGGATGATCATTCTAGGTAAGAAAGGTTGTCTTGGTAAAACTAGTACGGGTAAGTTGGACTTTTGTGATCACTGTGTATTTGGGAAACAGAAAAGGGTAAGTTTCTCAAAGGCTAGTCACCGTACTCAGGGGGTCCTGGACTATATTCATTCTGATTTGTGGGGTCCCTCTAAGGTACCTTCGATGGGAGGTAAGCGTTACATGTTAACTTTTGTTGACGATTTCTCACGGAAAGTTTGGGTGTATTTCTTGAGACAGAAGAATGAGACATTCTCTATGTTCAGGAAATTCAAGGCTCTGGTTGAGAAGTAGACTGGCAGAAAGATCAAGAAACTCAGGACTGATAATGGCCTGGAGTTTTTTGAATCTGAGTTTGAAGAGTTCTGCGCAGCAAACGGCATAGCCAGGCACAAAACCTTGGTCGGAAAACCACAACAGAACGGGGTCGCAGAACGAATCAACAGGACGTTGTTAGAGAAAGTACGGTGTTTGCTTTCAACTGCCGGGCTTTGGGATCGCAAAGCTCTGTGGGGTGAGGCTATTTCTACAGCCTGCTATCTGGTGAACCGATCACCACACTCCTCCATCGAGTTTCAGATTCCAGAAGAAATATGGTCAGGTAATCCTATTGACTACTCTAATCTCAGGGTATTCGGGTGTCCTGTATATGCTCATGTAAATGAGGGGAAACTAGCACCTAGAGCTGTTAAATGTATGTTTTTGGGGTATGCTAGTGAATCTAAGGGGTACCGCATGTGGTGTCCTGATTCTAAGAAAGTAATACAAAGTAGGGATGTTACTTTCAATGAGTCTGAGATATTATCTTCTGGAAAGAATGCTGTTGTCCCTTCTACTGGTGCAGGTACTCAGCAAGACACCAGCATAGAGGTGGAGGTGGAGACTACTACAGTTCAAGGTGGAGCTGTTGAGGAGACAATAAGGGAAGCCCAGGTCACTGAGCCTGGGGCTATCAGCACTAATCAACCTCAGGAGGAGGTTGATCACTCTATAGCACGTGATCGTCCTCGCAGGGAGATCAGGAGACCGGCCCGGTACAACGATGATGAAGGGCTGATAGCATATGCACTTTCAGTCGCAGAGGAAGTGCCAGAAGGTACTGAACCTTCAAACTATACTGAAGCCATCACCTGCCCAAGCTCAACCAACTGGCTTCTGGCTATGCAAGAAGAAATGGAAAGTCTGCAAAGAAACGGGACTTGGGAGTTATGTAACCTGCCTAAAGGTCGACGAGTTTTAATTGCCAAATGGATATACAAGAAGAAGGAGGGCATTCCTGGGGTAGAGGATGCAAGGTGGAAAGCAAGGTTGGTTGTTCGAGGTTGCAATCAACGGGAAGGTATAGACTACAATGAGGTTTTTTCTCCTGTAGTTAGACACACCTCTATTCGATTACTGTTATCCATTGTGACATTGTTTAACTTGGAGTTGGAGCAGCTTGACGTAAAAACAGCCTTCCTGCATGGTGAGCTGGAAGAGGAGATTTATATGAGGCAACCTGAAGGGTTTGCCGTTCCTGATAAGGAACACATGGTATGTAAGTTGAAGAAGTCCTTGTATGGACTCAAGCAGGCTCCTAGGCAGTGGTATAAACGTTTTGACACGTTTATGATTGATAAAGGCTACATACGTAGCAGATATGATAATTGTGTATATTTTAAACAATATGGTGATGGGTCCTTTATATATCTACTACTGTATGTTGATGACATGCTAATTGCATCTAAAGATAAAAACCTGATTAGCATGCTAAAATCTCAACTCAGTAAGGAGTTCGAGATGAAAGACTTGGGTGCAGCAAAAAGGATACTGGGCATGGAGATCCACAGGGATCGAAAGGGGGAAAAATTATACTTGTCTCAGGAAAGATACCTTGAGAAGGTATTGAGTAAATTCAATATGAGGGACTGGAAGGCAGTGTCAACCCCTCTTGCTGCACATTTTAGATTGTCTGCGGAATGTTGCCCGCAAACAGAAGAGGACATTAATAGAATGTCCAATATACCATACTCTAGTGCTGTAGGGAGTTTAATGTATGCCATGGTTTGCACTAGACCAGACTTATCACATGCTGTGAGTGTGGTAAGTAGATATATGCATAACCCTGGGAAGGATCATTGGGAGGCTGTGAAATGGATCCTACGGTATGTGAAGGGAACTGTGGGGAAAGGGCTGGTATTTGATAAAAACAAGGCTGCTACTTCTGATGTAGTAGGGTATGTTGACTCTGATTATGCAGGTGATTTGGATAAGAGGAGGTCCATATCTGGGTACATTTTCACCATGTGTGGGGGCGCTATCTCTTGGAAAGCGTCTTTACAATCTATCGCAGCTCTGTCTACAACAGAAGCTGAGTATATTGCTGCCACTAAAGGAGTGAAGGAGGCTACCTGGCTAAGAGGACTGGCAATAGAGCTTGGAATACCACAATCTGTTACTGTGGTACACTCCGATAGTCAGAGTGCCATACATCTGACAAAGAATGATGCCTACCACTCGAAGACCAAACATATCAGTGTCAAATATCATTATGTGCGAGACACAGTTGCTGCAGGAGAAATAATGGTGAAGAAAGTTCACACCTCAGAGAATCCTGCTGACATGCTTACCAAGCCACTACCTATAGCTAAGTTCGAGCATTGCTTGGACTTAGTGGGAGTTCACAATCATTGAAAGCCCTGCGGGGCATAGCCCCATAGGGGGCATCACCCTTTGGGGTGTGACAACGACGACGGTAATTGGAGACTGAAGATTTTGGTCCAAGGTGGAGATTGTTGGGCTTGGCCCAAAATCTCGAGTCGTGGCACGGGGTGACCATGCTGCATGGGTACGGGCGTGCCGCGTCGAAGAAGACCGAAGAACGGAGCGGACAGAAAATCGGCACGAGGTGCCCGTGCCACCTGGCACGGCCGTGCCAGGGCGCCGCCTTGAGATGGCGGCTAGGGTTCGCGTTGATGTCGGTTTTTGGAAGGTGGCGGCTAGGGTTGTCAAGGGGGAAATCCTACCCCACAGACCCTATATAAAGGGGGTCGAGGACCTTGTTTAAAACACAACAAAAAGAATAGAAAAACACATTGAGAGAGTAAGGTTATTTGAGAGAGAATACAATTGAGAGTATTGTAATTCTGCTCTTGATCACTGAAGTGATTGTGGTGTAATACTCTTCTCATAGTGAAATTTGTCGGTGTGCTGTCGCCGTCCGTGGTTTTTTCCCACATTGGGTTTCCACGTAAAAATTCTCTGTGTCCTTTATTCTTTTCATTGTTGTGTTGTATTCTTGGGTCAATTATGTTTGCGTTGTCACATCCTATTATCCTGATTTAATTCCTAACATACATACGTACAAACATTCTTACATACATACATACATACATACATACATACATACATACACATATATACATATATATATATGGGGTATTGCAGTAATGGCGATAAAACTTCCGTTCATCACTAAGATAAATCCGTTACGGTATTGCAATAAGGGCAATAAATTCACATGAATTACCTGGAGTGTTATTGAATTCAATTTCAATTGATTGAGTTAACATATCTAGCATATCGCGTGGCTAATTAAGCCTTGTTGTTATCAAAATGTGGAGGCAGTTTGGTCCGCATGTAGCAACACTCGTTATTAAAATGTGAACCCTTGTCGCATTGGACAGCGTATGAAGGGATGCCGCAAGTGTTAGTTTTGAGAGTACACAAACACAAGAGGTGGGTGACTTGTGTTGCCAAATTTTCGCAATTTTCTAGGAACAGGCTTAGGCCCTGTTTGGATAGGCTGTCTGTAACACGCCCAGAAACTGAAATGCAGCGAAAATAAGTAGAAGAGAAAGGTGAGCACAGGATTTTTACGTGGAAACACCTCTGGGCCAACTGAGGCGAAAAACCACGACCTACCCCTATAGGATTTTCACACAATTTCACTATACGGGCTAAACACGTTACAAAGTAACCTTCACCGTTACAACTTGTAACACACACGTAACTGTCTTCCCTAAGACTAGTTACCCCACGTCCAATAGTCCCCTTGACTTGGACACACTCAACTCAATTTTAAACGAGAGAGAACAACATGAACACCTTACTTTTGAATGCTTCCCATAAGCTAGTGTAAGGTACAATTAAGCTCCTAGTATGCCAATTTTGAAAGCTCAATTTTTTCACACACTTTGGTCGGTTTTCTCTCTGAAAATTTATCTCATAAAACTCTTGAAAGTTGCTGTAAAAACCGATGTTGAATGAGTTGTAGAAAGCCACCTTTTATAGAGAATTTTGAAAGGTAAGAAGATTTATCTTCTCATAGATTTGGAAAACAAAATCCCTAAAGGAAATAGAGTCCTTTAGCCGCAAGTGGTGGAGTAACGAGGGTTGGAAAAAATTCCTTAATTGCTTGAGTAAGGCGGTGGTTCTCAGCCACAAGGACTCAACCACTAGCCTATGATTTTCTCAACAAACTTATCCACTTGCCAAAAATTAGAGATTCTTTTTATTTCAAAAAGATCTTGGAAAACCCCTTAGTTAAGGATAATCGTTTGGGGGTTAAAATACTCCACATAAAATCTTGTTTGCAAATCTCGGAGATGCTACCCAAAATCAGAGAGAGAATCGTGTAAAACCATTTTTCGTAGCTTAGTCTGGAAACACCCTGGTTGCCCTGTTTCCAGGACTATTCTGAAACAGTGTTCTGAAATTATTTCTAAAGAGAAAAAACCATTTCAAAGTAAATGTTAAATCAAGGCTTTCTAATTGTCATATTAACAAGAATCTAATAAAATAAAAACCATAGTAAAACAAAGAATCTTGTTGAATCAACCAGACATCTGGTAGAAACTTAAGTTGCTGCTCCAAACACTCCTAAGAGTTGTTAATAAGGTTGTTCTGAAGTTCTGGAAAGTCTTGCCAGCCAACTGATCTTGAGTTCCTGTTCTTGAGCATTGCTAGCCAAGCAATTTCAAAGTATTCAATATTTTGAACATGTTCAATCAACACACTCAAGTATATATTACATTTGTGTTTGTTATCATCAAAACCTTACATTACATAAGCATAGGGTCAACAGTAAGCCTCGCACATATGCAAGCAATCAATATACACGAGCAACTCCAAAGTTAAAAGTATCACGTGTGGGCGAATAAAAAAAATAATTTGACTTTATTTGCTCAACATAATAGTAAATTGGATTAGATAATGGCATTATCATAATTTTATTACCGAATAGATAGATTTTGCATGATTAAATCTAAACTTTTCTAATGTCACAACTAATTTTCGATTTAATGTGATAATTTGGTTAGAACTGCAAAAATGTTGTAAGATAATTCTATTAAATTCGATTCACCAATAGACAGTTGTCTTATAGCCTTCACATCTTTCTAATGTCCTGTTCTACTGGAAACACAGAGCTCTAACATCAATTATCTTCATATACTTTATACTGCTAGGCCCGTACATACACACATATCTCTTGCGTGAGTTTGTTTTGGGGGTTTTCTTTTTTCTTTTCTACTATTAATCTAAATACATTATAAGAGACAAAAATGGTTGTAGTTTTTTAAACAACTAAACTTAGCATGAAAGCTAGTATAATGTTTCCATGTAAACTAAAGAAGGTTCCAATGCGGATATGAATATTAAAATTCAAATGAAAGCACGTTAACCATCACCAAATATTTTTCGTAATGTTGGAAGCAGTATTGGCAATAGCATAATTTTTTTTTTTATCAAAAGCAATATAATCTAATGTTTTATTAATATTAAGTATTGTCCTTTTTGTACTTGGCATGAAAATCTTTGGAATTATATTAAGTCTTATAAAATCCCTTTTTCGGGAAAAAAACTTCCCATTCATAACTGACTAACACTTTTTTCTTAAAAAAAAAGGAACACCTAACCCGAAAACCTACAAGCTTGAAACCATATACACTAAACCCTTAACCCTAACCTAACCCTTGAAACCCTAAATCCTAAACCTTAAGCATTAGAAACCCTAATCCTAGAAACCCTAAACCCTAAATCTTAACCCTGACGCCTACAAACCCCCAACCTAAACGCTAAACCCTAACCGTAGACCCTAAACACCAGAAACCCTAAACCCTAAACCCTAAAAACCCCAACCCTAGAAACCCTAAACCCTAAACCCTAAACCCTAACATTAACCCTAAAATCTAAACCCTAAACCCTAAATCGTAACCCTAACCGCTACAAACCCCCAACCTAAACCCTAAACCCTAGCCCTAGACCCTAAACACCAGAAACCCTAAACCCTAAACCCTAAAAACCCCAACCCTAGAAATCCTAAACCCTAAACCCTAACCTTAACCGTAAAATCTAAACCCTATACGCTAGAAACCCTAACCCTATGGCCTAAACCCTAACCCCAAACCCCAAACCCTAAACCATATACCCTAGAAATACTACAAAAAAGATTGCTTCCCTCAACATTTAATTTTTCTAATCACTTATAAGTGTAGAAATAGCAATTACCCACACTTAGGCTAAATCTGCAAAAATTAAGTGTGTGGAAGTGTTCTCCACACTTAATGAAACTGCGGGTAGAGCTATATTTCCCACACTTATAAATACGGAGTAAGTACTAATTACCCACAATTTATGTGTGGTTGTTTTCCGCTATACCCACTCTAAGAGATGCATGAAGTCATAATTTTTCTCACAGTTAGAAGTGTTACTAGTGTCGTTTTAGTTATTAAAAAAAATAATACTGGTAATTAATATAAAACTTATTACGTTAAAAGTGGAACAATTGTAAACAATTGTTCTTTTTTTGATTAACAAGTTTTATACTAATTACCAGCATCATCCTGTGTAAATGTATACAATTAAAAAACCAATAAATTAGAATAGATCAAACATCAATTATTTAAATAAATTACACATTAGTGCCTGAAAAAAGAAAGTAATTGTAGACATAGCAACGACTAACGTAATCAAAACAAAATATTCTAGCATTATTTTGAATCCATCTTGCTAATTTTTTTTGTTTTTTGTTGTAGCTAGCCGATTGAACATTTTATTGCCCCACATACTACCTAAAACAATACTTTGAAAACATGCATAACGTCGAAGAATATATATATATATATATATATATATATATATATATATATATAAAATCTCCATCTTCGTTTTCTTCACAGAGAGATGTTAGCTCTAGAAATACAACCTGTTAGACAATTGAAACACAGAAAAAATGAATTACTAGAAAAGACAACTAAAGAGATTAACTAAGACACAGATAGTACATCAGTCCCACAAGTCTAGCACTAATCTGCATGGCAATGGATGAAAACCTCACCATAACTATGTTAAACTAACAACAGAATAGCAACCGAGTTCAATCAACAATAGAACCACAATTGAGTTACCACAATCGAGTTCAACTAATAATACAACCAAACCAAGATCAACCAACAATAGAAACCAAGTCTGTTCAACCAAACAATAGAACCCCAACCGAGTTCAACCAAAAAAAGAACCACAACAGAGTTGAACCAAGAATAGAATGAGAATGGAGTTCTACTAAGAATAGGACCCAACTAGTTCAACTAACAATAGAACCAACTGAGTGTAACTGCTGGTAATAGAATCCATCTGAGTTCAGTCAAGAATAGAACCACAAGTGGGCTTAACTAACAATAAAACCCTAAATGAAAATGAATAGCATGCTCTTACAAAGTTGTTGAACAGTAGGAAACACTTTTCCGCAAAGAATCTTGATCAGTAAGTCTTTGTCTACCTTCGTTTTACCCTCAATATAGGCCTACAACAAATGATGTTTTATTTTTAGACTTAGTTAACCAAAAGTAAACGACAACTCAAACCATGAATGTAAGAATAGACAAGCCTTTATAACACCCTAAACCCACGGCTAGTGATGTTAGTGATTTCCAGAATTTTGGAAATAAACGGATAGCGCTTCACCTAAAAACATACCATGACTTAGGCTTATAGCCTTAAAATAAATACCTATAACAATAGAAAAATAAGAAAAATGTCTACCAAGCTCGACGGCAACACGTCGAAGATCACAATTCTAGAGCCCACACGGCCAAAGTACCAACAATATAAAGCCAAGTAAAAAAATAGCGTTCATTTCCCTTACCTTCCCTACTCGTTCCTATCTATTGTAGGCTGCTAGTCATAAACAAAAAATTCTATACATAGCAAAGTATTGGCAGTTGATCATATAATACAATTGATATGTTAGTTTTTGAGTGGATCCTCATCACTCAAAAAGTCATCTGTTAACAATCAAGTGCTATTTCAATATGAAAGAACGATCAAGTGTTGTTAGACGATTTAATAAAACCCAAGGAGTGAGCCAAGCCCACAAAGGCTAAATTGAGCCACACCCAGTCAATTTTGGGATAAATACGTTTTCTGTTCAACTTCTGATGTTCTAAAGTTTGTCGATAGTCTTTTTGTAGATTAATCAACTTCTTCGAGATGCTTACTTCCCATCCACTGTTTTTGCTAGTTGGAGTAAAAGTCTTTTTTTCCTCATGCAAAATGTTAGAAACATTGGCAACAAAAATAGTCCGTTGGCTTATAATGTAGTCCTTTTAAACTCAATCTTTTATTTAAATCCAGAGGGACAATCCCAACTAATATACTACATTCACATCTAGCGTCACTAACACCTTTCTAGATCCTTTTAAAATCTACTTTAATGATGTTAGCGAGTTAGGTTCTTCTTCTTCTTCTAGATTAAGTAACAACCACGAAATAACTGCAACAACAACAATGATAGTCCCTTGTGCATTTTGTTGAGATAACCACGAAATTAAATCAGAACTGCTATACTAAATTATTTTTTTCGAGAAAAAAAAGAGAGGAACACAGCATATGCAATATACACTTTAGAAGAGCCGCGAAATAAAACATAACAAAAAGTAGACAAATGTTGCCAATGCGATGAAGTACATAATATAATATCAGGCAATCATGCATTGATGTGTCAAGGAGTTGAACCAATTTGCGGGCTACTTCCCAACTTAGCTTCAACTCCAATCACATTATACCCAACTTTAGTTTGAGTGTAAATTTTGGCTAAATGAGTTAAGCCGAGCTTGGATTGACCGACATAGATTTTATTTCTATGCTTAACTATAGTTTCTTTCATTCTAAGGAGGATCACAGGCCTCTTTTGCAAGTATTGTTCATTTAAGTATTAGTTTCTACCTTTTGGTTACAATGAACTTTCTAGAAGTGTAAGTATCAAGTTGTATCATTTAGAGTGCTATCTTCAGGTACAATTTATAAATATGTAAATCCTTTATCTTTTTTGCACAAAATATTTATATATATATATATATATATATATATATATAATTTAAAACTTCGGTACTTTGGGAAAGCCTCAAAAGGGAAGAATCTGCGTCAAGGTCATATTGGACTAGAGTACAAGGGGGATACAAGGGAAAGAAGTATAGGTTTAGCTTTATAGTTTCTTAGCAAGTGCAAGTCGATTTGATAATAATGAAGCTTCGTCCTACTCACTGACACCCACAGATGTTCATAAGCTACGTCATTTACTCACCCTGATGAGCTTCCCACTTGATGTCAAAAACTTCATTTTTGCAGACAATACTCTTTTGAAATCTGGAGCCGCCCAATATTGAACCTACAAAATAGTCACTGAAGGTTAGACATTATAACGATCTAATAAAGGAAATACAACACATTGTAACTATCTAATAAAGGAAATAGAGTGCGCTTTTGCAAGTATGTAGACAAACAAAAAAAAGAAGAACAATGAATGTTAAACCATAAAAATGGGGATATATTTGTCTACTAGTAAAATTCTAACATACATCTTCCGCCAGCACAACCGCATCAGTCTAGGGTATACAATGTAACCAGCTTAGTTTCGTCTGGTAAGAGTATGATAATTCTCATTCCTTCTGCCATTTCCTCATAATTCTCAGAATTTTTGTGCATAAACATAAAGGTTGTCCCGATTACACTACAATAACTACTCACAAGTAGATCCTCCTTTCACAAGGTCTTGGGAGACCTAGATACATGTCTCAATAGCAGATCAAAATAAAAAGCATTAAGGAGTACGAAATTCTCAATCAATTTCCCTATTCTTCTGAAATGGAAGCCGAAATGCATATGGAATTTTGAGCAAAAGAAGGGTAGCCCTAATTCGTTTTTCAATTCATGAATTGTGGGTAAATCACTAAGTTAATCAATTATTTAACATGAATCTAACTAAAATCAGTAAACTAAACATAATTATTCTCAAAATAATAAAATTAAAAACAAAAATTGAGCATTTTGGTCTTTACCTTAAATTTGGAATTAGACTAGCTAGATGATGAGGAGGTTGGAGGAATCCGATGTGACTCGGTGGCTGGCGACTACACAGGCAATGACGGGCGTAGCTGCAGCGGTTGTCCAATGGCGATGGGCCACTGCTGGCAGCGAAAGGCGGTGAGGTAACTGGGCAGAGAGCGAGGGAGAGTTTTGGGGTGGGGCGTGATGCGTGGGGTTCTGGTGTTC
>JACYFF010031957.1:29699416-29709638 GCA_017589665.1 Selenicereus undatus
CCTAGAAACACTACAAAAAAGGTTGCTTCCCTCCACATTTAATTTTTCTAATAACCACACTTATAAGTGTAGAAATAGCAATTACCCACACTTAGGCTAAATGTAGGGAAATTAAGTGTGTGGAAGTGTTCTCCACACTTAATGAAAATGCAGGTAGAGCTATATTTCCCGCACTTATAAATACGGAGTAAGTACTAATTACCCACAATTTATGTATGGTTATTTTACGCTATACCCACTCTGAGAGATGCATGAAGTCATAATGTTTCTCACACTTAAAAGTGTAACTAGTGTCGTTTTAGTTATTAAAAATAATAATACTGGTAATTAATATAAAACTTATTAAGTTAAAAGTGGAACAATTGTAAACAATTGTTCTTTTTTTTATTAACAAGTTTTATACTAATTACCAGCATCATCCTATGTAAATGAATAAAATTAAAAAACCAATAAATTAAAATAAATCAGACATCAATTATTTAAATAAATTACACATTAGTGCCTGAAAAAAAAAAGTAATTGTAGACATAGCAACGGCTAACGTAATCAAAACTAAATATTCTAGCATTACTTTGAATCCATCCCGCTAATTTTTTTTGTTTTTTGTTGTAGCTAGCTGATTGAACGTTTTATTGCCCCATATACTACCTAAAACTATACTTTTAAAACATGCATAACGGTCAAGAATATATATATATATAAAATCTCCATCGTCGTTTTCTTCACAGAGAGATGTTAGCTCTAGAAATACAGCTTGTTAGAAAATTGAAAAACACAAAAAATGAAGTATTAGAAGAGACAACTAAAGAGATTAACTAAGACACAAATAGTACATCAGTCCCACAAGTCTAGTACTAATACACATGGCAATGGAAGAAAACCTCACCATAACTATGTTAAACTAACAACAGAACTGCAACCAAGTTCATTCATACAATAGAACCCCAACAGAGTTCAATCAACGATAGAACCACCATTGAGTTACCACAACCGAGTTCAACTAATAATACAACCAAACCAAGATTAACCAACAATAGAAACCAAGTCTGTTCAACCAAACAATAGAACCCCAACCGAGTTCAACCAAAAAGAGAACCACAACAGAGTTGAACTAAGAATAGAACGAGAATGCAGTTCAACTAACAATAGGACCCAACTAGTTCAACTAACAATAGAACCAACTGAGTTTAACTGCTGGTAATAGAATCCAACTGAGTTCAGTCAAGAATAGAACCACAAGTTGGCTTAACTAACAATAAAACTCTAAACGAAAATGAATAGCATGCTCTTACCAAGTTGCTGAACAGTAGCAAACACCTTTCCGTAAAGAATCTTGATCAGTAAGTCTTTGTCTACCTTTTTTTTACCATCAATATAGGCCTACAACAAATGATCTTTTATTTTTAGACTTAGTTAACCCAAAGCAAACGACAAAGCAAACCTTGAATGTAAGAATACACAAGCATTTATAACACCCTATACCCACGGCTAGCGATGCTAGTGATTTCCAGAATTTTGGAAATAAACGGACAGAGCTTCCCCTAAAAACATACCATGACCTAGGCTTATAGCCTTAAAATAAATAGCTACAACAATAGAAATATAAGAAAAATGTCTACCAAGCTCGACGGCTACACGTCCGAGATCACAATTCTAGAGCCCACACAGCCAAAGTACCAACAATATAAAGCCAAGTACAAAAAGAGCGTTCAATTCCCTTACCTTCCCTACTCGTTCCTATCTATTGTAGGCTTCTAGGCATAAAAAAAAAATTTATACATAGCAAAGTATTTGAAGAATCAAAGGCTATAAGATCACCCTAGAGGGGGGGTGAATAGGGTGATAATTAAGGTTGCTAAACAATCGAAATGTAAATGCGAAGAAGTAAATCGGGACAAAACACGATCAATTTTTAACGAGGTTGGGCCTGAAAAGGCTTAATCCCCGCATAGAGTTCCCTAACTCTAGGATTAACCCGAACTTTTATTATGAGGGTTGATTACACAGCTCTAGAGTACACCTACTCTAAGTTCCAAGACTCAAGTTGAACCCTTCAACTAGGCTTGGTAGAGTTGATCCTTCAACTCTATAATCCTACCCAACTACACACAAAGAACAATACAACTCAAATGTAAAGGAAAGCAAATTTAAGCTCAATGAATGCCAAAGTATGCTTGAGGAAGTAGTATGCCAATTGTGTGCCAGCTCTCTTGTTTTTCCTCTTGCTGCTTTGTCTCCCTTTTATAGGCCCCTTGAGTTTGAGCTAGCCGTTACACCTTAATATAGGAGGTTGATCTTCACATTGAACTTCAAGGCACTGAACAACATCTTCAAGGCCTTGAACTGGCTGATTTTCAGCTGATTTCTTCCAACGGCTATTTTGATCTCCTCCAACGGCTAGTTACCATATTTTCTGCATATACATCTCCAAAATTGTCTATTTACTTAAATTAGGCCATCCAAGATATTAGGAAGAGATATTGAAAATATTGTGGCCATATTTGGTTACTTAATTTAGGCCATCTAAGATATTAGGAAGAGATATCGAAAATATTGTGGCCATATTTAGATAATTCAAAATCCAAGATTTATTTAGGAGACAAGCATCAATTTCGGCAAGACCACATATATTTGAAATCAATAAACTATATCAATATCTAAGCTTCCTTTTTGTCTTTCATCAAAACAACATAACAATATCATATTAAAGGATAAAGAGAAAGTCAACAATCTCCCCCTTTTTGATGAAAGACAAAACTAATGCATGGATTCATCAAATACCCAAATTAGCTTGTCATAATCTTTCTCCCCCTTTTTGTATTTCATCAAAAAGGTAGCATAAGAAGGGAAAAAAATAAAAAATAAAATTAGAGCATGTAAAAATTATGGCAAATACATATAGCTCCCCCTTAACAAATCAATGACATATAAAGATGCTCTCCCTTAATCTATGGCATTTATGTATAAAAAAAATGCATATAGAGGCAATACTAATATTAACTTAATAATCTCATGAAAAGCACATATATGTATACAAGGGCATTAATAGAATAATTTGATGTTCAAAGCATTAAGCAAGCATAATAATATGTCACATGCCATGAAAACATAAAGTATGATGGTCATTAATCATGCTTACCTTCTAAGGATAATTGAGCAGATTCAAAATTTTGAAAATCAAAGTTTCTCAAATAGGAAGTAAATCAGTCAGGCAGTGGCATGCGTAGAAGGTAAAAAAAACAATTGCTTGATTTAAGGGAAGATTGGATTTGAAAAAGGTGGTTCTGGTATCAAAAAGATTTAATAAACTTGATTTTAACAATTGAAATTCAGTTATAACAAATAACCAATAAAATGTCGAGATTCAAAAACCTATCCCACATGCCCCGTAGGGAAGCAATTTATTTAAACTGAAATTACCTTCCTTTTGGCATGAACCGTTTTAATTATTTCTCTATATCACTAGCAATCAAGGCCTTAAAACTGGATTCAAGTCCTTGATTTTGACTTACAGAGAAGATTTAGGTTCTGCCTACAGTTCAGTGCCTTGAACTGTATCCCAAGGCCCTGAATTTTCTGATTTGTCAACAGTTTGCTTGATAACTGACCTGCAAAATCTCAATAACTGGATTAGCACTTAGAGAGGGCTCCCCCTCAATTTATGCAACAATATAATTTAATCATCCCCCTTTAGTCAAGACAATAAATCAAATCTTTCTAGTCACGACATCGATTTTGGGTACAATGATGTTTTTGATCATGCTTTTTGTCTTGTTCCTTTTGGTACCCAAACTTGGATTATTTTGTTCTTTGTCTTCCTTAGTGGACATGAGTGAGAAATGTGTGCGTTTCTCAAGCAATAATTGCATGTGGTGTGCGATTCGTTTTTGGATGTCTCTTTAATAAAGAAGTTTTTATATGCTTTCTTCTTGTTTAAGGGGTTGTAGCCAATGCCTTCTTTATTAAAGGACATTCGTTGTGAACCAAGTAATTTCTCCAAATTGTCCTGGCCTTTGGTGAATTTCAAGGCTAATTTTTCAAAAGCTCCACATTTGGATTGAACTTCCTGCTTTTCTTTTTCAAGATGTTCAATCTTTAGATGAAGATCATTATTCTCTTTCTGTAACATTTCTTTTTCAGAGAGCAAATTATGAATGGTCTTCTTGAAGGTTTTTATTTTGAACAAATATTCTTGTTCATACTGAATGCATCTGATTAGTGCTTGAGCTAATTCATGTTTTGAATATTTAGGAAGGTCAGAATAGTCTACCTCATCAAAGTTTTCAGGTTCGGTTTCTTGAACGTCTTTTGCCATAAGGCAAAGGTTTGCCATTTCTTCTTCTTTGTCACTGTAACTGGAGTCACTATCACTCCATGCGGCAATCATGGATTTCCTGAATTCCTTCTTGGCTTTATGTTTATGTTTTTCAGCTTTCATTTGCAAGACTGGACAATCTTTTATAATATGTCCTGGAAAACCACAACCAAAACAAGGACCCAAGTTAGAATCATTTTTATTGTTTATCAATTTCGTACTTTTTGAGAACTTCTCATTTTTGCTTGATGATGATCCCTTTTTGTAGAACTTCTTGCGATCAAATTTCTTTGATTTGAACATTTTCTTCAATCCTTTAGTGATCGTTGCCATAGTATCTTCATCCTCTTCGCTTAACTCTTCTTCTGAGGAAATG
This sequence comes from Selenicereus undatus, assembly GCA_017589665.1. Taxonomy (NCBI): domain Eukaryota; kingdom Viridiplantae; phylum Streptophyta; class Magnoliopsida; order Caryophyllales; family Cactaceae; genus Selenicereus; species Selenicereus undatus. Next base: position 29,704,108 of record JACYFF010031957.1, read on the forward strand.
ACGTCTTCACTCCTAGTTTTGAATGCAACTCCTTTCTGGAATTGAGTTCCTTTTTCCTCTTCATCTTCTTTAAGATGAATTTCATGCGTAAGAAGTTTTCCGAGCAGGTCGTCCAAGGCTAATGTCTTCAGGTTTTGGGCTTCTTTAATGGCAGTGACCTTGGGACCCCACTTGCTTTTAGGAAGACACCGAAGTATTTTCCTGACCATCTCCTCGTTGGTGTAGGTTTTGCCAAGGGACTTGAGATTGTTGGTTATATCAGTGAACCTGGTGAACATTTCCTTGATCGTTTCATCAGGTTGCATTTTGAATAGCTCGTACTGATGAACAAACATGTTGATTTTTGTCTCTCTCACTTGACTTGTCCCTTCATACGTCACCACTAGTTTATCCCATATTTCTTTAGCTGATTCACATGCACAAATACGATTGTACTCATTAGCGTCTGATCCACAATAAAATATGTGCATGGCCTTACCGTTTTTTGACAGCCTTGTGAAGTCTTCTTGATTGTATTGTTCTTCAGATTTTTCAGTGGTCTTTCCATCAATCGTGATTTGCGGAACGTATGGTCCTTTTGTCACGATGTTCCATAATTCATAATCTTCGGTCTTGATGAACATCTGCATCAAAATTTTCCAATATGAAAAGTTAGTACCGCTAAATAAAGGTGGTCTAACAATAGAGCGACCTTGATCATAATAGCCTTCTCCACTAGCGGCCATGGTCGTTGCCCACTTGACGGTAAGGTCAAAATGCAGTGGGTTTGGCTCTGATACCAATTGAAGAATCAAAGGCTATAAGATCACCCTAGAGGGGGGTGAATAGGGTGATAATCAAGGTTGCTAAACAATCGAAATGTAAATGCGAAGAAGTAAATTGGGACAAAACACGATCAATTTTTAACGAGGTTGGGCCACAAAAGGCTTAATCCCCGCCTAGAGTTCCCTAACTCTAGGTTTAACCCGAACTTTGATTATGAGGATTGATTACACAGCTCTAGAGTACACCTACTCTAAGTTCCAAGACTCAAGTTGAACCCTTCAACGAGGCTTCGTAGAGTTGACCCTTCAACTCTATAATCCTACCCAAGTACACAAAGAACAATACAACTCAAATGTAAAGGAAAGCAAATTTAAGCTCAATGAATGCCAAAGTATGCTTAAGAAGTAGTATGCCAATTGTGTGCTAGCTCTCTTATTTTTCCTCTTGCTGCTTTGTCTCCCTTTTATCGGCCCCTTCAGTTTGAGCTAGCCGTTACACCTAAATATAGGAGGTTGATCTTCACATTGAACTTCAAGGCACTGAACAACGTCTTCAAGGCCTTGAACTGACTGATTTCTTCCAACGGCTATTTTGATCTCCTCCAACGGCTAGTTACCAGATTTTTTGCATATACATCTCCAAAATTGTCTATTTACTTAAATTAGGCCATCCAAGATATTAAGAAGAGATATTGAAAATATTGTGGCCATATTTGGTTACTTAATTTAGGCCATCCAAGATATTAGGAAGAGATATCAAAAATATTGTGGCCATATTTAGACAATTCAAAATCCAAGATTTATTTAGGAGACAAGCATCAATTTAGGCAAGACCAAATATATTTCAAATCAATAAACAATATCAATATCTAAGCTTCCTTTTTTTTTCATTAAAACAACATAACAATATCATATTAAAGGATAAAGAGAAAGTCAACAGTATTGGCAGTTGACCATAGAATGCAGTTGATATGTTAGTTTTTGAGTGGATCATCATCACTAAAAAAGTCAAGTGTCAACAATCAAGTGCTATGTCAATATGAAAGAACAATTAAGTGTTGTTAGACGATTTAATAAAACCCAAGGGGTGAGCCAAGCCCACAAAGGCTAAATAGAGCCACACCCAGTCAAGTTTGGGATAACTACTTTTTCTCTTCAACTTTTGATGTTCTAAAGTTTGTCGATGGTCTTTTTGTAGACTAATAAGCTTCTTTGAGATGCTTGCTTCCCATCCACTCTTTTTGCTAGCTGGAGTAAAAGTCTTTTTTTCCTCATGCAAAATGTTAGAAACAATTGGAAATAAAAATAGTCCACTGGCTTATAATGTAGTCCTTTTAAACTCAATCTTTTATTTAAATCCACAGCGACAATCCCAACTAATATACTACATTCACATCTAGCGTCACTAACACCTTTCTAGATCCTCTTAAAATCTACTTTAACGATCTTAGCGAGCTAGGTTCTTCTTCTTCTTCTAGATTAAGTAACAACCACGAAATAACTGCAACAACAACAATGATAGTCCATTGTGCATTTTGTTGAAATAACCAAGAAATTAAATCATAACTGTTATACTAACTTTTTTTTTTTAGACAAAAAAAAGAGAGGAAGACAGCATATGCAATATACACTTTAGAAGAGCCGCAAAATAAAACATAACAAAAAGTAGACAAATGTTGCCAGTGCAATGAAGTACATAATATAATATCAAGCAATAATGCATTGACGTGTCAAGGAGTTGAACCAATTTGCGGGCTACTTCCCAACTTAGCTTCAACTCCAATCACATTATACCTAACTTTAGTTTGAGTGTAAATTTTGGCTAAATGAGTTAAGCCGAGCTTGGACTGACTGACATTGATTTTATTTCTATGCTTAAATATTGTTTCTTTCATTCTCAGGAGGATCACAAGCCTCTTTTGCAAGTAGTGTTCATTTAAGTATTAGTTTCTACCTTTTGGTTACAATGAACTTTTTAGAAGTGTAAGTATCAAGTTGGATCATTTAGAGTGCTATCTTCAGATACACTTTATAAATACGTAAATCCTTTATCTTTTTTACACAAAATACTTATATATATATAATTTAAAACTTTGGTACGTTGGGAAAGCCTCAAAAGGGAAGAATCTGCGTCAAGGTCATATTGGACTAGAGTACAAGTGGGATACAAGGGAAAGAAGTATAGGTTTAGCTTTACAGTTTCTTAGCAAGTGCAAGTCGATTTGATAATAATGAAGCTTCGTCCTACTCACTGACACCCACAAATGTTCATAAGCTACGTCATTTACTCACCCTGATGAGCTTTCCACTTGATGTCAAAAACTTCATTTTTGCAGACAATACTCTTTTGAAATCAAGAGCCACCCAATATTGATGCTACAAAATAGTCGCTGAAGGTTAGACACTATAACGATCTAATAAAGGAAATACAACGCATTGTAACTATCTAATAAAGGAAATAGAGTGGGCTTTTTCAAGTATGCAGACAAACAGAAAAAAGGAGAACAATCATTGTCAAACTATAAAAATGGGGATATATTTGTGTACTAGTAAAATTCTAACATGCATCTTCCGCTAGCACAACCGCATCAGTCTAGGATATATAATGTAACCATCTTAGTTTCGTCTGGTAAGAGTCTGATAATTCTCATTCCTTCGGCCATTTCCTCAGAATTTTGTGCATAAACATAAAGGTTGTCCCGATTACACTACAATAACTACTAACAAGTAGATCCCCCTTTCACAAGGTCTTGGGAGACCTAGATACATGTTTCAATAGCATATTTAAATAAGAAGCATTAAGGAGTACGAAATTCTTAATCAACTTCCCTATTCTTCCGAAAGGGAAGCCGAAATGCATGTGGAATTTTGACCAAAAGACGGGTAGCCCTAATTCGTTTTTCAATTCATGAATTGTTAGTAAATCACTAAGTTAATCAATTATTTAACATGAATCTAACTAAAATCAGTAAACTAAACATAATTATTCTCAAAATAATAAAATTAAAAACAAAAATTGAGGATTTTGGTCTTCACCTTAAATTTGGAATTACACTAGCTAGATGATGAGGAGGTTGGAGGCATCAGATGTGGCTCGGTGGCTGGCGACTGCATAGGCAATGGCGGGCGCAGCTGCAGCATCTGTCCAATGACGGTGGGCCACTACTGGCGGCGGAAGGCGGCGAGGTAACTCGGCAGAGAGCGAGGGAGAGTTTTGGGGCGGGGCTTGATGCGTGGGGTTCTGACGTTCTGCTCATCTGCAGTGTGAAAGAGAAATGGCGGTAGTGAGAGAATTAAAGAGCTTACATTGAAATGACAAAAATTCACAAAAAAAAACCCCAGAAAGTGTGGCATGAGATTCAAACACACAACTTCCCATACGAACAATACCTGCCTAACCACTCTATTAATTGTGCCTTTGTATGTTTTGTAGGAACTAGCGAACATGTATACATTTCTTGTTGCCGAGGATATCCTATACTTACTGTTTTTTCCAAAAAACTGGGGTGTAGTCGTGCAGCATAATAGCTCTGCCTATTGCGCACTGAGCTATTTTTGCTTTCTTGGGGGGATAGGCGAGCAAAGTACCCGGTTAATCTTCCATATGATAATTTTATTTTGCTAGACATTTTTGTATTGTTTTAATTGTTTGTTTTACTCCTTTAGCTAATACATTTAAATGTATATATTTAAATATTTTGTACAAGTTACCTCATTAGTATAATAAAAAGTAATTGTGAAAGCTCTTTTTAATTCCCCACACTTAATAAGTATAGGAATAGGTTCATAATCTACCCAATCTTGTTAAATGCAAAATCGAGAAAACTACCAAATCGTACCATTTTTCTCCCCACACTTTAATTAAGTGTGGTGATACAAATGTGGGAGGATACATTACTTTTTGCACTGAAACCCTAACTGTAAACCCTAAACCCCAACCCTACTCCCTAAATCATAACCGTAAACCCTATCCTATATACCCTAGTAATCCTACCCCTAGAAACCCTAAACCCCAAACCCTAAACCTTAAAACCCACAACCTTAGAAACCATAAACCCAAAACCTAGAAACCTTAACCCGAAAACTCACTTGCAACGGTCGCATGTATGGCTTTGTTGTTGAGGCAATTGTGATGAAGCAGCGGTCTCGCCTGTCAGTTTAGAGTCGTTTGTCCTCTGTTAACAACTATGACGCACGTGGAATGGCAATAAAATTGAATAAGAGTGCTCTCAAAGCAGCGACGTAGGCTCGCCAGAAAGAGATGCAAGAGCTTCGCAAATAGGTCGAGGGGAAAATGAGGGCCAAGGAACGTAAATTTGATTAGGAGCTGGCTCAAGAAAAAGCCGCGAGGCAGCGACATAAGGAGAAAGTTAAGAGCAAGATAAGCAAGCTCTAGGGGTCCTTCAAGTGTCAGCAAGCTAGGTCCTCAACAGCACCGTCAGATACAACTCTTTCAGAAGATGATGATCAAGATGAGCCCGACACAACCGACTTGGGTGATTCCTCTCATGACCAGTGACGATGTGTTTTAGTTGTTGAACAATTTTTGTTATGTTTTTTGATTACGCGTGTTGAACCTATGTCGGTACATTTTGAACAATTCTAATGGGACTGTACATTAATTTGAGGATTTTATTACGTAAATAATTTAACTTCATTTGTTTGTTGACGTGCTATGACATTAATTACATTGGAAATGCTATATCCGAAAAAAAATGTGAGTTTGTTATCGATGGATTTTTGATGGCATTCTAAAATATTTTGACG
>JACYFF010031957.1:29736403-29755547 GCA_017589665.1 Selenicereus undatus
AGGTCGAGGAGAAAATGAGGGCGAAGGAAGGTAAATTTGAAAATGAGTTGGCTCAAGAAAAAGCCGCGAGGCAGCGATATAAGGAGAAAGTTAAAAGCAAGATAAGCAAGCTCTGGAGGTTCTTCAAGAGTCAACAAGCTAGGTCCTCAATAGCACCGTCAGATACAACTCTTTCATAAGATGATGATCAAGATGAGCCCGACACAACCGACTTGGGTGATTCCTCTCACGACTTAGTTGTTGAACAATTTTTGTTATGTTTTTTGATTACGCGTGTTGAACCTATGTCGGCACATTTTGAACAATTCTAATGGGACTGTACATTAATTTGAGGATTTTACTATATAAATAATTTAACTTCATTTGTTTGTTGACGTGCTATGACATTGATTACATTAGAAATGCTATATCCGAAAAAATATGTGAGTTTGTTATCGACGGATTTTTGATGGCATTCTAAAATATTTTGACGGGAAATACAGCTTCCGTCAAAATTTTTGATGGTTTTAGCCAAAACAGCATGTCAAAAATTTTGCCTAAACTTTACATTCCGTGCGTGTAACTATTTTTGACAGACATCCAAATCAGTTAAAGATTCCATGAAAAGCCTTAAATATAAAAAGCATTAGCATCCATTAGGGAATAATCACTATCATCGTTAAAATACATTAAAGAGCCTTAACTATACAGTAATTGCTATGTAAAGCATAAGATTGTAGCATGTGGAGGGCATTTGTGGCAACATAGCAAATTTTTCCATGGAAGTGTATTTCTAGTCCGTGGAAAAATCTCCTCCCGTTTCCCGCTGTTGTAGCATAAATTCGATCCTCAATGCAAAATCCAGAATACCTCATCAGAAATAGTCATATCAATTGAAAAACTCATTTTTCAAGGAAAAAAAAATAGGCACTTGCTGCACACATCCCACCCAAGTTGCATCCCGCACTTGTGTCGTACAACGATGCTTCTGTTGATACCAATATGCGTAAGGCTTACTTGCAAAATAACGCAAAATGCTTAGATCTAGCTTTTTCTTGTCAATTAAATAATGGACGAATTAAAACAAATGTTTGGATGGAAGTAATATTTGGAGCACGTTTTGTCACGATATGCAAGTCAAGTTGACATACACATTATGGTGCTGCAATAAGGGCAACAAATTCACATGATTTACTTGGAGTGTTATTGAACTGAATTTCAGTTGATTGTGGTTGTAACATACTTATGATATCGCATGGCTAATTAAGTTTGCACACGCTCAACTTGGACATAGTTTAGTCCTACGCAGCAGCACTCGTTATCAAAATGACGACCCTTATCGCATTGGATAGCATATGGCAGGATGCCATAAGCCTCGCACATATGCATGCAATCCAGCCCACCTTTACATTGCCCAATATACACGCAGTGGTGAAATATTGATTCTGCTCCACCTACACACAATTATGGATAATCCCATATACAAGCCTTTAGTTTCAGTTGAAAAGCTTGATCCTCGACCGAGAAAATATATACCAAAAAAATGATATTATTTGCGTGCTGCACCCCTCCATGATTATAAATCTTAAAACTTGACATGGCACTCAATGAATATGCACGACAACTTCAAAGTTAAAATTGTTTCATACAAAGGTTTTGAAAATATAAGGATTACCAAAATTTATTTTACATCTCATAGGGATGTGTCAATGATTCTCGCTCATTTGTATGTATCTCTTGTGCATTGATGAAAACAATAATTTCACTTTAGTTGCTCAACATATTCACTGTAATGACAGTTGTAATTGGATAAGATAATGGCATAAAAATTATCGTTTCACTAGATAAATAGATTTTGTAGGATTAAATCTAAACTTTTCTAAGGTGGTAATCGATTTTCGATTTAATACAAGAATTTGGTTAGGGCTGAAAACATGTTGTAAGAAAATTCTATTCAATTCGATTCACCAACAGAAGATGATAATTTGTTTTACATCCCTCACCTTCAAATTTATGAGTAATCGTACACAAAAAAGTTAGTATGAAGAATGAGAAGATGATGAGTTTAGAAGAACCGATGGACACACCAATGTAGGCGGCATTTGCAACTACACCAAGAAATACCAAAAGAGACAGCAAAAGCTTTTTCAACGCCATTTTGTTTTCTTTAAAATTCTTCTTGTCTTTTACTCTCCTGTTCTGGTGGAAAAACATGGTGTTGATTTCAATTGTGTGCATGTACTCCATACTGGGAGCTCGTATATATATACACATATATGCTGCTTGAGCTTTTTTTTTCTTTTTTCTTTAGGATATTCTTTCTTCTTTTTTGCTATTTATCTAAATACATTATCAAAGACAAAAATGCTTGTAGCTCATTAAAAAACTAACTTAGCATAAAAGCAGGTATAATAATTATATTGAATATTAAATAACACCCCAATGCACATATGACTAGGAAATTTCTACCGAAAATATACTAACCAACATCAAATGTTTTCCATAATGATGCAAGTAGTATTAGTAATATATGTAATTTTTTGAAAAAAAAGTAATATAATACAATTATTTGTTAGTAATAAGTATTCTCTTTTACGTATGTGGAATGAAAATCTTTGGAATCATAGTAATTCTCATAAAATCCCCTTGTTCAGAAAGAGAACTTGCCATTCATAATTGATTTACTCTTTTTTTCGAAAAAATAATAATTACCTTTCAAAATCATGAAATTAACACTTGACAAAAGGTTAGGACATTTGGTTTGTTTTAATACATACATACGTACATACATTCTTACAAACATACATACATACAAACATATATATGTATATATAAATAAATATATATATATATATATATATATATATATATCTATGTATGTATATATGTATGTATGTGTGTATGTATATATACATATATATGAATATACATATACACATATATATATACACATACAGACATGCATACATACATACATACATACATACATATGTATATAAATATATATCTATATATATACAAATATATATATATACATATATATATATATATATATATATATATATATATGTGGTATTGCAGTAAGGGCAATAAAACTTCCGTTCATCACTAAGATAAATCCGTTACGGTATTGTAATAAGGGCAATAAATTCACATGAATTACCTGGAGTATTATTGAATTGAATTTCAATTGATTGTGGGTTATAACATATTTAGCATATTGCATGGCTAATTAAGCCTTGTTGTTATCAAAATGTGGACGCAGTTTGGTCCGCACATAGTAACACTCGTTATTAAAAAGTGAACCCTTGTCGCATTGGACAGCGTATGGAAGGATGTCGTAAGCCTCACACATATGCAAGCAATCAATATACACGAGAAACTCCAAAGTTAAAAGTATCACGCGTGGGCTAATAAAAACAATAATTTGACTTTATTTGCTCAACATAATAGTAAATTAGATTAGATAATGGCATTATCATAATTTTATTACCGAATAGATAGATTTTGCATGATTAAATCTAAACTTTTCTAATGTCGTAACTAATTTTCGATTTAATGTGATAAGTTGGTTAGAAGTGCAAAAATGTTGTCAGATAATTCTATTAAATTTGATTCACCAATAGACAGTTGTCTTATAGCCTTCACATCTTTCTAATGTCCTGTTCTGTTGGAAACACAGAGCTCTAACATCAATTATCTTCATATACTTTATACTGCTAGGCCCGTACATACACACATATCTCTTGCGCGAGTTTGTTTTGGGGTTTTTTTTTTCTTTTCTACTATTAAACTAAATAGATTATAAGAGACAAAAATGGTTGTACTTTTTTGAACAACTAAACTTAGCATGAAAGCTAGTATAATGTTTCCATGTAAACTAAAGAAGGTTCCAATGTGGATATGAATATTCAAATTCAAACGAAAGCACGTTAACCGTCACCAAATATTTTTCGTAACGTTGGAAGTAGTATAGGCAATATAGCATATTTGTTTTTTTTTTATCAAAAGCAATATAATCTAATGTTTTATTAATATTAAGTACTGTCTTTTTTGTACTTGGAATGAAAATCTTTGGAATTATATTAAGTCTTTTAAAATTCCTTTTTTTGGGAAAAAAACTTCCCATTCATAACTGACTAACTCTTTTTTTTTTAAAAAAAAAGGAACCGCTAACCCTAAAAGCTACAAGCTTGAAACCATATACACTAAACCCTAAACCCTAACCTAACCCTTGAAACCCTAAATCCTAAACCTTAAGCATTGGGAGCCCTAATCCTATAAACCCTAAACCCTAAATCTTAACCCTAACCCCTACAAACCCCAAACCTAAACCCTAAACCCTAACCCTAGACCCTAAACACCAGAAACCCTAAACCCTATGTAATAACCCAACCCTAACTCATATTTATTTTTTTAAATCATATTTATTTATTTCATTAATCATGTTTATTCATTAACTTTACCATGTTTATTGACTTAATCACTCATGGTTATTTTTTTAACCAAATCATATTCATTAAATTCAATTACGCTCCATTTATTTACTTAACGAGTTCCATCATGTTATTTCAATTTTTCACCTTCATTCATCGTATTTAATCTTCCCGATTGGGAGATATTTCATTTTGGGTACCACTTTGCAACTCAAGTTTCATTGATTGATTAAATATCGGGTGAATCGATATTAGGCCTCGATGAGTATAAATTAGTGATTAATTATTTTTTTATCTTCGCAAAAATTTATTTCCGGGTAATACCAATTTTTATTTTTGTTCAACACTCCAAATTATTTTTAAGCCCCAATTTAGCTTTTTGGGCCCAAAACAAAAGCCCAAAACCTTACTAACTTTTGTTATTTCACTAATTACTCATTTTAGCACCTAATTTTAATTAGTAAAAAGCTAATTTTTGGGTGGATAATTTTCAGCCACATGTTGCTATTAATAGGCAAATTATCAACACAAATATTCAGCATAATTCACAAACCCATTTTCCCCATTCTGTCTCTCTCCTCACAGCAGAACAGCTGCCCCTTTGTGCTGCCCATTTTGGTGGTTCCGGCCACCTCCCAACTGCTCCGAGTTGCCCTTGCTGCTAGCTATCAAGTCCAACACCTCAAATCACTCAAAACAGCCTCCTCCTCTCTCTAATTCAAGCCTAAAGTGAGGTATATCCCAAAATCCTAACTTATTTTATCTTGAGTTTTATGGTTGTTTTCTTTATGGGTTATGTTTGGATGATCAAATTGATAGTTATTGTGCAATTTTTATTGAGTTTGGAGATGTTTGGAGTTATGGGTATTTGATCAAGAGCATGATTTTCATGATTTTGCAACTGTTGAACTGCTGCTGCCGAAAATTCTGGAAATCACAGGATTGTCCAAAAATTTGGAAAATTTTACTGTAGGTTCTATATATTATTTGGGATTTTCTGGCACAATTTCATGACGTTTGGAGGTGTAATCAGTGAGTTATGGAATTTGGAAGAAAACTGCCCTGTTTTGGATACGAATTTAGTAATTATGTATTAATGAAGTTGTTTAGAGTTTGGATACATATATGAGGCCTTAAATGATATATTTGTATCTGATTGTGGTGATTTGAAATTATTTCAAGTGTTTTTTTATGTGAAAAAGGAAGAGAAGTTAAGTCAGTTAAGGGCTAGAATTTCAGGAAATTAGGGCTGACTTTCGGATTAAACTGGTAATGAATGGTCCCGCCAAAAATTATGCTTTTTGGTGGGTAGATAGTTCCGTGTGTTATCTTTAAAATGCCTCTTGAATCGCCTTACTCTGAGGTCTGTGCAGAAAGTGATGGTCGTTTTACCAAAACTACGCAGAATGAGATCAAAACTGATACACTTGTGTTTTAGTGCCATTTTGGGAATCCTATTGTTGGAATCATGTTTTGAGTTGTAAATGAAGGTTTTGGGGACTTCTTAATATTTTCATATTGAGGTTTTATGTATCCATTTGAGGTCTAGAATGAAAGTTATGAATTTTTGAAGTGAGCTGACCTGCTTGGATGTAAATCAGGTTGTTACTATAATTTCTGCGCAGTGTATACTTGAAGGAAAATTTTGAAACTTTTATGGTAGACTGTTCATATTATTTCTGAATTTCCTGCAAGATCTCATGAAATTTGGCTTATTATTTTGAGTTTGGTGATTTTTGGGAGTATTTTGAGTAACTATATAAAGAGCAATAAAAAAAAATTCAAGTGAGATTGATCATGCACTCATTTTGTGTATTTTGGGCCAAGTCATTTATAGGGGGAATTAAATATTCTTGGACTATTTTTACTTTCATCAATTCAGTTTTGAAGTTATATTGAAATACACGAGTTATGTGTACCATCTAATTGCCCAATTTCTGTTATTCATACGTTTACTCACTCAATTGTGCGAGTAAGGATCATTTACTAACTACACATACTTTCAATGACATTTATGAAACAGAGTTGAAGCCTAGTTATCGTTCCCCATTATGCATATGTCTCAAGTCAGATGACATTTATGAAATAGCTGACCTGTGTCAAGTTAGATAACATTTTGTTTTAAAGACTCAAGGTACGTCCATTGCCTGTATCTTCAAAAAGCAGATCATGTTTATCAAGTTATAACTCTTAATGATTTTATCAATGAATCAGTTTATACAGTAATTTGCCATTTAACTTGTGACCCCGTCAGTTATCATCTATAGGGCGTCAGCCCATCATTTACCCGCACGGCTTCAGGCCAACTCTTGATCGGATTGGCAGGTGTACACCTATGTATAGATCATATCAGTGCAAGGGGTTCACATCTACATAATAGTGAGCAATTCAATTTCCTATTACTTTCATTTTCATTTTTATTGCCAACTAAATGAATTGCAAAGTCGGGTACCCATCACCAGTGTTTCTATGGTCATTTTACAAATACAGGGATGTATGTACTGAGTTTTTGCTCATGTTTTTGAATTGTTTTCATGTTTTCCATTTTAGGTGATGAAGTGTCACATATTTCTCCTTTTAGCAAGCCTTTTTGAAGGTCATCAGATGCTCATAGTGGATTCAACATAGCTTGAATATTGGAACCGACCTTAAGGTCAAGTACTGGTGTGGTATGGTTAAACTATTATGAACTTCGAGCTTGAAGTGTTTCAGTTTACTAGATTTTGTGATTGTAAGCATGAGTTGCGAGATTAAATGGTTTCAGTGAGCCTTGTCCTTATCAGGACGGCGGTAGCGCCTTCGATTACTGAGTCTTTCGCTGCAATTATCAGTAATCATGTCATTAGTATTTTGGGGGCGTTACAGAATTGGTATCAGAGCTAAGGTTTAAGGCCATTGTGATTTATCAAGTGTTTATGAGTTAGCTATCAAGGTGTGTATGAGTTGTGTTGGACCAGTTAAATGAGTTGTTGGCTATAAGTTCATATGTATGGGCATATATGGAGGAACCATTGTCATTTGGATGACTCAATCATTTGGTAGTATCATGAGATTCAAACATGAGCAAAGTGGACTGTGGAACCATTTGGGCCACCTGTTAGACAGGCATGCTCTCATTTATCTGGGAATTGTATTGTATGTTTCATTTCTCGTATTTGTTTAAATTTTTGTAATTGTGCACTCCGGGTGTGTGACCCGTTGAGTTATGAACTCCGGCGTGTGGCCGTTGAGCTATTAAAGTGTTTCTCTCCATTTCAGGTATCAATTGTAAGGCTTTAAGCCTGGGTTTTAGCCAGTTTTTAGGCGAAACTCTGTCCATTTTGCTCCAGAATTTGAGAGTTTCATTGAGATGAATTAAAATACCTAACCTTGAGTACAGTGATGGTTGAAGTTGATGTGGGGGTGCGATTTGCAACTTCTCAAGGGATTTATACAATGTTAAGTCAGAGGTGAACCTCTAGATGAGGAACCTCTAGATGAGGAAATGCCTGGTGGGGCAATATCTTTGAGTTGAAGTACTATGAGAAGAACACTACAATGAGTGCTTAGGTATGGTAATAGCAACTAGTAGCTTATGGTGTGCTATTTGGCATTATGTGGGTGGTGTAAGTAAGATTAAGCTGCCATGTATCGGAATCTTTTGGTCTTGATACTAAGACTTTACATCAGCAATGCTCCCATTACTTCCCGTCATTGACTTATTCCTGCCTTAGTTACCTTGAATCGTTCAGATGCATCATTTCTTTGCTACTAACACTCTCTTGATTTGTAATGGGGTGTTTATGGAAATTCTCATATGTGGTCTGTGGGGAATTTTTCAAACACATCTGAGAAACCTTTCTTATAGGTGATTCAAACCCTAATAATCTCAGTCGTTTAATTCTCTGTTTCCATAGTGGAGCCTATAATGACTCCCGGTGTGCATCACTATGTGATTTGCAGTTCTTCCTAAGCATATTTGACTCATTCTACTTGCAGCTCAGTCATCACTATGTTCATATTTTTACTGTTATCTACTCGAACTCTTTGCTTCTATTTAGGCACTTTTCATTTGTTGCTTGCAAAGCCATTGGTTGCTTCAGATCTAGCCATTGAGTGTCCTTTCAGCAACAAATGTATCCCTATTGTTCGTGTTGTTTTAGCACCGTAACGTCATGCTGGCATACTACTCTATGGCCATGACTACATGTCGTTATTCAAGTTATTTTGGCAATCCTTTCTTTTCTAGTACAGCCTAGTTTGGTAATGATAAACAACGATTTGTGTTACTTCCATTTGCCAGTAGTTTTGAAGTTTATATGTCTACCAAGACTTTCATTTATTGCAAATTGTTGTATTGATGGATGACATCATGTTCAGTCAGAAGATTGACTCTTTCATCTTGACGTAGTGTCTTTTCAAACATCAGATGAATAAAATTTTCCTTTTGATAGTGTTGACCCTTATCTTCGTCATTTTACTCACATACGGATACCGTATGACTTTTCAAAAGCCGCTTTGGTAACCTTTTGCATTTTTTCACCTTCATTACTTAATACTCTCTCTCAACTTCATAACACCGTTCATTTACTTTACTATCATGACCATCCTGAATAAACTGCATGTTTTGTATATGTAGGACATTTATATATCTTACTTCTTTCATTACGAATCTTCGTCTTTTCATTCATTCAGCTTACATGCCTATCCTTCTTAACCAATAAATAAATATCTTTGCAAGAGTTCATGGTGTGGTTGCATCTCTGTGCACTTTAGATTGCCCCTTGTCTTTTAAATTTATTGAGACCAGTAAGCAGTTGAATGTGTTATGTATAGTATTGTTGGAAACATATTCATTGGGCATTCAATCGAGTTTGATTGGTATACCTTGTTATCATAATGGAGATGAACTGATTGTGTACTTATAGAAGATGACGTGTAAAGATCTTAAGGTTAGTTTGAGAAATGTGGAAAGACTAGACGTGTATTTCCATGGACTGAGAGAAGAAAAATCCTATTTCTGCCCTAATTTCATTGTGCAAGCAAGTGAATTATCATGTCAGTAATGTATTGAATATTAGTGATTTGTCAACCACACTCGGTATATCCATATCCATATTTCCAGTCGGTGGAGTGAGAGATGTTTCATATGAGGACTATCAATATTGTTTCTCCCCAAGAAACATTGATTTTCAGATCAACCTTGTTCTAGGTGCTCAATCCATTTTCAAAACCCCTATAATATGACCCCCAATAGAGTCCAAAGAATTAAGGACTCAGTGGATGAATTACAAGGGATTTGTTTGACCAAGTGTGTCCCTGTGGGGAACCTCAGGTTCATACGAAGAAGAAAGACAGAACCTTATGGTCGTGTACTATGCACAGAGAGTTGAACAAGATCACTATCAAAATAAGTGCCCTATACCTTGCATAAATAATTTATGGGATTAACTGTCAACAGGAGATGTCTTGTCCAAGAATGATTTGAGGTTCGAACATCACACCTAAACCATGCAACCACAGTTTATCTTTTGCAAGAATACCCATTTATAGTAATTCTTGTTTGCTTGTCTCATCTTCAAAACTTGATACTATCCAATATTGTTTCATCTCCCTTGTATTTCAACCCAATGTTTCTTATTCGCGTGATCTTTCACGCCTTCGCAAACCCATTGTTAAGTATGCAATACATTTTTATTCGACCTTATATGATTGTCAACATTCCAATGCTCTCGACCTTCACCATCTTTATTTCATGATCATAAGTTGCAGTACATTTCGTTGAGAGCTGATTCCCACATCTACCTTACATCTCATTTATTCATAATAATACACTCGTATAATTTATTCTGAATTTATAATGTAATTCAGCTCTCATTGGTGTGGGTGATTGTAATTGTCATAATCTCCTTACTTTCCCTATTTTAAACTTCAACTCGAACACATATATCTTACCTGCTCATAAGTAAATTCTAGCTTTTTTGTTCAATCTTATTCCTGGACTTGAATTGGTTTTAAATTAGCAAAGGCAGGTTTCTCATGTCAGTTGTTCAATCCATTCAATCCATTTATTGATCAATCTATTCAATCTATTCACTTATTCATTCTATTGATCTATTTATCCTCATAAGTGAACTTAGTAATCCTTATTTAATCTTATTGTCGTTCTTAACTTGGCTCCATATGAGCAAATGCATGTTTCCACTACAGCCTATTCAATCCGTTTATCTATTCATTAGACCTTGCTTGTTCAAGCTATTTCTTTATCCATTGTACCTTGTTATCTGATCCATTTATCTATCCATTGGCACTTGCTCGTCTAATCCAGTTATCCATCTATTACACTTTGTTTGTCCAATCTAGTTGTCCATCTATTGCATTTATCTTGCTCCTTGTGGCTATAAAGTCACCTAGTGAAGCTCAGTTGCTTGTCATCTTGTTTCCAGTTTCTAGTTCATCAGTTAAACTCGAGTATAACCATCCCATCTTTCTCCTTGGTGGATTATTTATTGGACCCTTTATGGTCCATATTTATAACCACAATTCTTATGGCATCATATTTCAGAAGTCATGATACACTTATGGTTATCTTTATTCTAACCACCCCATAATAATCTCTTCTTTATTTTCCTTTTCTAGTCTCATTGTTCATTTCTTTTGTATGCAATAGTTCGCTCGGCTGAGAAATTCATCGCTCTTATCCCTAACCATGGTCATTTTTCTTTTGCCCGTTATCAACTGGGAGCAGATGCCTGAGTTGTCTGATGAGGGGAGATCTTGTGATGTGTTAGAAAAATCAGCTGGTGATATTTTGAGAAGGGCATAATCTCAAGCACTGTTTAATTATATTGGAATGAGCCAGAAGACACATTGAGTATAAGGTCAGAGCTACTCCCAGCAGTAAGAGGAAAAAATGGAAAATTCAAGTGCATGTCGAGGTGATACAAAGTCGACAAAACAGTTGTGCTGGCAAAACAAAGAAATAACCAATGTCTCAGATGCGATATAAGGTATTCTGAAGGGCTTATCTAGTCAAGGGTGTCAGGAGACTGGATATAAGAGATAATTGAATCCCCGTTACTTTGGGCTTTATGCGTCAACAGTGTAGAATACCTCATTTAGAGTAACAAGGTTCTTTTCTTTCGCAGAGAATATCACTTTTGAAGCAAAGTAATTGAGATCATTGAGGCTATTGTGTGAAAAGTATTCGAATCTACTACTGAAATATGGGATTAAGAAGTTATGCAATACGCACACCCTTAATCAGTGTTCATTCGGCAATTATACCCCTTCGGAGGGAAGCAATGGGAACCAATGACCCCTGTGTCTTAAAGCAACATTGCATATAGTTAACAAGTGTGATAAGTTTCGAGGACGAAACTCTTTAAGGGGGGAACACTGTAATAACCCAACCCTAACTCATATTTATTTTTTTAAATCATCTTTATTTATTTCATTAATCATGTTTATTCATTGACTTTACCATGTTTATTGACTTAATCACTCATGGTTATTTGTTTAACCAAATCATATTCATTAAATTCAATTACACTCCATTTATTTATTTAACGAGTTCCATCATGTTATTTAAATTTTTCACCTTCATTCATAGTATTTAATCTTCCCGATTGGGAGATATTTCATTTTGGGTACCACTTTGCAACTCAAGCTTCATTGATTGATTAAATATCGGGTGAATCGATATTAGGCCTCGATAAGTATAAATTAGTGATTAATTATTTTCTCATCTTCGCTAAAATTTATTTCCAAGCAATACCAATTTTTATTTTTGTTCAACACTCCAAATAATTTTGCAAGCCCCAATTTAGCTTTTTGGGCCCAACACAAAAGCCCAAAACCTTACTAACTTTTGTTATTTCACTAATTACTCATTTTAGCACCTAATTTTAATTAGTAAAAAGCTAATTTTTGGGTGGATAATTTTCAGCCACATGTTGCTATTAATAGGAAAATTATCAACACAAATATTCAGCATAATTCACAAACCCATTTCCCCCATTCTCTCTCTCTCCTCACAGCAGAACAGGGGCAGCAACTGCTGCCCCTTTGTGCTGCCCATTTTGGTGGTTCCGGCCACCTCCCACCTGCTCCGAGTTGCCCTTGCTGTTAACTATCAAGTCTAACCCCTCAAATCACACAAAACAGTCTCATCCTCTCTCTAATTCAAGCCTAAAGTGAGGTATATCCCGAAACCCTAACTTGTTTTATCTTGAGTTTTATGGTTGTTTTCCTTATGGGTTATGTTTGGATGATCAAAATGATAGTTATTGTGCAATTTTTATTGAGTTTGGAGATGTTTGGAGTTATGGGTATTTGATCAAGAGCACGATTTTCATGATTTTGTAACTATTGAACTGCTGCTGTCGAAAATTCTGAAAATCACAGGATTGTCCACAAATTCTGAAAATTTTACTGTAGGTTCTCTATATTCTTTGGGATGTTCTGGCACAATTGCATTATGTTTGGAGGTGTAATCAGTGAGTTATGGAATTTTGAAGAAAACTGCGCTGTTTTGGATACGAATTTAGTAATTATGTATTAATGAAGTTGTTTAGAGTTTGGATACATAGATGAGGCCTTAAATGATATCTTTGTATCTGATTGTGGTGATTTGAAATTATTTCAAGTGTTTTTTTATGTGAAAAAGGAAGAGAAGTTAAGTTAGTTAAGGGCTAGAATTTTAGGAAATTAGGGCTGACTTTGGGATTAAACTGGTAATGAATGGTCCCGCCAAAAATTATGCTTTTTGGTGGGTAGATAGTTCCGTGTGTTATCTTTAAAATGCCTCTTGAATCTCCTTACTCTGAGGTCTGTGCAGAAAGTTATGGTCGTTTTACCAAAACTACGCAGAATGAGATCAAAACTGATACACTTGTGTTTTAGTGCCATTTTGGGAATCCTATTGTGGGAATCATGTTTTGAGTTGTAAATGAAGGTTTTGGGGACTTCTTAATATTTTCATATTGAGGTTTTATGTATCCATTTGAGGTCTAGAATGAAAGTTATGAATTTTTGAAGTGAGCTGACCTGCTTGGATGTAAATCAGGTTGTTACTATAATTTCTGCGCAGTGTATACTTGAAGGAAAATTTTGAAACTTTTATGGTAGACTGTTCATATTATTTCTGAATTTCCTGCAAGATCTCATGAAATTTGGCTGATTATTTTGAGTTTGGTGATTTTTGGGAGTATTTTGAGTAACTGTATAAAGAGCAATAAAAAAAAATCAAGTGAGATTGATCATGCACTCATTTTGTGTATTTTGGGCCAAGTCATTTATAGGGGGAATTAAATATTCTTGGACTATTTTTACTTTCATCAATTCAGTTTTGAAGTTATTTTGAAATACACGAGTTATGTGTACCATCTAATTACTCAATTTCTGTTATTCATACATTTACTCACTCAATTGTGCGAGTAAGGATCATTTACTAACTACACATACTTTCAATGACATTTATGAAACAAAGTTGAAGCCTAGTTATCGTTCCCCATTATGCATATGTCTCAAGTCAGATGACATTTATGAAATGGCTGACCTGTATCAAGTTAGATAACATTTTGTTTTAAAGACTCAAGGTACGTCCATTGCTTGTATCTTCAGAAAGCAGATCATGTTTATCAAGTTACAACTCTTAATGAGTTTATCAATGAATCAGTTTATACAGTGATTTGCCATTTAACTTGTGACCCCGTCAGTTATCATCTATAGGGCGTCAGCCCATCATTTACCCGCACGGCTTCAGGCCAACTCTTGATCGGATTGGCAGGTGTACACCTATGTATAGATCATATCAGTGCAAGGGGTTCACATCTACATAATAGTGAGCAATTCAATTTCATATTACTTTCGTTTTCATTTTTATTGCCAACTAAATGAATTGCAAAGTCGGGTACCCACCACCAGTGTTTCTATGGTCATTTTACAAATACAGGGATGTATGTACTGATTTTTTGCTCATGTTTTCCATTTTAGGTGATGAAGTGTCACATATTTCTACTTTTAGCAAGCCTTTTTGAAGGTCATCAGATGCTCAGAGTGGATTCAGCATGGCTTGAACATTGGAACCGACCTTAGGGTCAAGTACTGGTGTGGTATGGTTAAACTATTATGAACTTCAGGCTTGAAGTGTTTCAGTTTACTAGATTTTGTGATTGAAAGCACGAGTTGCAAGATTGAATGGTTTCAGTGAGCCTTGTCCTTATCAGGACGGCGGTAGCGCATTCGGTTACTGAGTCTTTCGCTGCAATTATCAGTAATCATGTCATAAGTATTTTGGGGGTGTTACACCCTAAACACTAAAAACCCCAACCCTAAAAACCCTTAACCCTAAACCCTAACCTTAACCCTAAAATCTAAAGCCTATACTCTAGAAACCCTAACCCTATGCCCTAAACCCTAAACCCTAACCCCAAACCCTAAACCATAACCCTAAACCCTAAACTGTATACCCTAGAAACACTACAAAAAAGGTTTCTTCCCTCCGCATTTAATTTTGCTAATAACCACACTTATAAGTGTAGAAATAGCAATTACCGACACTTAGGCTAAATGTGGGGAAATGAAGTGTGTGGAAGTGTTCTCCACACTTAATGAAAATGCGGGTAGAGCTATATTTCCCACACTTATAAATACGGAGTAAGTACTAATTACCCACAATTTATGTATGATTATATTACGCTATACCCACTCTGAGAGATGCACGAAGTCACAATTTTTCTCACACTTAAAAGTGTTACTAGTGTCGTTTTAGTTATTAAAAAAAATAATACTGGTAATTAATATAAAACTTATTAAGTTAAAAGTGGAACAATTGTAAACAATTGTTCTTTTTTTTATTAACAAGTTTATACTAATTACCAGCATCATCCTTTGTAAATGAATAAAATTAAAAAATCAATAAATTAAAATAGATCAAACATCAATTATTTAAATAAATTACACATTAGTGCCTAAAAAAAAAGTAATTGTAGACATAGCAACGGCTAACGTAATCAAAACTAAATATTCTAGCATTATTTGGAATCCATCCTGCTAATTTTTTTTTTCTTGTAGCTAGGCGGTTGAACATTTTGTTGCCCCATATACTACCTAAAACTATAATTTGAAAACATGCATAACGTCCAAGAATATATATATATATATATAAAATCTCCATCTTCATTTTCTTCACAGAGAGATGTTAGCTCTAGAAATACAACCTGTTAGACAATTGAAACAAACAAAAGATGAATTATTAGAAATGACAACTAAAGAGATTAACTAAGACACAGATAGTACATCAGTCCCACAAGTCTAGCACTAATCCACATGGCAATGGAAGAAAACCTCACCATAACTATGTTAAACTAACAATAGAACTGCAACCAAGTTCATTCATACAATAGAACCCCAATTGAGTTCAATCAACAATAGAACCACAATTGAGTTCCCACAACCGAGTTCAACTAATAATACAACCACAACCAAGATCAACCAACAATAGAAACCAACTATGTTCAACCAAACAATAGAACCCCAACCGAGTTCAACCAAAAGTAGAACCACAACAGAGTTGAACCAAGAATAGAACAAGAATGGAGTTCAACTAACAATAGGACCCAACTAGTTCAACTAGCAATAGAACCAACTGAGTTTAACTGCTAATAATAGAATCCAACTAAGTTCAGTCAAGAATACAACCACAAGTGGGCTTAACTAACAATAAAACCCTAAATGAAAATGAATAGCATGCTCTTACCAAGTTGTTGAACAATAGCAAACAGCTTTCCGTAAAGAATCTTGATCAGTAAGTCTTTGTCTACCTTCTTTTTACCCTCAATATATGCCTACAACAAATGATGTTTTATTTTTAGACTTAGTTAACCCAAAGTAAACGACAAATCAAACCTTGAATGTAAGAATACACAAGCATTTATAACACCCTAAACCCACGGCTAGTGATGTTAGTGATTTCCGGAATTTTGGAATTAAATGGACAGAGCTTCCCCTAAAAACTTACCATGACTTAGGCTTATAGCCTTACAATAAATACCTATAACAATAGAAATATAAGAAAAATGTCTACCAAGCTCGACGGCTACACGTCGGAGATCACAATTCTAGAGCCCACACAGCCAAAGTACCAACAATATAAAGCCAAGTAAAAAAAGAGCGTTCATTTCCCTTACCTTCCCTACTCGTTCCTATCTATTGTAGGCTGCTAGGCATAAACAAAAAATTCTATACATAGCAAAGTATTAGCAGTTGATCATAGAATACAGTTGATATGTTAGTTTTTGAGTGGATCCTCATCACTCCAAAAGTCAACTGTCAACAATCAAGTGCTATTTCAATCTGAAAGAACGATCAAGTCTTGCTAGACGATTTTAAAAAACCCATGGAGTGAGCCAAGCCCACAAAGGCTAAATTGAGCCACACCCAGTCAATTTTGGGATAACTACTTTTTCTCTTCAACTTTTGATGTTCTAAAGTTTGTTGATAGTCTTTTTGTAGACTAATCGGCTTCTTTGAGATGCTTGCTTCCCATCCACTCTTTTTGCTAGCTGGAGTAAAAGTCTTTTTTTCCTCATGCAAAATGTTAGAAATAATTGGCAGTAAAAATAGTCCACTAGCTTATAATGTAGTCCTTTTAAACACAATCTTTTATTTAAATCTAGAGGGACAATCCCAACTAATATACTACATTCACATCTAGCATCACTAACACCTTTCTAGATCCTCTTAAAATCTACTTTAACGATCTTAGCGAATTAGGTTGTTCTTCTTCTTCTAGATTAAGTAACAACCAAGAAATAACTGCAACAACAACAATGATAGTCCCTTGTGCATTTTGTTGAAATAACCAAGAAATTAAATCGTAGTTGTTGTATTAACTTTTATTTTTGGAGAAAAAAAAGAGAGGAAGACAGCAAATGCAATATACACTTTAGAAGAGCCGCAAAATAAAACATAACAAAAAGTAGACAAATGTTGCCAATGCAATGAAGTACATAATATAATATCAGGCAATCATGCATTGACGTGTCAAGGAGTTGAACCAATTTGCGAGCTACTTCCCAACTTAGCTTCAACTCCAATCACTTTATGCCCAACTTTAGTTTGAGTGTAAATTTTGGCTAAATGAGTTAAGCCGAGCTTGGATTGACTGACATTGATTTTATTTCTATGCTTAAGTATTGTTTCTTTCATTCTAAAGAGGATCACAAGAATCCTTTGCAAGTATTGTTCATTTAAGTATTAGTTTCTACCTTTTGGTTACAATGAACTTTCTAGAATTGTAAGTATCAAGTTGTATCATTTAGAGTGCCATCTTCAGGTGCAATTTATAAATATGGAAATCCTTTATCCTTTTTGCAGAAAAAATATATATATATATATATATATATATATATATATAATTTAAAACTTCGGTACTTTGGGAAAGCCTCAAAAGGGAAGAATCTGCGTCAAGGTCATATTGGACTAGAGTACAAGGGGGATACAAGGGAAAGAAGTTTAGGTTTAGCTTTATAGTTTCTTAGCAAGTGCAAGTTGATTTGATAATAATGAAGCTTCGTCCTACTCACTGACACCCACTGATGTTCATAAGCTACGTCATTTACTCACCCTGATGAGCTTTCCACTTGATGTCAAAAACTTCATTTTTGCACACAATACTCTTTTGAAATCTGGAGCCGCCCAATATTGAGCCTACAAAATAGTCACTGAAGGTTAGACATTATAACGATCTAATAAAGGAAATACAACACATTGTAACTATCTAATAAAGGAAAGAGAGTGCGCTTTTGCAAGTATGCAGACAAAGAGAAAAAAGGAGAAGAATGAATGTCAAACCATAAAAATGCGGATATATTTGTGTACTAGTAAAATTCTAAGATACATCTTCCGCCAGCACAACCGCATCAGTCTAGGGTATACAATGTAACCATCTTAGTTTCGTCTGGTAATAGTCTGATAATTCTCCTTCCTTCTGCCATTTCCTCATAATTCTCAAAATTTTTGTGCATAAACATAAAGGTTGTCCCGATTACACTACAATAACTACTCATAAGTAGATCCCCCTTTCACAAGGTCTTGGGAGACCTAGATACATGTTTCAATAGCGGATCAAAATAAGAAGCATTAAGGAGTACGAAATACTCAATCAACTTCCCTATTCTTTCGAAAGGGAAGCTGAAATGCACGTGGAATTTTGACCAAAAGAAGGGTAGCCCTAATTCGTTTTTCAATTCATGAATTGCGAGTAAATTACTAAGTTAATCAATTATTTAACATGAATCTAACTAAAATCAGTAAACTAAACATAATTTTTCTCAAAATAACAAAATTAAAAGAAAAAATTGAGGATTTTGGTCTTTACCTTAAATTTGGAATTAGACTAGCTAGATGATGAGGAGGTTGGAGGCATCCGATGTGACTCAGTGGCTGGCGACTACAAAGGCGATGGCGGGCGCAGCTGCAGCGGCTGTCCAATGGTGGTGGGCCACTGCTGGCAGCAGAAGGCGGCGAGGTAACTGGGCAGAGAGCGAGGGAGAGTTTTGCGATGGGGCGTGATGCGTGGGGTTCTGGCGTTCTGCTCATCTGCAGTGTGAAAGAGAAATGGGGGTAGTGAGAGAATTAATGAGCTTACATTGAAATGACAAAAATTCACAAAAAAAAAACCCATAAAGTGTGGCATGAGATTCAAACACACAACTTCCCGTACGAACAATACCCGCCTAACCACT
>JACYFF010031957.1:29766133-29784734 GCA_017589665.1 Selenicereus undatus
ATATATATATATATATATGTATGGGGTATTGCAGTAAGGGCGATAAAACTTCCGTTCATCACTAAGATAAATCCGTTACGGTATTGCAATAAGGGCAATAAATTCACATGAATTACCTGGAGTGTTATTGAATTGAATTTCAATTGATTGTGTTTGTAACATATTTAGCATATCGCGTGGCTAATTAAGCCTTGTCGTTATCAAAATGTGGAGGCAGTTTGGTCCGCATGTAGCAACACTCGTTATTAAAATGTGAACCCTTGTCGCATTGAACAGCGTATGAAGGGATGCCGCAAGTGTTAGTTTTGAGAGTACACAAACACAAGAGGGGGGTGAATTGTGTTGCCAAATTTTCGCAGTTTTCTGGGAACAGGCTTAGGCCCTGTTTGGACAGGCTGTTTGTAACACGTCGAGAAACTGAAATGCAGCAAAAATAAGTAGAAGAGAAAGGTGAACACCGGATTTTTACGTGGAAACACCTCTAGCCCAACTGAGGCGAAAAACCAGGACCTACCCCTGTAGAATTTTCACACAATTTCACTATACGGGCTAAACACGTTACAAAGTAACCTTCACCGTTACAACTTGTAACACACACGTAACTGTCTTCCCTAAGACTAGTTACCCCACGTCCAATAGTCCCCTTGACTTGGACACACTCAAATCACTTTTAAACGAGAGAGAACAAGATGAACACCTTACTTTTGAATGCTTCCCATAAGCTAGTGTAAGGTACAATTAAGCTCCTAGTATGCCAATTTTGAAAGCTCAATTTTTTCACACACTTTGGTCGGTTTTCTCTCTGAAAATTTATCTCATAAAACTCTTGAAAGTTGCTGTGAAAACTGATGTTGAATGAGTTGTAGAAAGCCACCTTTTATAGAGAATTTTGAAAGGTAAGAAGATTTATCTTCTCATAGATTTGGAAAACAGAATCCCTAAAGGAAATAGAGTCCTTTAGCCGCAAGTGGTGGAGTAACGAGGGTTGGAAAAAAATTCCTTAATTGCTTGAGTAAGGCGGTGGTTCTCAGCCACAGGGACTCAACCACTAGCCCATGATTTTCTCAACAAACTTATCCACTTGCCAAAAATTAGAGATTCTTTTTATTTCAAAAAGATCTTGCAAAACCCCTTAGTTAAGGATAATCGTTTGGGGTTAAAATACTCCACAGAAAATCTAGTTTGCAAATCTCGGAGATGCTGCCCAAAATCAGAGAGAGAATCGTGTAAAACCATTTTTCGCAGCTTAATCTGGAAACACCTTGGTCGCCCTGTTTCCAGGACTGTTCTGAAACAGTGTTCTGAAATTATTTTCAAAGAGAAAAAACCATTTCAAAGTGAATGTTAAATCAAGACTTTCTAATTGGCATATTAACAAGAATCTAATAAAATAAAAACCATAGTAAAACAAAGAATCTTGTTGAATCAACCAGACATCTTTTAGAAACTTAACTTGCTGCTCCAAACACACCTAAGAGCTGTTAATAAGGTTGTTCTGAAGTTCTGAAAAGTCTTGCCAGCCACCTGATCTTGAGTTCCTGTTCTTGAGCATTGTTAGCCAAGCAATTTCAAAGTATTCAATATTTGGAACCTGTTCAATCAACACACTCAAGTATATATTACATTTGTGTTTGTTATCATCAAAACCTTACATTACATAAGGATAGGGTCAACAGCAAGCCTCGCACATATGCAAGCAATCAATATACACGAGCAACTCCAAAGTTAAAACTATCACGTGTGGGCTAATAAAAACAATAATTTGACTTTATTTGCTCAACGTAATAGTAAATTGGATTAGATAATGGCATTATCATAATTTTATTACCAAATAGAGAGATTTTGCATGATTAAATCTAAACTTTTCTAATGTCGTAACTAATTTTCGATTTAATTTTATAATTTGGTTAGAACAGCAAAAATGTTGTAAGATAATTCTATTAAATTCAATTCACCAATAGACAGTTGTCTTACAGCCTTCACATCTTTCTAATGTCCTGTTCTGCTGGAAACACAGAGCTCTAACATCAATTATCTTCATATACTTTATACTGCTAGGCCCGTACATACACACATATCTCTTGCGTGAGTTTGTTTTGGGGGTTTTCTTTTTTCTTTTCTACTATTAATCTAAATACATTATATGAGACAAAAATGGTTGTAGTTTTTTAAACAACTAAACTTAGCATGAAAGCTAGTATAATATTTCCATGTAAACTAAAGAAGGTTCCAATGCGGATATGAATATTAAAATTCAAACGAAAGCACGTTAACCATCACCAAATATTTTTCGTAATGTTGGAAGTAGTATTGGCAATAGCATAATTTTTTTTTGATCAAAAGCAATATAATCTAATTATTTATTAATATTAAGTATTGTCCTTTTTGTACTTGGCATGAAAATCTTTGGAATTATATTAAGTCTTATAAAATCCCTTTTTTCGGGAAAAAAACTTTCCATTCATAACTGACTAACTCTTCTTTTTTTTTTAAAAAAAAGGAACCCCTAACCCTAAAACCTACAAGCTTGAAACCACATACACTAAACCCTAAACCCTAACCTAACCCTTGAAACGCTAAATCCTAAACCTTAAGCATTAGAAACCCTAATCCTAGAAACCCTAAACCCTAAATCTTAACCGTAACCCCTACAAACCACCAACCTAAACCCTAAACCCTAACCCTAGACCCTAAAAACCAGAAACCCTAAACCATAAACCCTAAAAACCCCAACCCTAGAAACCCTTAACCCTAAACCTTAACCTTAACCCTAAAATCTAAACCCTATACGCTAGAAACCCTAACCCTATGGCCTAAACCATAACCCCTAACCCCAAACCCTAAACCATATACCCTAGAAATATCACAAAAAAGATTGCTTCCATCCACATTTAATTTTTCTAATAACCACACTTATAAGTGTAGAAATAGCAATTACCCACACTTAGGATGAATGTGCAGAAATTAAGTGTGTGGAAGTGTTCTCCACACTTAATGAAAATGCGGGTAGAGCTATATTTCCCACACTTATAAATACGGAGTAAGTACTAATTACCCACAATTTATGTATGGTTGTTTTACGCTATACCCACTGTGAGAGATGCATGAAGTCATAATTTTTCTCACACTTAGAAGTGGAACAATTGTAAACAATTGTTCTTTTTTTTATTAACAAGTTTTATACTAATTACCAACATCATCCTATGTAAATGAATAAGATTAAAAAACCAATAAATTAAAATAGATCACACATCAATTATTTAAATAAATTACACATTAGTGCCTCAAAAAAAGTAATTGTAGACATAGTAACGGCTAACGTAATCAAAACTAAATATTTTAGCGTTATTTTGAATCCATCTTGCTAATTTTTTTTTGTTTTTGTTGTAGCTAGCCGATTGAACATTTTATTGCCCCATATACTACCTAAAACTGTACTTTGAGAACATGCATAACATCCAAGAATATATATATATAAAAAATCTCCATCTTCGTTTTCTTCACAGAGAGATGTTAGATCTAGAAATCCAGCCTGTTAGACAATTGAAACACACAAAAAATGAATTATTAGAAAAGACAACTAAAGAGATTAACTAAGACACAGATAGTACATCAGTCCCACAAGTCTAGCACTAATCCGCATGGCAATGGATGAAAACCTCACCATAACTATGTTAAACTAACAACAGAACTGCAACCAAGTTCATTCATACAATAGCACCCCAACTGAGTTCACTCAACAATAGAACCACAGTTGAGTTACCACAATCGAGTTCAACTAATAATACAACCACAACCAAGATCAACCAACAATAGAAACCAACTATGTTCAACCAAACAATAGAACCCCAACCGAGTTCAACCAAAAGTAGAACCACAACAGAGTTGAACCAAGAATAGAACAAGAATGGAGTTCAACTAACAATAGGACCCAACTAGTTCAACTAACAATAAAACCAACTGAGTTTAACTGCTGATAATAGAATCCAACTAAGTTCAGTCAACAATAGAACCACAAGTGGGCCTAACTAACAATAAAACGCTAAATGAAAATGAATAGCATGCTCTTACCCAGTTGCTGAACAGACGCAAACACCTTTCCGTAAAGAATCTTGATCAGTAAGTCTTTGCCTACCTTCTTTTTACCCTCAACATACGCCTCCAACAAATGGTCTTTTATTTTTAGACTTAGTTAACCCAAAGTAAACGACAAATCAAACCTTGAATGTAAGAATACACAAGCATTTATAACACCCTAAACTCACGGCTAGTGATGTTTTTGATTTCCAAAATTTTGGAAATAAACGGACAGAGCTTCCCCTAAAAACTTACCATGACTTAGGCTTATAGCCTTAAAATAAATACCTATAACAATAGAAAAATAAGAAAAATGTCTACCAAGCTCGACGGCTACACGTCGGAGATCACAATTCTAGAGCCCACACGGCCAAAGTACCAACAATATAAAGCCAAGTAAAAAAACAGCGTTCATTTCCCTTACCTTCCCTACTCGTTCCTATATGTCGTAGGCTGCTAGTCATAAACAAAAAATTCTACACATAGCAAAGTATTAGCAGTTGATCATATAATACAGTTGATATGTTAGTTTTTGAGTGGATCCTCATCACTCAAAAAGTCATCTGTTAACAATCAAGTGCTATTTCAATCTGAAAGAACGATCAAGTGTTGTTAGACGATTTAATAAAACCAAAGGAGTGAGCCAAGCCCACAAAGGCTAAATTGAGCCACACCCAGTCAATTTTGGGATAACTACTTTTTCTGTTCAACTTCTGATGTTCTAAAGTTTGTCAATAGTCTTTTTGTAGATTAATCAGCTTCTTTCAGATGCTTGCTTCCCATCCACTCTTTTTGCTAGCTGGAGTAAAAGTCTTTTTTTCCTCATGAAAAATGTTAGAAACAATTGGCAATAAAAATAGTCCATTTGCTTATAATGTAGTCCTTTTAAACTCAACCTTTTATTTAAATCCAGAGGGCCAATCCCAAGTAATATACTACATTCACATCTAGCGTCACTAACACCTTTCTAGATCCTTTTAAAATCTACTTTAACGATGTTAGCGAGTTAGGTTCTTCTTCTTCTTCTTCTAGATTAAGAAACAGCCACGAAATAACTGCAACAACAACAATGATAGTCCCTTGTGCATTTTATTTAAATAACCACCAAATTAAATCACAACTGTTATACTAACTTATTGTTTTGGAGAAAGAAAAAGAGAGGAACACAGCATATGCAATATACACTTTAGAAGAGCCGTGAAATAAAACATAACAAAAAGTAGACAAATGTTCTGAAAATATAAGGATTACCAAAATTTATTTTACATTTCAGAGGATGTGTCAATGATTCTCGCTCATTTGCACGTATCTCTTGTGTGGATTACTGAAAACAATAATTTCATTTTAGTTGCTCAACATATTCACTGTAATGACAGTTGTAATTGGATTAGATAATGGCATAACAATTATCGTTTGACCAGATAAACAGATTTTGTAGGATTAAATCTAAACTTTTCTAAGGTGGTAATCGAATTTCGATTTAATACAAGAATTTGGTTAGAGCTGAAAACATGTTCTAAGATAATTCTATTAAATTCGATTCATCAACAGAAGATGATAATTTGTTCTACATCCCTCACCTTGAAATTTACAAGTAATCGTACAGAAAAAAGTTAGTATGAAGAATGAGAAGGTGATGAGTTTAGAAGAGCCAATGGACATACCAACGTAGGCGGCATTTACAACAACACCAAGAAATACCAAAAGAGATCGCAAAAGGTTTTTCAACGCCATTTTGTTTTCTTTAAAATTCTTCTTGTCTTTTACTCTCCTGTTCTGGTGGGAAAACGTGGCGTTGATTTCAATTGTGTGCATGTACTCCATATTTATATGTATATGTATGTATGTATATATGTATGCATATATACATATATATGAATATACATATACATATATATATATATATGTACACATACAGACATGCATACATACATACATACATACATATGTATATAAATATATATATAAATATATACATATACATATATACATATATATATACATATATACATATATATATACTTTAATACATATATATATATATATATACATATATATATATATGGTATTGCATTAAGGGCAATAAAACTTCCGTTCATCACTAAGATAAATCTGTTACAGTATTGCAATAAGGGCAACAAATTCACATGAATTACCTGGAGTGTTATTGAATTGAATTTCAATTGATTGTGGTTGTAACATATTACGCATATCGGATGGCTAATTAAGCCTTGTCGTTATCAAAATGTGGAGGCAGTTTGGTCCGCACGTAGCAACACTCGTTATTAAAATGTGAACCCATGTCGCATTGGAGAGCGTATGGAGGGATGCCGTAAGCCTCGCACGTATGCAAGCAATCAATATACACGAGCAACTCCAAAGTTAAAACTATCATGTGTGGGCTAATTAAAACAATAATTTTACTTTATTTGCTCAACATAATAGTAAATTGGATTAGATAATGGCATTATCATAATTTTATTACCGAATAGATAGATTTTGCATGATTAAATCTAAACTTTTCTAATGTCGTAACTAATTTTCGATTTAATGTGATAAGTTGGTTAGAACTGCAAAAATGTTGTATGATAATTCTATTAAATTCAATTCACCAATAGACTGTTGTGTTATAGCCTTCACATCTTTTTAATGTCCTGTTCTACTAGAAAGACAGAGCTCTAACATCAATTATCTTCATATACTTTATACAGCTAGGCCCATAGATACACACATATCTCTTGCGTGAATTTTTTTTGGGGGTTTTCTTTTTTCTTTTCTACTATTAATCTAAATACATTATAAGAGACAAAAATGGTTGTAGTTTTTTAAACAACTAAACTTAGCATGAAAGCTAGTATAATGTTTCCATGTAAACTAAAGAAGGTTCCAATGCGGATATGAATATTAAAATTCAAACGAAAGCACGTTAACCATCACCAAATATTTTTCATAATGTTGGAAGTAGTATTGGCAATATAGCATAATTTTTTTTGATCAAAAGCAATATAATCTAATGTTTTATTAATATTAAGTATTGTCGTTTTTGTGCTTGGAATTAAAATCTTTGGAATTACACTAAGTCTTATAAAATCCCTTTTTTCGGGAAAAAAACTTCCCATTCATAACTGACTAACTCTTTTTTTTTAAAAAAAAAAAAAAAGGAACCCCTAACCCATTAACCTACAAGCTTGAAACCATATACAGTAAACCCTAAACCCTAACCTAACCCTTGAAACCCTAAATCCTAAACCTTAAGCATTGGAAACCCTAATCCTAGAAACCCTAAACCCTAAATCTTAACCCTGACCCCTACAAACCCCAAACCTAAACCCTAAACCCTAACCCGAGACCCTAAACACCAGAAACCCTAAACCCTAAACCCTAAAAACCCCAACCCTAGAAACCCTTAACCCTAAACCCTAACCTTAACCCTAAAATCTAAACCCTAAACGCTAGAAACCCTAACCCTATGCCCTAAAACCTAAACCCTAACCCCAAACCCTAAACCATAACCCTAAACCCTAAACCATATACCCTAGAAATACTACAAAAAAGGTTGCTTCCCTCCACATTTAATTTTGCTAGTAACCACACTTATAAGTGTAGAAATACCAATTACCAACACTTAGGCTAAATGTGGGGAAATTAAGTGTGTGGAAGTGTTCTCTACACTTAATGAAAATGCGAGTTGAGCTATATTTTCCACACTTATAAATACGGAGTAAGTACTAATTACCCACAATTTATGTATGGTTATTTTATGCTATACCAACTCTGAGAGATGCACGAATTCATAATTTTTCTCACACTGAAAAGCGTTACTAGTGTCGTTTTAGTTACTAAAAAATAATACTGGTAATTAATATAAAACTTATTAAGTTAAAAGTGGAACAATTGTAAACAATTGTTCTTTTTTTGATTAACAAGTTTTATACTAATTACCAGCATCATCCTATGTAAATGAATAAAATTAAAAAACAAATAAATTAAAATAGATCAAACATCAATTATTTAAATAAATTACACATTAGTGCCTGAAAAAAAAGTAATTGTAGACATAGCAACGGCTAACGTAATCAAAACTAAATATTCTAGCATTATTTTGAATCCATCTTGCTAATTTTTTTTTGTTTTTGTTGTAGCTAGCCGATTGAACATTTTATTGCCCCATATACTACCTAAAACTGTACTTCGAAAACATGCATAACATCCAAGAATATATATATATATATATATATAAAAAATCTCCATCTTCGTTTTCTTCACAGAGAGATGTTAGCTCTAGAAATACAACCTGTTAGACAATTGAAACACACAAAAAATGAATTATTAGAAAAGACAACTAAAGAGATTAACTAACACACAGATAGTACATCAGTCCCACAAGTCTAGCACTAATCCGCATGGCAATGGATGAAAACCTCACCATAACTATGTTAAACTAACAACAGAACTGCAACCGAGTTCATTCATACAATAGAACCCCAACGGAGCTCATTCAACAATAGAACCACAATTGAGTTACCACAACCGAGTTCAACTAATAATACAACCACAACCAAGATCAACCAACAATAGAAACCAAGTCTGTTCAACCAAACAATAGAACCCCAACCGAGTTCAACCAAAAATAGAACCACAACAGAGTTGAACCAAGAATAGAACGAGAATGGAGTTCAACTAACAATAGGACCCAACTAGTTCAACTAACAATAGAACCAACTGAGTTTAACTGCTGGGAATAGAATCCAACTGAGTTTAGTCAACAATAGAACCACAAGTGGGCTTAACTAACAATAAAACCCTAAATCAAAATGAACAGCATGCTCTTACGAAGTTGCTGAACAGTAGCAAACACCTTTCCATAAAGAATCTTGATCAGTAAGTCTTTGTCTACCTTCTTTTTACCCTCAATATAGGCCTACAACAAATGATGTTTTATTTTTAGACTTAGTTAACCAAAAGTAAACGACAAATCAAACCTTCAATGAAAGAATACATAAGCATTTATAACACCCTAAACCCACGGCTAGTGATGTTAGTGATTTCTAGAATTTTGGAAATAAACGGACAGAGCTTCCCCTAAAAACTTACCATGACTTAGGCTTATACCCTTACAATAAATACCTATAAAAATAGAAATATAAGAAAACTGTCTACTAAGCTCGACGGCTACACGTTGGAGACCAATAGTCTAGAGCCCACACGTCCAAAGTACCAACAATATAAAGCCAAGTAAAAAAAGAGCGTTCATTTCCCTTACCTTCCCTACTCGTTCCTATCTATTGTAGGCTGCTAGGCATAAACAAAATATTCTAGACATAGCAAAGTATTGGCTGTTGATCATAGAATACAGTTGATATGTTAGTTTTTGAGTGGATCCTCAACACTCAAAAAGTCAATTGTCAACAATCAAGTGCTATTGCAATCTGAAAGAACGATCAAGTGTTGTTAGACGATTTAAAAAAAACCCAAGGAGTGAGCCAAGCTCACAAAGGCTAAATTGAGCCACACCGAGTCAATTTTGGGATAAATACTTTTGCTCTTCAACTTTTGATGTTCTAAAGTTTGTTGATAGTCTTTTTGTAGACTAATCGGCTTCTTTGAGATGCTTGCTTCCCATCATCCACTCTTTTTGCAAGCTGGAGTAAAAGTCTTTTTTTCCTCATGCAAAATGTTAGAAACAATTGGCAATAAAAATAGTCCACTGGCTTATAATGTAGTCCTTTTAAACTCAATCTTTTATTTAAATCCAGAGGGACAATCCCAACTAATATACTACATTCACATCTAGCGCCACTAACACCTTTCTAGACCCTCTTAAAATCTACTTTAACGATGTTAGCGAGTTAGGTTCTTCTTCTTCTTCTAGATTAAGTAACAACCAAGAAATAACTACAACAACAACAATGATAGTCCCTTGTGCATTTTTTTGAAATAACCAAGAAATTAAATCATAACTGTCATATTAACTTTTTTTTTTGGAGAAAAAAAAAGTGAGGAAGACGGCATACGCAATATACACCTTAGAAGAGCCGCAAAATAAAACATAACAAAAAGTAGACAAATGTTGCCAATGCAATGAAGTACATTATATAATATCAGGTAATCATGCATTGACGTGTCAAGGAGTTGAACCAATTTGCGGGCTACTTCCCAACTTCGCTTCAACTCCAATCACATTATACCCAACTTTAGTTTGGGTGTAAATTTTGGCTAAATGAGTTAGGCCGAGCTTGGATTGACTGACATTGTTTTTATTGCTATGCTCAAGTATTGTTTCTTTTATTCTAAGGAGGATCACAAGCCTCTTTTGCAAGTATTGTTCATTTAAGTATTAGTTTCTACCTTTTGGTTACAATGAACTTTCTACAAGTGTAAGTATCAAGTTGTATCATTTAGAGTGCAATCTTCAGGTACAATTTATAAATATGTAAATCCTTTATCTTTTTTACACAAAATATTTATATATATATATATATAATTCAAAACTTCGGTACTTTGGGAAAGCCTCCAGAGGGAAGAATCTGCGTCAAGGTCATATTGGACTAGAGTACAAGGGGGATACAAGGGAAAGAAGTATAGGTTTAGCTTTATAGTTTCTTAGCAAGTGCAAGTCGATTTGATAATAATGAAGCTTCGTCCTACTCACTGACACCCACAGATGTTCATAAGCTACGTCATTTACTCACCCTGATGAGCTTTCCACTTGATGTCAAAAACTTCATTTTTGCAGACAATACTCTTTTGAAATCTGGAGCCGCCCAATACTGATCCTACAAAATAGTTGCTGAAGGTTAGACATTATAACGATATAATAAAGGAAATACAACACATTGTAACTATCTAATAAAGGAACTAGAGTGGGCTTTCGCAAGTATGCAGACAAATAGAAAAAAGGAGAACAATGAATGTCAAACCATAAAAATGGGGATATATTTGTGTACTAGTAAAATTCTAACATGCATCTTCTGCCAGCACAACCGGATCAGTCTAGGATATACAATGTAACCATCTTAGTTTCGTCTAGTAAGAGTCTGATAATTCTCATTCCTTCGGCCATTTCCTCAGAGTTTTTTGCATAAACATAAAGGTTGTCCCGATTACACTACAATAACTACTCACAAGTAGATCCCCCTTTCACAAGGTCTTGGGAGACCTAGATACATGTTTCATTAGCGGATCAAAATAAGAAGCATTAAGGAGTACGAAATTCTCAATCAATTTCCCTATTCTTCCGAAAGGGAAGCCGAAATGCATATAGAATTTTGACCAAAAGAAGGGTAGGCCTAATTCGTTTTTCAATTCATGAATTGTTAGTAAATCACTAAGTTAATCAATTGTTTAACATGAATCTAACTAAAATCAGTAAACTAAACATAATTATTCTCAAAATAATAAATTAAAAACAAAAATTGAGGATTTCGGTCTTTACCTTAAATTTAGAATTAGACCGGCTAGATGATGAGGAGGTTGGACGCATCAGATGTGGCTCGGTGGCTGGCGAATACACAGGCGATGGCGGGCGCAGCTGCAGTGGCTGTCCAACGGCGGTGGGCCACTGCTGGCAGCGGAAGGCGGCGAGGTAACTGAGCAGAGAGCGAGGGAGAATTTTGGGGTGGGGCGTGATGCGCGGGGTTCTGGCATTCCGCTTAGTTGCAGTGTGAAAGAGAAATGGGGGTAGTGAGAGAATTAAAGAGCTTACATTGAAATGACAAAAATTCACAAAAAAAAAAAAAAAACCCAGAAACTGTGGCATGAGATTCAAAGACACAACTTCCCATACGAACAATACCCGTCTAACCACTATGTTAATTGTGCCTTTGTCAGTTTTGTTGGAACTAGCGAACACGTATACATTTCTTGTTGCCGAGGATATCCTATACTTACTGTTTTTTCCAAGAAACTGGGATGTAGTCGTGCAACATAATGGCTCTGCCTATTGCACACTGAGCTATTTTTGCTTTCTTAAGGGGATAGGCGGGCAAAGTACCCGCTTAATCTTCCATATGATAATTTTATTTTGCTAGACATTTTTGTATTTTTTTAATTGTTTGTTTTGTTCCTTTAGCTAATACATTTAAATACAAATATTTAAATATTTTGTACAAGTTACCTCGTTAGTATAATAAAAAGTAATTGTGGAAGCTCTTTTTAATTCCCCACACTTAATAAGTATAGGAATAGGTTCATAATTTACCCAATCTTGTTAAATGTAGAATCGAGAAAACTACCAAATCGTATCATTTTTCTCCCTACACTTTAATTAAGTGTGGTGATACAAATGTGGGAGGATACATTACTTTTTGCACTGAAACCCTAACTGTAAACCCTAAACCCCAACCCTACTCCCTAAATCATAACCGTAAACCCTAACCTATATACCCTAAAAATCCTACCCCTAGAAACCCTAAACCCCAAACCCTAAACCCTAAACCCTAAAACCCCCAACCATAGAAACCATAAACCCAAAACCTAGAAACCTTAACCCCAAAACTCACTTGCAACGGTCGCGTGTATGGCTTTGGTGTTGAGGCAATTGTGATGAAGCAGCGGCCTGCCTGTCAGTTTAGAGTCGTTTGTCTTCTGTTAACAACTATGACGCACGTGAAATGGCAATAAGATTGAATAAGAGTGCTCTCAAAGCAGCGGAGTAGGCTCGCCAGAAAGAGATGCAAGTGCTTCGCAAATAGGTCGAGCGGAAAATGAGGGCGAAGGAACGTAAATTTTAAAATGAGTTGGCTCAAAAAAAAGCCGCGAGGCAGCGATATAAGGAGAAAGTTAAGAGCAAGATAAGCAAGCTCTGGAGGTTCTTCAAGAGACAGCAAGCTAGGTCCTCAACAGCACCATCAGATACAACTCTTTCAGAAGATGATGATCAAGATGAGCCCGACACAACCGACTTGGGTGATTCCTCTCATGACCAGTGACGATGTGCTTTAGTAGTTGAACAATTTTTGTTATGTTTTTTGATTACGCGTGTTGAACCTATGTCGGTACATTTTGAACAATTCTAATGGGACAGTACATTAATTTGAGGATTTTATTACATAAATAATTTAACTTCATTTGTTTGTTGACGTGCTATGACATTGATTACATTGGAAATGCTATATCCGAAAAAATATGTGAGTTTGTTATCGATGGATTTTTGATGGCATTCTAAAATATTTTGACGGAAAATACTACTTCCGTCAAAAATTTTGACAGTTTTAGCCAAAACAGCTCGTCAAAATTTTTTCCCAAACTTTACATTCCGTGCGTGTAACTATTTTTGATGGACATCCAATTCAATTAAAATTTCCATCAAATGCCTTAAATATAAAAAGCATTAGCATCCATTAGGGAATAATCACTATCATCGTTAAAATAAATTAAAGAGCCTTAACTATACAATAATTGCTGTGTAAAGCATAAGATTGTAGCATGTGGAGGGCATTTGTGGCAACATAGCAAATTTTTCCGTGGAAGTGTATTTCTGGTATGTGGAAAAATCTGCTCCCGTTTCCCCCTATTGTAGCATAAATTCGATCCTCAATGCAGAATCCAGAATACCTCATCAAAAATAGTCATATCAATTGAAAAACTCATTTTTCAAGGAAAAAAAATAGACACCTGCTGCACACATCCCACCCAAGTTGCATCCCGCACTTGTGTCGTAAAATGATGCTTTCGTTGATACTAATATGCCAGTGGCGAAGCCAGAAAAATTCAAGAGGGGTGTCAGAATTAATAGTACACAATATAAAATTTAACAACAGTCACAAACTGAAATTAAACAACGATTACATTACATCTAATCTAATTGTCTTCGATGAGACCTCATATTTTGAAAGTGATGCAAAATATCATCAGTAGATATACTTTCAAACAAATCATCCTCAAAATAAGTGATAACAGTATAATTCAAAAACTCATCTGAAATTTGGTTGCGCAAGTTGGTCTTGATATACTTCATCGAACTGAACACTCTTTCAGCTGTTGCTATAGAAACTGGTAGAATCAATGCCAACTTCAACAATAAGTACACGTGAGGCAAGCTCAAATGCTTCTTCATTCAAGCTTGAAGGTAACGACGAGGATTCCTTAGCTATGTTTTTGAAATATCTATACATTTTGACCTAGAATTGAAATTAAACATATAAATTAAACAAATTTTATATCGAAATTAACAAATAAACTCACAAATTGTCAAATTAAACTATATAAAAAAAAAGCAATCTAGAAATTAAGAGATAACCCATAATTGAAATGAAACCTATAAATTAAACAAAGTTGGAATTGAAATTGGTAAATAAACTCAAAAAATTAAAGAATGCAATAAACTAATCTACAAATTAAGATTTAACCTAAAATTAAAATTAAACATATAAGTTAAACAAATTTGAAATTACAATGGGCAAATAAACTCACAAATCAAACCATATAAACTTATTAATCTACATACTGAAGAATCAAGTAAAAGAAGAACTCACAAATTTGGAGAGAGTTGAGAACTTGAGTTGAGGTGGTCGTTGCCATGTTGGTTATGGTGGTCGTGGACGGTCCGCGGTAGGCTACAGCAGTGCACCGACTCACTCACCGGTGAGCAGCAGCCAGCAGGTGGTGGCGAAGCGACGTGGTGGTATGGTGGTGGCCACTGGAAGCAGGGCTGAGGGGCGACTCGGGCGAGGGCTGTCGAGACTCGAGTGTCGAACGAACAAAACAGAGAAGACAGAAGACTGGAAGATAAGTGGGCTCTAAAAACAAGTGGACAAAAAAAACAAAAATAGGGCAGCGTAGAGATTCACTGAGGCAGCGTAGACAAAAAAAAAATGAAGACAGAAGATAGGACGATTTATAAACCAAGCTTCCAGACCGCTGAGGCAGCAAACATTTCAAGTATCACTTCCACACATTTAAGACATATAGTCAACTTTTTTTTTCCCCCTCAGATGTATAGTAATTTTTTTTTTTTTAGAGGGGTGTCGACTGACCCAACTGACCCCATGGTGGCTACAATAATTGCTATGTAAAGCATAAGATTGTAGCATGTGGAGGGCATTTGTGGCAACATAGCAAATTTTTCCGTGGAAGTGTATTTCTAGTACGTGGAAACATCTGCTCGCATTTCCCCCTATTGTAGCATAAATTCGATCCTCAATGCAGAATCCAGAATACCTCATTAGAAATAGTCATATCAATTGAAAAACTCATTTTTCAAGGAAAACAAAATGACACTTACTGCAGACACCCCACCCAAGTTGCATCCCGCACTTGTGTCGTACAGCGATGCTTCCGTTGATACCAATATGTGTAAGGCTTACTTGCAAAACAATGCAAAATGCTTAGATCTAGCTTTTTCTTGTGAATTAAATAATGAACGAATTAAAACAAATGTTTGGATGGAAGTAATATTTGGAGCACGTTTTGTCACAATATGCAAGTCAAAATGACATACACATTATGGTACTGCAAAAAGGGCAACAAATTCACATGATTTACTTGGAGTGTTATTGAACTGAATTTCAATTGATTGTGGTTGTAACATATTTGTGATATCGCATGGCTAATTAAGTTTGCACACGCTCAACTTGGAGATAGTTTAGTCCCTACGCAGCAGCACTCGTTATCAAAATGAGAACCCTTATCGCATTGGATAGCATATGGCGGGATGCCATAAGCCTCACACATATGCATGCAATCCAGCCCACCTTTGCATTGCCCAATATACACGCAGTGGTCGAATATTGATTCTGCTCCACCTACACACAATTATGGATAATCCCATATACAGGCATTTAGTTTCAGTTGAAAAGCTTGTTCCTCGACCGAGAAAATATATACCCAAAAAATGATATTGTTTGCATGTTGCACCCCTCCATGATTATAAATCTTAAAAGTTGACATGGCACTTAATGAATATGCATGACAACTTCAAAGTTAAAATTGTTTCATACAAAGGTTTTGAAAATATAAGGATTACAAAAATTTATTTTACATTTTAGAGGGATGTGTCAATGATTCTTGCTCATTTGTATGTATCTCTTGTGTTGATTGATGAAAACAATAATTTCACTTTAGTTGCTCAACATATTCACTGTAATGACAGTTGTAATTGGATCAGATAATGGCATAACAATTATCGTTTCACCAGATAAATAGATTTTGTAGGATTAAATCTAAACTTTTCTAAGGTGGTAATCGATTTTCGATTTAATACAAGAATTTGGTTAGGGCTGAAAACATGTTCTAAGATAATTCTATTAAATTTGATTCACCAACAGAAGATGATAATTTGTTTTACATCCCTCACCTTGAAATTTGTGAGTAATCGTACACAAAAAAGTTAGTATGAAGAATGAGAAGATGATGAGTTTAGAAGAACCAATGGACATACCAATGTAGGCGGCATTTGCAACCACACCAAGAAATACCAAAAGAGAAAGCAAAAGCTTTTTCAACGCCATTTTCTTTTCTTTAAAATTCTTCTTGTCTTTTACTCTCCTGTTGTGGTGGAAAAACATGGCGTTGATTTCAATTGTGTGCACGTACTCCATACTGCGAGCTCATATATATATACACATATATGCTGCTTGAGCTTTTTTTTTCTTTTTTCTTTAGGATATTCTTTTTTCTTTTTTGCTATTTATCTAAATACATTATCAAAGACAAAAATGGTTGTAGCTCATTAAAAAACTAACTTACCATAAAAGTAGGTATAATAATTATATTGAATATTAAAGAACACCCCAATGCGCTTATGACTAGGAAATTTCTAACGGAAATATATTAACCACCATCAAATGTTTTCCATGATGATGCAAGTAGTATTAGTAATATATGTAATTTTTTGAAAAAAATTAATATAATATAATTATTTGTTAGTAATAAGTATTCTCTTTTACGTATGTGGAATGAAAATCTTTGGAATCATAATAATTCTTATAAAATCCCCTTGTTCGGAAACAGAACTTTCCATTCATAATTGATTTACTCTTTTTTTCAAAAAAATAATAATTACCTTTCAAATTCATGAAATTAAAACTCGACAAAAGGTTAGGACATTTGGTTTGTTTTAATACATACATACGTACATACATTCTTACATACATACAAACATACATACATACATATATATGTATATATATGTATATGTATAAATATATATATATATATATCTAGATATATATATATATATATATATGTATGTATGTATGTATATATGTATGTATGTATGTATGTATGTATGTATGTATGTATGTATGTATGTATGTATGTATGTATATATACATATATACGAATGTACATATACACATATATATATATACACATACAGACATGCATACATACATACATACATACATATGTATATAAATATATATATAAATAAATATATATATATACGTATATACATATATATATAAATATATGTGTGTGTGTGTGTGTTATTGCAGTAAGGGCAATAAAACTTCCGTTCATCACTAAGATAAATCCGTTACGGTATTGCAATAAGGGCAATAAATTCACATGAATTACCTGGAGTGTTATTGAATTGAATTTCAATTGATTGTGGGTTGTAACATATTTAGCATATCGCATGGCTAATTAATCCTTGTCGTTATCAAAATGTGGAGGTAGTTTGGTCCGCACGTAGCAACACTCGTTGTTAAAATGTGAACCCTTGTCGCATTGGACAGCGTATGGAGGGATGCCGTAAGCCTTGCACATATGCAAGCAATCAATATACATGACCAACTCCAAAGTTAAAAGTATCACGTGTGGGCTAATAAAAAAAATACTTGACTTTATTTGCTCAACATAATAGTAAATTAGATTAGATAATGGCATTATCATAATTTTATTACCGAATAGATAGATTTTGCATGATTAAATCTACACGTTTCTAATGTCGTAACTAATTTTCGATTTAATGTTATAAGTTGGTTAGAACTGCAAAAATGTTGTAAGATGATTCTATTAAATTCGATTCACCAATAAACAGTTGTCTTATTGCCTTCACATCTTTCTAATGTCCTGTTCTGCTAGAAACACAGAGCTCTAACATTAATTATCTTGATATACTTTATACTGCTAGGCCCGTACATACACACATATCTCTTGCGTGAGTTTGTTTGGGGGTTTTCTTTTTTCTTTCCTACTATTAAACTAAATACATTTTAAGAGACAAAAATGGTTGTAGTTTTTTTAACAACTAAACTTAGCATGAAAGCTAGTATAATGTTTCCATGTAAACTAAAGAAGGTTCCAATGCGGATATGAATATTAAAATTCAAACAAAAGCACGTTAATCATCACCAAATATTTTTCGTAATGTTGGAAGTAGTATTGGCAATATAGCATAATTGTTTTTTGGATCAAAAGTGTTGAATTTATGAGTATACTTCCACAAGAGGGGGGCTGAATTGTGGTGTCTGATTTTCGCGTTATAAGTAACAAACACCCTGACAGAGGTTGTTCTCAGATGACGAACACCCTGTTGACTTGTTTGCAGGGGGTGTTTTCAGATATTGCAAATACGAAA
>JACYFF010031957.1:29811473-29835216 GCA_017589665.1 Selenicereus undatus
ATATATATATATATATATATATATATATATATATATATATATAAATACATATACATACATACATACATATATATATATATATATGGTATTGCAGTAAGGGCAATAAAACTTCCGTTCATCACTAAGATAAATCCGTTATGGTATTGCAATAAGGGCAATAAATTCACATGAATTACCTGGAGTGTTATATTTCAATTGATTGTGGTTGTGACACATTTAGCATATTGCATGGCTAATTAAGCCTTGTCGTTATCAAAATGTGGAGGTAGTTTGGTCCGCATGCAGCAACACTCGTTATTAAAATGTAAACCCTTGTCGCATTGGACAGCGTATGGAGGTATGCCATAAGCCTCGCACATATGCAAGCAATACACGAACAACTCCAATGTTAAAACTATCACGTGTGGGCTAATAAAAACAATAATTTGACTTTATTTGCTCAATGTAATAGTACATTGGATAAGATAATGGCATGATCATAATTTTATTACCGAATAGACAGATTTTGCCTGATTAAATCTAAACTTTTCTAATGTTGTAACTGATTTTCGATTTAATGTGATAATTTGGTTAGAGTTAAAAAAATGTTGTAACATAATTGTATTAAATTTGATTCAACAATGGATGGTTGTCTTGTATCCTTAGCCTCTTTCTAATGTCGTGGTCTGCCGGAAAGGCAGCTTTAACGTCAGTTATCTTCATATACTTTATACTACTGGGCCCGTACATACACACATATATCTTGCGTGAGTTTGTTTTGGGGTTTTCTTTTTTCTTTTCTACTATTAATCTAAATACATTATAAGAGACAAAAATGGTTGTAGCTTTTTAAACAACTAAACTTAGCATGAAAGCTAGTATAATATTTCCATGTAAAACTAAAGAAGGTTCCAATGCGGATATGAATATTAAAATTCTAACGAAAGCACGTTAACTATCATCAAATATTTTTCATAATGTTGGAAGTAGTATTGGCAATATAGCATAATTTTTTTTTATCAAAAGTAATATAATCTAATGTTTTATTAATATTAAGTATTGTCTTTTTTCTACTTGCAAAGAAAATCTTTGGAATTATATTAAGTCTTATAAAATCCCTTTTTTTGGGAAGTAAACTTCCCATTCATAATTGACTAACTCTATTTTTCAAAAAAAAAATACTAATTGTCTTAGAAATTCGGGAAATTGACACTTGTCGAAAATTTAGGAGTTTTGGTTTGTTTTAATGCATATATATATATATATATATATATATATATATATATATATATATATATATATGAATAATCATTAACGTCCTTTCACCACTAGGATGTATCCGTTATGGAATTAATCATGTAATTGATCACATCTTCGTTTCTTATCGCCCAAACAAGGAATGCACAGATTTCACCTCCTTTTTTTGTGACATATGATCTAATACTTGATTTCTTGTTTACGTTAAATTGTCATAATCTTACCTAGCAGTTATTCGCACGTCGGTAAGCAAAAGGGGAAGTTTACTTCTGTTGCTCCCTGTTCTTCGACGAAGCAAAAGAGGATTGCAGATGCCCAGAAAATGGGTGTTGTGGCGCAAGGACTAAGCTTCATCCAAGTCCGTTCAAGGACGGAAGTAAAAGAGAAAAAAAAATTTTAGGATCATAGTTACCAAAAATCTGTATATACCCTTACGCTAAAAATGTGGTTGTTGTGCTGAACACTGTTCTT
This sequence comes from Selenicereus undatus, assembly GCA_017589665.1. Classification (NCBI taxonomy): domain Eukaryota; kingdom Viridiplantae; phylum Streptophyta; class Magnoliopsida; order Caryophyllales; family Cactaceae; genus Selenicereus; species Selenicereus undatus. Next base: position 29,813,181 of record JACYFF010031957.1, read on the forward strand.
GGAAAAGAATCTGTGACAATATTTCACATTATAGGAGGGAGATGCTGTTTGTTTAACTTTTAGTGGGTTTTTTTTTTTCGGGGAGAGGATAAATCCACTTTGCGCTAAAAATGTGGTTGTTGTGCTCAACACTGTTCTTGGAAAAGAATCTGTGATAATGTTTTACATTATAGGAGGGAGATGCTGTTTGTTTTAACTTTTAGTGGGGTTTTTTTTTTTCGGGGAGAGGATAAATCCACGGTTAAAATGGTTGCATCCATAGAACTTTGAATAAATTGACAAAAATACCCCGAGCAAGCAATCAAGGGGATGGCCTCAGCAGAGGGGCGGAATTATATCCCATATTTGTTTCCTTATTTGATTTGTTTAAATATGTTAGTTAGTTAGTGTTTGGCACAATAAATGCTTTTTTCGAAAAATTATTTTTTAATTTTTTGTTGTTTGGCTCAATAAATGATGGAAAACTATTTTTCAAGCAAAATTATTTTTCGCCAAATAGAGAAAAATAATTTCCTTTTTGAGAAGATAGGAAGTCAGTTTTTTTCCTTCAACTCTTTGACGATATGGTCATCTGAAATTTTGGTGCAAAATTTGATTTCAACAATTTGAATTGAAACTTAATTATCTGATGGGAAAGATTAAAATAAACTCAAATCTTAATTTTCAGCTCAAATTTCTTTCATTTGATCGTCATTTATCTCCACCACGATAATTTAATCGACATTTTTTGCCACTAAAACAATTCAGTCGACTCGATACAAAAACAATTTCAATGGTTTGGATCAAAACTTGATTATCAGATAGAAAATATTAAAATAGGCTCAAATTTAGATTTTGAGCTTGATATTCTTTCATTTGCTCAATATTTTTTTCCAAAAAGACAACTCAACTGATACTTTTAGCCCTTTAAATAATGCAGTCAATATTTTTCATCACTCAATAATTTCAATAGTTTGAATCGAAGCTTGATTATCGGATAGGAAACATTAAAATAAGCTCAACTCCATATTTTGAGCATGACATTCCTTCATTTGGTCAACATTTTTCTCCGCCACGACAATTCAATCAATATTTTTTGCTAGTTAAACAATTCAATTGATGTTTTTCGTCACTAAAATAAATTCAACGGTTTAGATCGAAACTTGATCATCTGAGAGGAAATACTGAATAAAACTCAAATATGAATTTTAAGCTCAAAATTTCTTTATTTGGTAAACATTTACCTCAACTACGATCATTCAGTCAATATTTTTCGCCATTTAAACAATTTAGTTGACATTTTCCTCTTTTCATGGGAAATTATTTATATTGTACAAAACAATGAAAAATGTGACATGAAAATTAATTTTCCTTCGAAAATCATTTTCCTTCCAACCAAACACTACGTTAAGCTTTATTGCTTTCTCTATTAGTGATACTATTACTAATAGGTGAGTTAGTTAAAATAGAAACGGAGGACGATTATATTAAATTACAAATAATATGAGCGTACAAGCCATCTGAAGCCTGATTTTCCACACTTCTCAGGACATCATCAACCCATAATCTCCTATAAAATGAGATCGGTCGCCAATGAGTTAAATCATGGGCAACCTCATTCCCTCCCACCTTAACGTACATAACACCAAGATAAAATAAAAAAAGAAGAAACTAATCCAAGCTAAAATATTGTGTACTAGTAAGCCAACAAAGTTGTCTTGGGAATGCTTGGATCTCAAAAATAATGTTTGAGCCAAGGCAATAATTCACTAGTGTTGCCTAACATATCTACTGTAAAAATGATGGCAACGAAAAGATGGAGGGGAAACTCTCATTTCAGTGGTTGATGATGATCGACAAGAACGATGGCAACGCCAAAAGAACAAAAATAAGGTTTACTTCGGGGGAGATGACACCGATTATGTAACACCTCAAAATTTCTAATTTTTTTTATTTACTAATACTAATCTATGTGGCAACAGAAAAGCTTAAGGGTGTTACCACCGTATTTCCTGTTAGGGAATACAAGGGTGTTACCAATATAAGCCTTATTCATTGTGACTAAGATTCTTAGGTGTCGCGTCCTTGCCCCAAATCGAAGTGCCTTCCGCATGCCTATGAACTTCACTTGAGAACAAAATATTTTAAAAGAATGAGATAAAGTCAATAACGACCACCCTCAACTGTCAAAACATGCACACAAATTCATTTCAAACCATTTTGGGAGTGGGGAAGGCGTAGGCAGTTCCACTATATCATGAAAGATACCCTACTAGTCTCAGCACTAGTCATACACCCATCTCAGTCACACTCATTTAGTTTTAAGGATAAAAGGGGCAAGTGACCTCAACAGGTCTCATGACCTGCATTTGATTTTGGTGCAGTCGCTTAACCATATCACGGCCTACTGTCAATTTGAACGGTTATCGCTAACCTGGCCCATGTCCACCCACAAGGTGGCATGTGGCCGCTAACCATGCATGCAATTTACCTGGGAAGGCTAATGGCCTTCAGATAAGCACGAGTAAAACTCCCTAGTCTCGCCTAATCATTTCCTTAATTCTTACCCTTACAAATAGGGCCGGTATTTAATTAGGATATAGCCCATCTCCGCCCGCCATGGTCCAAAAGCATGTCACTAGTACTTTCACAAGAAAACATCAAAGATAACACATGAAAATTTCCAATCTTTGCAACAACGTCAATAAAACTCAAGAGTCGCATCACCCATTTATCGAAGGAAAATTCCCAAACATCAATTCAAATAAATTTTCATAGTTCACTCCCAAGGCATATTTTTAAGGGATATTTGGAGGAGTTAGGGCATAATCGTTACTTGTTAGAACCCTTCACCTAAGCTTGAATTCGGAATGCTAATTCGGACCTATGCAATTTTCCAAAATAGTTTCTATTAGTATTAAATCCTTAACTCGACCTATCGTTTGTCAAAATATATCCCAATAAATTCTCCATACCTTCTTTTATACCTAGCTATTGACTTAGGCCCTCAATCATATTTTTAGGGTACTTTTGGATTATTTTCCAACACGCTTGTTTCTGTTGTGTACCTCCAAATTACAAACATATTACAAACCGAACTTCTAGTGCCCATAACTTTTACTCCTGATGTTAGATAATTAAGATCTACCCCATTCTCCAAAGTCCAATTCTCGGACTACAACCTTTCTTTTGTGTCCATTAGCAGATTACGGGTCTCACTAACTGGAAATTAATCAAAACCCTAAACTGACCCAGTGACTGTCAAGATTGCGCAGTCGCCGTACAATGGACATAACTCTATGGTTTCAGCTCCGATTCACAAAATTCAAAATTTCCTAATCAGAGGACACATAGATCCATCATTCCTAATTTTCTTATATTTTTTGTAGAATCCAATAATTACCAGCAAATTCGTGAAGTCAGACTACGTTCTGGGCATAACGAACAGGGATTATATCATAAAATTTTAAAGTCGAGTTCATTCAATCCCGACTTGAGCCCTTCCCCAAACACGCATACAATGTTTTCACCCATAATCCTACTACTCCTAATCTTCAAAACAATCCAAGCCATAGAAAGAATGAATCTTTTACCTTGAAACGAATAGGAGAGAGAAAGATGGGACTTTATAGTCTATTAACTCTCTAACTAAGTGCTCCACTCTGACATTTAAAGAACAGCATGAAAAACAATCAGATTCAATGCCACAATATAGCGATCTTAGGAAGAAATTTCAATATAAAACTAGTATGCTTGGCTAGGGTTTACATTAATCTTCATAACTTACAAAGGGAGAGTGAGAGAATGGGAAGAAGGGCGGCCGGTGGCTCGGGGTGGCTGGCGGTGGGCAGGGCGGCGCACAAGCAAGGGGGGGAGAGAGAGAGTCGGGGGTGCCATGAGAGAGGAGAAGGGGTGTTGAGTTATTATATTTAAGTTTTGATGATAACAAATCCAAGTGTAAAAATGTGTCCAAGTAATGTTGCTCCAAACACGATATCCAAACAGGCCTAACTGATGTTTGTAATCTTTATTGTATTAACTGGTTTGCTACATCTGAGAACAAGTCCTTAAAACAGGTTTCACGTGGTGATTCTATATTAAGTCAAGAAGGCCATCTCGACAGTCGATTGTAAGGTATGTTCCTGAACTCTAGCAATGCAAAGAACAACCCCAGCAAACAAGGTGGCCTTGGTGTTCACAGCAGCTCTACAAATCTTGGACAAGATGACTGATTTAAAACAAGAAGTCTTGGGTATATAGGTTTTATTTATTTAGACTCTTGTTAATATGCCAATATTGAAAATGCTTTTTAAACACCTCTTAAATCGGTATTTGCACTAAGTACTTCAGAACACCAATTGCAAACAACCCTGCAAACAGGGTGCCTAGGGTGTTTCTGAACGGAAGTGGCCATACCCGGTTATCTTTGAAAATTCATTTCGGTTGGCCAAGATCTCCAGTATACCTTCCTTAAACTCCAAGGTTGCTATTTTTCTGGAAAGGATATTTCTTGAAAATATTGTGGGAGATTTGCGAAAATAGGTTTTTGGAAATTTGTCAAAACTAAAAGATTTCCTTTGCCCATATTTTCGGATAAGATAAAAATTCCAAAGCTGAAGATTTCTGGTTGCTTTTTGAATCCTCTTCACGGCTATGGAAAGATAAGGGTTATCTCTTAAGATAACAAATCCCTTATACTTTGGGAAAAACTTGTCACTAGCCGTTGGGGAATATTTTTCTTGAAAAATTATTTTCCATAGTTAGCTGATTCTCTTGGTTTTGACCGTTGGAATTCTTGTTTAAATACAGCATTTTACTCCCATTGAACACAAAGACACACACGGGAGAATAGCAAGAAAAGAAAGCAAGAGAATATCTAGAAACACAACACACGCAAAAAGAAAAATTCAAAAAGTGGTTTTTCTAGTGGAAAGAATTTTTCGAGCTACACTTGAGAAAAGAAAAACTGATACAAGTTGTGTTTAAACCAAGCTTTTAATATATTGGCATACTAGGACTTCATTGTACCTTACATCTGCTTAAGACAGAAGCACCCAGTAAGGTGTTTTGTAACCCTGATCTTGAATCAGAAAAGTGAGTGAGTGGTCCTCAGTCGTGTGGACTTTGGACGTGTCCAATCTGGTGAGATTTGGACATGGTGTAATCTGCCTTAGAGAAGGAGGTTACGTGGTTGCAAGTTGTAACAAGGTGTGTTACATTTGTAACGAGTTAAGCCCGATTTAGTGAAGTGGTTAAATCCTACACGAGGTAGGTCGTGGTTTTTCACACCTCAGTTGCGCTAGAGGTGTTTTCCACGTAAAAATTGTGTGTGCTTTATTTTCCGCATTTATCTTGGTGATTTTTGCATTTGCAATATTTGAGAACACCCTCTGCAAACAAGTCACAAGGGTGTTTGTTATTTACAACGCAAAAATCAGACACCACAATTCACCCCCCCCCTTCTTGTGGTAGAATACTCACGATCTTAACAAGTGGTATCAGAGCAGGTTCTCTCACAAAAGGCTAACACCTTGAGAGATTCTGAAGATGAGTACACCACAAAGAATTCTTGAAGGGAAATCCATTACTCGTCCACCCTATTTCAACGGCCAACATTATAGTTGGTGGAAGAATAGGATGGAAAACTATATTCATGCGGAAGATTATGAGTTATGGATGCTCATTAAGAATGAGCCCCTTGTTCCCACCAAGGTGCTTGAAGATGGTAAGACGGTTTTGAAGGAACCTAAAGAGTTTGATGCTGAAGATTATAAGAAAATGGAGAAAAATGCCAAGGCCAAGAAACTACTATATTTTGGCCTAGGACCCGATGAATACACTCGCATCTCTGAGTGTGAATCAGCCCAAGCTATCTGGAACGCCCTGCAAGTTGCTCATGAAGGTACGAGTCAAGTTAAACAATCTAGAATTGAGCTACTTATGCGACAGTATGAGTTGTTTGATATGGGTGATCGTGAGACTGTGATGGATATGTATACACGGTTTACCCACATCACGAACGTGTTAAAATCTTTGCGAAAGTCTTTCACCACTGAAGAGTTGGTAAGGAAAATCCTCATAATTCTACCTCGTACGTGGGAGGCCAAAGTAACAGCCATCCAAGAGGCTAAAGACATGAACAAGATCACCCTCGACGAGTTGATTGGTAATCTCCAGACCTATGAACTCCGAAAAAACTCACAACAAAAAGAGGAGCAAAAGAAGGATCGTGGGCTTGCCTTGAAAGCACATGAGGACACTGACTCTGACCTTGAAAATGAAGATATGGCCCTAATGACCAGAAAATTCAAGAAATTCTTCAAAAAGGTCAAGGAAAACAACAAAAGAAAAGACGTCAGTAAGTCCAGAAACACCCCCAAAGAACAGCTCACAGGGTGTTTCAAGTGCGGCAAACCAGATCACTTAGTCAAAATTGTCCTCTGCTTCGAGAAGATCAGATGCCAGAAAATCCTCAAAAACAGGGTCGAAAACACCCTGTAAACAATCTGGGCAAGCGATTCTCGAAAGCTATGCTGGCTGCTTGGGGAGATTCCTCTGAGGATGAAGGAGAATCTGAAGCTGAAGAAGAGGTCGTAGCACTGATGGCACAAAATGATTCAGATTCAGATGATGAATCAACAATCAGCCGCTCAGATCTCAAGAACAAGGCTGAAGTGAGAGAGAACAACCCCACGAACACCCTTGAAAACAGGCAGTTGTGGTTTGTTGATAGAGGGTGTTCACGGCACATGACTGGTGAAAGATCAAATTTTCTCTCACTTACAGCTTTGAATGGTGGGAGTGTAGCATTTGGAAACGGCAAGTCTGGGACAATTGTCGGTATAGGTAATATTGGTAAAACTCTCTCCCACTCAATTGATAATGTACACTTAGTTGATGGGTTAAAACATAATTTGCTAAGTGTGTCCCAACTGTGTGACAAGAACAACCTAGTACTGTTTTCAAAAACACATTGCTTGGTTGTGAGTGACGACACAGGAAGTGTTGTGTTGAGGGGGAAGCGATGTCAAAATGTTTATAAAGTTTGTATTTCCACTCTTCCCAAAAATAATCTGACTTGTTTAAATGCATTAAATGATGATATAATGCTATGGCATAAGAGACTAGGTCATGCAAGCCTGTCCTTGTTAAACAAACTCGTTTCCAAAGATTTGGTTGTTGGACTACCTTCCATCAAGTATAATGATGACAAGGTATGTGAAGCTTGTGCAAAAGGAAAACAAGTCAGATCTTCTTTAAAATCTAAAAAGTGTGTAAGCACTACTCGACCTCTTGAGTTATTGCATATTGATCTATGTGGTCCCATGAGGATAGCTAGTAGAGGAGGGAAAAGGTATGTGCTTGTAATAGTGGATGATTACTCTCGATTTACTTGGACCCTGTTCTTGGCCTCCAAGGATGAAACTTTTGAGAATTTTATTGCCCTTCTCAAAAGGATTGAAAAGAGAGTAGGACACTCATTGGTTAGCTTGAGGTTTGATCATGGTACTGAATTTGAAAATGCAAGCTTTACAAAATTTTGTAATGAACATGGTGTTGATCAAAACTTCTCAGCCCCGAGAACACCCCAGCAGAATGGGGTGGTTGAACGAAAAAATCGTACCCTAGAAGACATGACTAGAACAATGCTTATTGCTAGTGGTCTTCCTAAGAACTTTTGGGCAGAAGCTTTGAATACATCATGTTACATTATAAATAGATGCATGATTAGACCCATTTTGAACAAAACTCCTTATGAACTTCTTAAAGGCAGAAAACCCAACATTATGCATCTAAGAACATTTGGTTGTAGATGTTTCATGCATAACAACGGGAAAGATGCCTTAGGAAAGTTTGATTCAAGGAGCGATGAGGCAATATTTCTTGGTTATTCCTCTCACAGTAACGCATACAAAGTCTTTAACAAAAGAACCTTGTGTGTTGAGGAAAGTGTGTATGTGTTTTTTGATGAATCTAACTCTTTGAATGAGAGTAATGCACAGGATGAAGAGTTTGAATTAGGTCTTGTCCAAAAGGAATTGTTGAACCAAGAAAAACAAGGTGAGAACACCCTGAAGAAAACAGGTACAGAAGTTGTTCCTCAAAACGACAGGCAAGGTGAACTCCAAACAAGGGAAAACACCGTTGAACCCTGTTCAGAACCATGTTCTTCAGGAACCAGCTTATATACAGGTGCAGAAACAGGATCAGGAGGTGTTCTTGAGCCTGATCCTACACACTCTTCAGTTAGAACAGAACATGTGTCTGTAGATCCAATTAATCCAAGACCATGGAAGCACCATAGTTCGCACCCTCTTGATCAAATCTTGTCAAATATTAATACTGGAGTGCAAACTAGATCTAAACTTAAGAATGTTTGTGTTTTCTATGCTTTTCTTTCTAACATTGAGCCAAAAAGTGTGAATGAAGCTCTTGCAGATTCAGATTGGATCGCGGCTATGCAAGAAGAACTTCATCAATTTGAAAGAAACAAAGTGTGGCACCTTGTACCTAAACCTGCAGAGAGAACAATCATTGGAACCAAGTGGGTGTTCCGAAATAAGCTAGATGAGTCAGGAACAGTCACTAGGAACAAGGCAAGGTTGGTGGTTCAAGGGTACAATCAAGAAGAAGGGATTGATTATGAAGAAACCTTTGCACCAGTTGCTAGAATTGAGGCTATTTGAATCTTAATAGCCTTTGCAGCTCATATGGAAATCAAGCTATATCAAATGGATGTGAAAAGTGCATTCCTAAACGAATACCTTAAAGAAGAGGTGTATGTCAAACAACCCCCTGGTTTTGAAAATGGTGATTTTCCAAATCATGTTTTTAAACTTGACAAAGCACTTTATGGTTTAAAACAGGCTCCAAGAGCTTGGTATGAACGGTTGTCAAGCTTTTTACTCGAAAATGATTTTAGAAGAGGCAAGGTAGACAATACCTTGTTTCTAAAATCTAAGGGGGAACATTTATTGATTGTCCAAATATATGTAGATGACATTATATTTGGTGCAACTCATCATGATTTATGCGATGAATTTTCAAATATGATGAGGAGTGAGTTTGAGATGAGCATGATGGGTGAGCTTAACTTTTTCTTAGGCTTACAAATCAAGCAAACTCCAAACGGCACCATGATCCATCAACAAAAGTATATCAAGGAGCTACTTAAGCGTTTTGGGATGGAGTCGGCCAAACCCATAGACACTCCTATTTCTCCTTCAACCAAGTTGGTTATGGATGATGGGAGTCCCTCAGTTGAGGAAAAACTCTATAGGGGCATGATTGGGTCACTCCTATACCTAACCGCTAGTAGACCGGATATTGTTTTTAGTGTTGGTTTATGTGCCCGTTTTCAGTCTAGTCCTAAAGAGACTCATCGTAAGGCTGTTAAACGGATACTAAGATATTTAAAGCATATACCTGATTTAGCTCTATGGTATCCTAGAGGTTGCAATCTTGATCTTGTTGGATATGCCGACGCTGACTATACAGGCTTCCTAGTTGATAGAAAGAGTACCTCAGGTATGGCTTATTTTCTTAGACCTTGTTTGGTATCTTGGGCTACCAAGAAACAACATTCGGTTGCCATGTCCACAGCAGAAGCTGAATATGTTGCAGCAGCTTCATGTTGTGCTCAACTGTTGTGGATAAGACAACAGCTTAAGGATTTTTGTGTTGACACTGGATGCATTCCTATTTTTTGTGATAATACTAGTGCTATTAACATTGCCAAAAATACTTGTTAACACAAAAGGACAAAACATATTGACATTCGACATCATTTCTTGAGAGATAATGTTGAAAAGGGTTTAATTTCTATGAATTTTTGCTCAACGGAAAATCAAATTGCTGATATATTCACTAAGGCACTAGCTAGAGATCAGTTTGAGAGAAACAGACTGGAATTGGGGTTGGTGGAAACACCCTGAGAACACCTATTCTCAGAGGTAGATCAAGCTGATAAAAACACCTTATAATACCTGTTCTATTCCCTTGTTTGCAATTCTTGTGGTCTATGCTTAACGAATATGTGTAGTCTGTGTGCTATTATGATTATGTACTGCTGTCTTGGGAGATGGAGAAAGAGTAATCATAACAGACCTTGGAATAAGAGAAGCACGTTCAAGAACAGGCGGCTCGAACAGGTATGCCTTAATTGCTATTATTGTATGATGCCTGCTTAAATTCTAGGTGTTCCCTAGGTGGCCCTTCATAACAGGTGGGGAGTTTAAAAACCGCCTTGCGTGCGTCTATCTTCTTCGTCTTGCTCTCTCTCTCTCTCTCTCTCTCTCTCTCTCTCTCCTCTGTTCTTGCTTTCAAACCCTAGCAAAACCCTCAAAACCCGAAAGTCTTCCTTGCGATAATGGCTTCCAAAACCGATTTTTCATCAATCTCTGAGAGTAACAACATGATTACACTCTCAATTCCGGCTCCTCTTCGCCCAATTATCCACAAAAACTTCGGGTATCTCACTCGGCTAAACCTCAAAAGTGTTGGGCTTGAGTTGAATGATATTCCCTACCCCTTTGGTTGGGAATTAATGGTGTATGTGGGAACAATCCCTTGTCCCATTTCTTCTGCAGCAGGTGCGTGTTCTCTGGGCTTCCAAGACCAATTCTTGGAGAACTCAGAAACCATTGTTGGGGATTTTGAACCCTGTTCTTCTGCACCACTCCTGGAAACAACTTAAAGAACAGGGGATGTGTTCTTCGATTCTGGTGAGAAAACTGGAGAAAGTCCTGTTCAAGGGGATGACTCTGTTCCTCTAGTCTCTCAAACTGGAGAGAAGAGGAAAAGGGTAAAGATGGTGGCTAGGCGCACCCGAACGCCAAGAACACGACCACAACCAAGGTCTCGCCCCTCTCTAACTCCCTCTTCTCCTCCTTCTCAACCTTCTCGCAGGTCTGCGAGAATTGTCTTCAGATCAACCCCCAGATCCTCTAAACCCTCAGCTCCTATCATCGAGGAGATTTCCTCTTCTTCTGAAGGGTTCTCGAGTTCTGACTCTGAAGACACCACCTTCAAACAGGGGACACTGGTGTTTTCTGAGTCCTCTGAAGATCAAGCCCCTCCAAAATCAGCCACTAAACCTGCTGTGAAACCCTCTCCTGCAAAAACACCCCTCAAGCGAAAACTCAGAACAACCCCCATACCAAAAGCTACCACCTCTGTTCCTGCCCCCAAACGCCCAAAGCAGTTCACTCCCTCTCCTATGACTGACAAACATGCGCAGTTGCTTAAGCGCAATGTCGTCAGGGGGAAGGTAGTGTCTGTAAGTTTTTTTGAGGAACAGTGTTTGGGGGTGTTCTTGACTAAGCTTCGAGCCCAAGGCTGGTTTGAGTTGTTTGCAAACACCCAGTTAGGGTGTTTTGTGCCTGAGTTGGCTGAATTTTATGCCAACTGCAAGGTCACCGAAGGGGTGGTGACAAGTTTAGTGAGTGGGCAAGGCATCAAGGTTGATGCGCCCAGACTTGGGAAAATTCTGGGAGTACCCTCACAAGGCTTTGCTGTGTATGTGAGGGAAGACAAAGCAGCCCTGGAACCAGCCAAGCTCCTGGAGGTGTCCAAACGCCTCAGTCAGAAACAGGGTCTGAGAACACCCTCCTCTGTCAAAAAGGGTGATCTGATTCCTCCCCACCAACTCCTTTTCATGTTCGTCATTAAGAACGTGATTCCAAGGGGTCAAGGGAGAAACTCAGCAGACCTTTTTGATCAGTGCCTGGTCGACTTATTGGATAGGGAGGAACCCATCAATCTTCCGGCTATCATGATTCGCCACATTGGGCGAATTGCAAACACCACCTAAGCTCATGATCTCGGGTATGAGTTTCTGCTGACAAAGGTGTTTGAGCACTTTGGCATAGTGCTCACACGGCAAGTGGAGGCCCAAGTCATTGATGCAATTGGGATTGACACTCTGCTAGGGTGTGGTTATGAGATTGGCGAAGGGTCCGCTTCCAAACAGGGTCGTCGACCACCTCGACCACCTGTTTCTGAGCAACCGTCCACCAAGGTTGAGGCTGTTCTTGAGGACAATGCTCGCCTCAAGGATGAGCTATCAGCTGTCAAGGCTGCTCTTGCTGAGGAACAAGCCCTCTCTACCAAACGCCATGCAAACCTGCTTGCTCTTCTCTCCACTCTTGCCCCTAGCATTCCTCCTCTGCAGACGAAACCACCTCCTACTCCCTGATCGTCTAGGCTGTTTTTGTTGTTTTTTTGTTTCTGTTTTTTGCTGCTTGTTATTTTGTTGAAATTATACTGCCTTGCTTATTAATGAAATATCTAATTGCAGTCTCTCTTGCTTGTTGTTCCTTCTCCGTTCTACTTGTTTGTTATTGCTCTTCAATGATGCCAAAAGGGGGAAGAAGAACCTACCTATTGACAATATATGAATCTCAACCTGACCTTGACTTACGTTCATTTCTTTGTTTTGTCAATATGGTCACTTGGTTTGTCATCATCAAAAAGGGGGAATTTGTTGAGTTATTATATTTAAGTTTTGATGATAACAAATCCAAGCGTAAAAATGTGTCCAAGTAATGTTGCTCCAAACACGATCTCCAAACAGGCCTAACTGATGTTTGTAATCTTTATTGTATTAACTGGTTTGCTACATCTGAGAACAAGTCCTTAAAACAGGTTTCATGTGGTGATTCTATATTAAGTCAAGAAGGCCATCTCGACAGTTGATTGTAAGGCATGTTCCTGAACTCTAGCAATGCAAAGAACAACCCCAGCAAACAAGGTGGCCTTAGTGTTCACAGCAGCTCTACAAATCTTTGATAAGATGACTGATTTAAAACAAAAAGTCTTGGGTATATAGGTTTTATTTATTTAGACTCTTGTTAATATGCCAATATTGAAAATGCTTTTTAAACACCTCTTGAATCGGTATTTGCACTAAGTACTTCAGAACACCAATTGCAAACAACCCTGCAAATAGGGTACCTAGGGTGTTTCTGAACGGAAGTGGCCATACCCGGTTATCTTTGAAAATTCATTTCGGTTGGCCAAGATCTCCAGTATACCTTCCTTAAACTCCAAGGTTGCTATTTTTCTGGAAAGCATATTTCTTGAAAATATTGTGGGAGATTTGCGAAAATAGGTTTTTGGAAATTTGCCAAAACTAAAAGATTTCCTTTGCCCATATTTTCGGATAAGATAAAAATTCCAAAGCTAAAGATTTCTGGTTGCTTTTTGAATCCTCTTCACGGTTATGGGAAGATAAGGGTTATCTCTTAAGATAACAAATCCCTTATACTTTGGGAAAAACTTGTCACTAGCCGTTGGGCAATATTTTTCTTGAAAAATCATTTTCCATACTCCCATTGAACACAGAGACACACACGGGAGAATAGCAAGAAAAGAAAGCAAGAGAATATCTAGAAACACAACACACGCAAAAAGCAAAATTCAAAAAGTGGTTTTCTAGTGGAAAGAATTTTTCGAGCTACACTTGAGAAAAGAAAAACCGATACAAGTTGTGTTTAAACCAAGCTTTCAATATATTGGCATACTAGGACTTCATTGTACCTTACATCTGCTTAAGACAGAAGCACCCAGTAAGGTGTTTTGTAACCCTGATCTTGAATCAAAAAAGTGAGTGAGTGGTCCTCAGTCGTGTGGACTTTGGACGTGTCCAATCTGATGAGATTTGGACGTGGTGTAATCTGCCTTAGAGAAGGAGGTTACGTGGTTGCAAGTTGTAACAAGGTGTGTTACATTTGTAACGAGTTAAGCCCGGTTAGTGAAGTGGTTAAATCCTACACGAGGTAGGTCGTGGTTTTTCACACCTCAATTGGGCTAGAGGTGTTTTCCACGTAAAAATTGTGTGTGCTTTATTTCCCGCATTTATCTTGGTGATTTTCGCATTTGCAATATTTGAGAACACCCTCTGCAAACAAGTCACAAGGGTGTTTGTTATTTACAACGCGAAAATCAGACACCACAATTCACCCCCCTCTTGTGGTAGAATACTCACGATCTTAACAAGGGGAGAGGAAGAGAGAGAGAGCATCGACTAGTTTTCTTGTGAGACAAGTGAGGGGAAGAGAAAGTTGAAATACTAGGGTTTTCCCCCTTGCTCTTCATTTATTTTTTTTAAAGAAATTTCTGAATTTTTCGGAAATGGGCAATCGAAAGAGAATAATGTTCCTTTGGCTTGGACTGCTTGTCTAACATCCATACTATGCCGCTAAATTTTCTAGAAATTAAAGCACTACGAGCTCAAGCATTCTAAGTCGGTCAAACTCATAATAACTATAAATGAAAAAATCCTAAATAAAATAATTTTTGGGGGTTTCGTAATTGCTAATTTTGCAGACTATGATGGAGAGAAGAGAGTGAATCAATGTTGGAGGGGTTGAGAGAGTAGTAGCGATGAGAGGACTACAAACATTGCATATGTTATGAATGAAGTGGGCAATGGCAAGAGAGAGAAAGAGAGAGAGAGAGAGAGAGAGAGAGAGAGAGAGAGGGAGAGAATATTTTAGGGTATGATACAAGCGTGCAATTCAAAGATGGATGAGAAGCGTGGATATCTAATTGGTGTTGATGACGTGTCTCATTCGCCTAAAGGTATGTTATTGTGGGATGATCTCGGACAAGGCTTACTAACATAAATCTATGTAAGTTCAGTTCATATTTACACAACTGTCATTTCCAGTCATGTATTTCACATAATGTAAATTAAAAATATGTTTTAAACAAAATCTAAACAATGAAATAAAAGCACTACATATTTGATGGATATTATAGATATATTAAGTTCTAAATTCGAATCACTATTTTCTCATTGTATTATAATTATATTGTATTATCCTTTGTCGTAACTCTTTCAAATTCAAAAAGAAAAGCAAAGAAACGTAGAAAAGAAAAGAATTTATAAGAACTCTATGGATCAATAATTCAATGCATGCATGTCTAGTTTCCTATTTGGGAACCTGGGCTTAAAATACAATAAAAACTAGTTATGGCTCATATCATATGTTCACGCAAGCTCGTATACCACCCTACTTATACCAACTGGTGGTCCGTTTCTTAAAAAAAAAAAGTCTGTTTCTTAAAAAAATTAATAAAAAATGTAGAATGGAGAAGTAGCAAATGGTTTTTTTTCCGTTTCTTTTGGAGTTACATTTAATAATTGAGTCAGAGTACAGCCATGCATGCCTACTATTGTAACTGGTAAGACTACCGTGCTTGCAACTGGGTAGGGTACTTTGAAAACTACCCATCCACTAAAATCGACTTTGATCCTGTAGGCGAGGGCGAGCTCATGCAGTATTCTAATGATAAGTCCGCGTTTCTTCCTAACTTTGAATCTTAACAGGTCTTGAGTTTGAATTCTCTAGTTTGTATATAATCTGCTCATTTTATATGTGGTTGAATTTGCTGATCTCATTGAATATGATCTTAAAAACGTGAACCAAAAACTATGCAAATACAATATTAGCATGAGTACGTAAAGTTGAAACTATATATGTTAT
Source organism: Selenicereus undatus (assembly GCA_017589665.1). Taxonomy (NCBI): domain Eukaryota; kingdom Viridiplantae; phylum Streptophyta; class Magnoliopsida; order Caryophyllales; family Cactaceae; genus Selenicereus; species Selenicereus undatus. The sequence continues at coordinate 29,828,651 of JACYFF010031957.1, forward strand.
ATCAATTTGTCCAATAACAAACTAATTAATATAATACAATATTAGTAGAGTTGATCTTTCAAAATATTTTTAGCATCTAAAGTTCAGCATTTGATGATGAGTATCCTAACAATAATTTGATGATGAGTATATGGCCTCTTCTTTTGCATGAAACCACGACAATCAAGAATCGCCTTAAGTTTAGCACAACGTACCTACATTCATTCCTTCCAAATTGCTTTCCATGCATGGCGATCTGTACAGTGACTCTAGCTAGATCTCTTTCTCTCTCCATTTCAAAAAGTATATATACCTCACATGACACCGACATTCCCCAACACCAAACAAACTTACCAATTTAACTTTACAGGAAAAAAAAGCCCAAAGAAAGAACTGCAATATGCCGTCCTACATCCTAAAGTTTCTGTTGCTGATGCTCATTTTCTCTCTCAGTTACTAGTGTTGAATGTTAATTGATTCTCAAAAGGGTTGTGATGCATCAATCTTGTTGGATGATGCTCCAAGCATAATCAGCGAAAGCATGCCCTCCCGAATGCAAATTCAGTGAGAGGGTTCGAGCTGATTGATGGTATGAAAGCAGACTTGGAGCGGTTGTGCCCTATGACAGTTTCTTTTGCTGACACCCTTGCATTAGCAGCTCGTGATGCAACTTCCTTGGTTCGATCTTTATAGTCCTTTTTATTTACTGCTATTCTTTTTGTTCTTTTACTGTTCTTTCTTATTGATTTTGTCTTGAAACGTAGTCCAGTGACCCTTTTTGGCCAATACCTCTTGGTCGTAGAGACATAGTAAATGCCAACTTGTCTCTCGCCAATATAGCCCTTCCTGGTCCCTCCCTCAACCTCAGTAGAATTATCATCCTATTCTCTACTCAGGGGCTCGATGATGTTGACTTGGTTGCCATCGCTGTTAACTCTCTTTCTTATTTGTACTTCAATTTAAATTGCTTGTCACTTGTATCTCTTCCTTTTTTTACTTATTTCTCTATGTCCTAACATAACATTTTATGTAGGCGAGCACACTTTTGTCAGAGCAAAGTGTGCATTCTTCAAAGCCTGGCTATTCAACTTCGCGGGAGATGGGAAGTCCGATCATAACATGGAGGAAGCTTTGAGGGACAAATTAAGGCTGATTTGTCCCCAAAGGGGCCGGGGAACCCAAGCAAATTGGTTGTGTTGGACCATTCAACTCCCAATGGGTTTGACAATGAGTATTTCAAGGAGCTCATGAGATCCCAAGGCGTACTCCATAGCGACCAAGTGCTGTTTTCTGACCCAAGTGCACCCCCCAAGAGTGTTGTGGAAGGGTTTGCTGAGACCCAAATCCTATTCTTCTGTCAATTTGCATTAAGCATGACGAAAATGGGAAACATTGGCTCACTAAGTGGGAGGGTTGAGGAGTTGAGAGTCAACTGTAGGAAGGCAAATTAGCTGCTGGGTATCCTTGAGTTCTTTTTTTAGTTGCACTTGGCTCAAGAAGTCAGAGATTGATAACTGCTCTAACATTGAAGATCGAAGCTTTGCTGCTTCTGGTGTTCAATAATATTGTAGCTTTGTTTCAATGCACATTATGTGTGTGGATATATTCTATGATTAATTGTAAAAATTTGAATCGGCATCCTTAGAGTTCATATGATTTTTAGATTCTTTGGCATTAACCTGTTCATCAAACATTCATGCGAGCATAGGTACAATGAATAACACCCTCCCCCCAAACGAAAAAAAAAAAAAAAAACTGTTTGTTGGTTAAACAAGAGGTTATCCTTCGGATATCCAAATTAGATAAACAATTTTGCTACGTTCCTAAAAAAATCTGCTTCCTATAGATACTTCCCCCAACTGACGAAAAGATTTTGGTGGAATTGCTAAAGTACTATCGTTGTGGTGTGAATTTACCAACTGTAAGCTTTATCCCTTGGCCCCTGTCCTTTTTATCAGTGTATAGGTTGGCAATCGTAGGTTCACAACATCTACTTTTTTTCTTGTTTGTTCCTACTATTGTCTAACAGCTTGCTGAAAGATCTTGGACATAAATGCACTAGTCAATCCGGGACGAGTGCAGCTCTGTGTTCAGTTAGTTGATACTCACATACCTGGCCAAAATCATCTGTAGGAGAATCCCTCAACCTGCAGGAACTTGAGATGATAATCCAAGCTTTTTCTCCTAGTCTCCAAACGGTTTGCTTGTTCAAAAGGTGATCAGCAAATGGACACATAAGACAAACAAAAATTACTAAAATTTCTTCTGAGATCTTCCCTATTTACCAGTGACCCCCTATATTATACTGTCGATAACGAAACGGTACTGTGCTTGTTTTTACAAAAGAAACACTGAAGTTTGTGATATTCCTTTTGAATTGAACTGCAATCAACAGAGACAACAGAAGAATATGAAACTACGAGGAAACAAATAGATGGACTAGCAGAAGGATTAAACAGGAAGCTCAGTGAAAGAGGCAAACAACACATTTTAAATAAGCAACCTGTTTAAGGACTAACAATGCGATATACATATATATATGTATCTTATGCGTGGAGGTTTGGGGGGGGGGGGGAGAACTGGATCCTTACAAAAGCTAATTGCAACCTAGGAGAATTATATTGGGATTATATGAGATTGTTAATTACATACCACATTTAACGGTATATATAAGAAACTTTAATTCGGATAATGGCCATCAGAGTTTGCTCCAACATATTAGCTCAGGGCAATCAGTGCAAGCAAAATTTGACATTTTCGGAGGCAATTGAGAATGACAGAACGTTGACAATCTCTAAGAAAATTCTGCCCACTCTTCTATTGTCCACTTGCTTGTGTTCTTGCTTGTGTTCTAATGAGATTCATCTATCTTTTCATAATACAACAGTTGCTCATTTAGGACCACGCATTCTTAAGGAGAAGTTCAGCTAAGTATACCAGAACAGCATATGAAGTCTGTAAAATCTTGCTAATGGCAATGGTTTTTAGAGACCTTCCACAATCTTCTCCATCAAGCGTGTTATTATTGGGTTCTGACTCATTTGGCTGCAAGCAACTCCAATAGGGGGGAAGGGAACTTCGTTTCTGGATCAAGAAGAGATAAATTTCTTATACAACAGAATGGGTGGACAAACCTAAATAAAATCACGGTGCCAGCTCACAATATTCGTCTCTCCAGCTTGGGTGAATTGTTTAAAAACGTATGGCTCATATTAGTATTTTGAGCTTCATATGATTCCAATTGAATGATGTTTGGGGAAGATACTGTGAGAGATACTGTGAGAGATAATATTAGTATAGATACTGTGAGAGATAATAAAACCGAGAACGGGTATAACATTTTCCGCAACCAATTCACATGAAAATGAGACTGCCTTAGCAAGTAGAAGTTTCTTAAGAACATGTACGACTTAAGGAAACCCCTTGAACTCCATATTTCGACATCAGAGATTAATGGTGACATTAGTGAGTGAAGGAAGATTCATAGCTTCCACAGAGTCGACGAATCTAGTATAATCTAATCACTTCAAATTTGGGCAGTTAATCTCTAAAATGTGCCCAAACTCTTAGTGTTCGGTATAATCAAGGACAAGAGCAGTGAGATTCAGCTCATTCAAACCAAAGCAATTATAAATCCCCAGCTCCTTAAGCAAAGGGCAGCCATGTGTGATTTACTTACACACGCTGTCACTCAGTCCACCGTTATAAGCCTCAAGATTGTTAACGAGCCCATCTGGACCTGGCTCCAGTGCTTTATGTTAACAAGCTTGTTAAACTTGTGTTGCATGGAACCTATAAGAACTTATTGTACAATGAACTGGACTAGGACTTAGAGATAACAAATTAGACTTTCATTCAAGACTTGTAATATAGCTATCACAAAGGAGAGAGAAAAATGGCGTGGAAAAATCCCCATTGGAGCCCCGTCGACGTCCCGTCAGGGATTAGATACCCGCTGGGGACCGGTGGGATTTTTTCCTCGCAACAGCGAACGGGGTGAGGGCGGGGGGGGGGGGGAGTATCTTAGCGGCGACAGGGACGAGGATTATGCCCCACATCCCCAACCCGCCCCATTGCCATCCCTAAGTATAACACAAGAGCAACTAGGTATCTATCAATCAGCTAACTACCTAAAAGATAAATACAAAATAGAAATACAAGCATACATCTCTAATAAGAAGAGGAAAAAAAAATCTAATTGAAACCCTAGTATAAATCAGGGAAAAAAATCCTCCGAAAAGTGTTCAATTATTAAGGTGACAATTTAATAGGATCATTTACTGATGAAAAAGGATCATATATTTGATCTTATAATTGTGAACTGTTATCTAAGAGTGGTGATACCCGATCCTTTTGATATCCAATCTGACTAATTTCTGGAGCACCAAATTCCTCTTCCGTTCTAACTCTGTGTTGGCAGCCAGATCAATAACAACATTACGGAACCCACGGTCTGGCATACCTACCTTCTACAATTAGTGCGGATATGACTGGGTGTCTTGTTAAGTCAATGTTTAGGGCTAGACTATTCGAAATCATATTAGGGCAATCTTATTTATGCAAAATGATAAGTATCTTGCTATAAGACACTTTATAAGTGTCTTGTTTTGACTTAAAAATCATACTATTATGTTTTTAAATTGAAAAAAATAGTAGGATCGAATAGCAGAAACATATTACAACTTATAAATTATATAATATTATATTTTTTTTCATAATTTTTTAGATTTCTAAAATACGCTTATCATATGTACTTGCGGATATGGTTGATGCAATTAAAGTATCATTTAATATTTTATCGGCGTAGCCGACAAATATTTAAGGTTAGCAATTTATAATTAAGACTAATCATTGAAAAATTTGTGATTTTAAATCATAAAATACGTTCAATTATGATGAGACAAGACACTTAAGAGTGTCTTGCAGCAAGACATATATCACTACTCCTTATTTATTTTTCTTGTTATCAATTTGTGAGCATGTTAATATTTAGTTGGAAACAATTTGTGAGCATGTTAATATTTAGTTGGAAAGTGTACTTGTACCCATAGGTAGTTTGTAGGAGTTTAAATTATCCTATGAGATGTTTAGATCTCTAGGAATTTTTGTATGACACTATATGCGCTTCTTAAACCTCTTTTGGGTTATATCAACTGCTGACTTTTTTTTCTTTTTTTTTTTGACATAATCGGTATTATACCACTAGCACCATTGTGATGGGTTATGGTAGAAAGTAAGGGTGGGCAACAGACCGGGCTGCGCTAGCCCATTAACTAAACTGGTCCAGCCGAGCCAACACATTTGTTAATGGGTTGGGTTGGGTTATGTGGCAAATGAACCCGTCCTACCATGGCCTGCCTATTACCACCTAAGAAGTGTTTTTGATGAGTTAATTTTTCAATTAATGTCTCTGTAATTTTCCAACTAAACTAAAGTAGTCCAAATTCAAAGTTAGAAAATACACAACCAAGGTAATAAATGGTCGGGTCGAGTCGGCCCATGGGCAGCCCGCTTTGGGTTCGTTTAAAAACAAAATAAACTTGCATAAAAAATGGTGTATGATAGTTATTGTTATGTAAAAAGTGTTTGTAATAAGGTTAACTAATTTGAACATATAAACTAATGCGTCAAGTAGGTTGAAAAAAAAACAATAGGTCACTAAATGGGCCGTTAATGGGTCAACCCAATTCGACTCGTTAATATGCTTTAACAAAATGGGCTGACTCATTATTGGCTCAATTCATTACTAACCCAACCCTTTATTAGTCATATTTTAAACGGGTTGACCACTTAACTCAATGGATATCCAATCCGTTGTCCACCCCTAGTAGCAAGTAATTACGGGCTTACATCCCCCTATCTGATATCATATTGAAGCTACTATAATTTACATAGTAATACGAGGCTGTTGTGGAGTTTGCTTATGGAGATGAGATTACTATCTTTAAAGGGGCAGTTCGGTGCACAAGCATTCCCCGAACCCTTGCATTTGGTAATCATAATTGGCTAATAGCCAACATCCCCTATTCTAACGTCATGATGCATGTGCCAAGTTATGCATTTATGTTTGAGAAATATATTGGCCACTAGCCAATTATGATTATCAATGCAAGGTTCAATTCATTGCACATGTTATGTTGCCTCTTAGGGTCTGTTCTTTTCGTGGGTAAATTGGGTGGGTCAAAAGGGTTAAGTGGGTTGAAGCTGGTTGAGATGGGTTGAGATAGGTTGAAGTTGGTATTTTTTTTTTTAGGTGGGTTGAAATAGGTTGAAGTGGGTTAACGTGGGTTGAAGTAGGTTGAAATTGGTTAAAGTGGGTATATTTTCTATGTGGTGGGTTGAAATGGGTTAAGATAATGAGAATATAATTAATGTGTGATAATTTATGAAGTTATCTAAATTTTGTTAAATCTTTGTTTTTTGTTTTTTATTTTTTATTTTTTTGATTTTTAATTTTTAATTTTTAATTTTTTAATTTTAATTTTTTTTGTTTTTACTTTTTTATTTTTTTGTTTTTACCTTTTTTTTTATTTTTTCTTTTTTATTTATTTATTTATTTTTTATTTTTTGTTTTCATTTTTCATTTT
>JACYFF010031957.1:29850216-29911181 GCA_017589665.1 Selenicereus undatus
ATATATATATATGTATATATGTATATATATATTGATTGAAGCTTTTTTTTTTGGGAAAAGAGAGAGATAGATGGATGAGAGACAAGGTGGAGATGAGAAATAGTGAGAATTGTTACCATTTTCTTCCTCTTTAGGTACAATTCCGAATCTGAATTTTACCATTTAACTCTCATCCCCCTGATTTTCCAGCGAGTTTGGCGTCAAAGGCGGTCCGACCGGCTTCGGCCGGTGTAGCGTCGTCTTCCTTGGAGTAGGCTGGTGGTTTGATGGTGGAACTGACAATTTAGACGGCAGCTTGGGACGTTGATGACTGGGATTTCGCCGGCGACGTGAATGACGGTTTGGTCGTGGATAGGATCTACGCGGGAAATCCAAGGGTGGTGTTTGGACTGGTGTCAAGTCTCTAGGAGGCCAAGGATGCTACTTCTGAACTGAAGGATGTACTTAAAAAGTAACTTCTCTCTGTAACTATCTGAATATCTTTTTTTGTTTAATTAATTGGAGATATTAAATTATTAATTGTCATTTGTTGTTTTATTGTTCACAGTTTTGTCATTCGTTCAGAAGTTCTAATTCTGATTTCTGATCATGTTTATGGCAAGCTAGAGAACTATTACTATATGGGTTAAAAATCATAAAAAACCCTAAGTCTATTCAAGTGATGGTCAACTTATCTTTTTAATAATATTTTTTAAGGATTTATTTTATTAGGCACCGTGCAAAAGCACAGGTTTATTTTATTAGGCATCGAGAAAGGTGTTAAGCTTGTCGAGAGCTATAAATTTAACCACTACTTCGATTATTAAATATTTTTTTATAGCGTAGGGAAGTAGGGATCGATCCATGAGGAAAGATTGTTTTAAAAAGGCTAGCTTAATGATAAATGATTTTACTCATCCAATTTATTAAATCTAATGTTAATAATTCTAAAATAATTAAAATCTAATGAATAAAAATCTGAAAAACACCCAATGATGCTCCTAAATATGTTGGATCATATTCTGGAAAGAAAACAGTAAAAAGCTTTCCTAAATAATCTAGAAAAATAAAATAAGAATAGTAACTGAAATTCTAATTAAAAATCGAAACAGAAAATAATAATCCGAAGATAAATATTAAAAATTTCAAACAGTAACCTTAAATATTATTATTCAGGTATATAAGCTTATATCTCCTAAATTGTATCCAAATAATTTCAGAAAAAATCAAATCAGAAAATTACCACGGAATATCAATGCAGAATATTAGATCTGAAATTAGAAATAAAATAATCTGCATAAATATAAATACGAAAATAATCAAGAAAATTACCCTAATTCTAGGAAAAAATTTTATGGACTTAAAAATACCTAATAATCGTGAATTAACAATTAAAATTGAAATTTTCAGAATTAATAACCTAAAAACCTGCACATATCAATTTCACAAAATAATTCTGAAACATTATCAAATAACTTCCAAAAATTACGAAATTAAATATGGGAAGACTAGGAAACTCTATAAACTCTAGGAACTGATAAAAATCGAAAAATAACAAAAATAACTATTTTTAGTCTAATTTCTAACAAACCGGTAATTAAATACTAAAACTTAATATAAATCGATCTAAAATTATAACCACTCTAAAAATCAAAATCTAAACTATCCAAAATTACCTACAAACTCCTAAAATACTATACGTTTTTTGGGGGGGGGGGTTCGATTGAAATTATATGGTAACCAATAAAAATGAAACAAAAACTAACAAACAAACAAAATTAACTATAAGCAACAAATAATTATCAAAGTTGTCAAATTTATCAAGGATACTTAGTATAATCTCAATCCACCATGCAAATTAATATTTATCATCAACACACAAGTTAATTTCATTCATGAGTTAAACCGTAGAAGACATCCACCAGCGGTTCTTCCTCGTTTTTTCTTAGATTCTAGTTTACTTAGGTCCAGCCCTAATATAAACCCTACTAATTTGACAATCTTTACACCAACGCAAAAATTTAACTGAACTAGAGCATTAAGAATCAGAAAAATATCATTTAACACTTTGTAACCAATTTACCAGCAAATCAATTTAACAAAGATCTAAAGCGATTACCTAATTAAAAGAGATGGGTTTGAGCCATCCATGATTAATTAGGGTGATACCTAAGCATAAAAGACTATAACTTTTACGTATTATAGTCTTCTAAACTATCAATCAAAATTGTATTTAATCAATTAGCATGCATTTTAATCGATTTAACACAATTTTTATAAACGATAAATGCTAATCGCTAAAGAATCATGAATAGAAATCAACTAGGCATTAAAACATAAAACTTGTTTCAAAATAATTAATTTAGCATAGCTTCAAGAAGATTATACTAAGCATAAAAAAAATTACTCACTCATATTAAAAATTAAATCACAAAATTCACCCAAATAATCCATGTTTAATAACTCAACTTCTAAAATAAAAGGAAAAACAACAAAACAAAACAAATCAATACTACTTGATTTGGTGAGGCTTTTGACGATGATGGTGGGGTTGAAGATGATTATGATGATGATGGAAGAAATAGCATGGAGATTAATGGCAGTGTGAGGGGGTTGGTTTGGTGATTGAAGATAGTGCGAGGGATGATGATGGTTCATGGTGAAGATGTTGTCGTTGGGTATGATGATTAATGGAGAGGTTTTTGCATTCTAGGGTTAGGCGTGGCTTTATGTGGAGATAGAAGGAGGGGATGCCGTGAATATGATGGACGTGAGGATGGTCCTGCGATGTGGCCGTGGCTTTGATTATATATGATGATGGTGGTGAGGCTAGAGTTAGTAAGTAGGGTTTTCTTCTTCCTTTCTTCCTTAGACTTCTTCTCCCTCAAGATTTCTAACTCTTTTCAACTCTTGAAACCTAGCCCAAATTAATAATTATGGAAATAATATTTGCCATAAATTATTATTTTTGGACCGTCTTTATAACCAAGCGTGTAAAACCCGAATTTCGACGTCATATCTTCTCCTCTTTATTTAATTAATGCTAATCCTGAAAAACATATAAAATAGAACAAATTAAACGAAATAATATATATAATAGAATCGGATTATTTAATAAAACAATGCATGATTAATGGCTTAACAAAAGGGCTATGTGGTATATTTTAATTTCATTTCTCAACATTGTAGTAGCTATGTAATGGAAGTTTACTTATAGTAGAAATTTACATTGTGTTATTCCAAATTATAATTACTAATGGTGTATGGTGTTGAAATGAGCAACAATATTTTATATGTTTTGTTGTTGAAATGAGCATTAATATTTTACATGTTTTGGTGTTGAAATGAGCAAGCATATTCTACATTTAATCAATTTTTAATAATTAATGTATTTTATTTTTTTCAAAAAAAAGACAAATTTGAAAAATAGTGATTTCCTATCTGGCGGTTATAATTCAAATTCAATGCAAAGAAATATATTCTTCAATGTTAAGTAACACTTTAATTTTGAAAAACTTAAATTAAAACATAATAAGCGTCTGACTTCCTATAAGGACAAATTTAATAAATATTGATTAGTACACAATATTAATTTCTACACATATACAACATAATAGTCTTTGTCATTGATTTTTTAAATTTTAATTTATTTTTTTAAAAAATATATCTTAAATTTAAATGCTCCATGTATAGCACGAGCCCATACTAATTAGGCCAAATAACTTTTAATTAAAAACCCCTCCCAGCTCTCTCTTCAACAAGGACCAAGTGAGCTTCTCCATATATATGTATGCCACTTGCATTGCTCTTCTCCACGCAAAGGCAGTTGAAGAGGGTGAAAAAGTGAGAAGGGAAAAAAGAAAAGAAGAGAGGACTAAGGAAGAGACGGAAGTGATAAGAATTGCCTTTGCTTTTCTGTTAGTTTTAGCATGCACATCTAGATTATCTCTACAGCCAGAGCTTTACTCAGTTTCCTGCCCTGTGGTTGAACCAATGGTCCAAGCAGCTATGTTGAAAGCCATGCAGAACGATTCCAGAACAGCTGCTTCACTTGTCCGGCTATTCTATCATGACTGCTTCGTTCAGGTAATCAATCAACTCCCCTTTTTTCGTTCATTCTTTGTTTGTTTTGTCATTTGATACATCATCATTCCATATGTAAGAGGATATAAAAATACTATAATATTTTGTGGTTATGTTACCTGGTTGTTTTGATACTAGACAGTCTATATCAAAAGAATTTGATTTGTTGCCTCACTTACTAGTGCTCTATGTTGCATCCTTAGACTTTGATTTGTTGCCTAAGTTACTAATACTCAAAGTTGCATGTCCTTCGAATTTCATTTGTTGCCTTAGTCAATAGTGTTGTTGTACGCTGAATATCCTTGGAATTTCTCTTTGATTGCTTTAGATAACTACTCTGTACGCTGTATGTTAATTGATTCTCAAAATTGTATTCTCGCAGGGTTGTGATGCATCAATCTTGTTGGATGATGCTCCAAGCATAATCAGCAAGAAGCATCCCGTCCCGAATGCAAAAAATATAAACTTTTTTCTAAAATGAAAGAAAAGAAAGGGATATTATATACTTATGAATCAATAATTCAATATAAACTGCAGGAATGAGGGTTATTTTTTGATGGAAAAAAGTGTACATTTTGATGGAAAAGTCAATTTTTGACGGAAATTACATTCGTTAAAAAATCACTGGTCGAAATGGTCATTTTGACCGATCCATCAAAAATTTTGACGGGAATTTTTTGACGGACTCACAGTCCGTTAAAATTCTTTCTGCCGGACTGTACTGACGGACTAACAAGACTATCAAAATAATTTTGATAGATATTTTGACGGAAAAGATAGATCATCAAAACTGGTTTTGACGGATGTTTTGACGGAAAAGACAGCCCGTCAAAATTCCAACTAAATAATTTTTTTTTGATGACATCCATAAAAAATTCCGTCAGTCATTATGAAATTCTTTTTACTTTTAATGGAAAATTAATGATGTAATTAAAATTCTTTGAAAATTATGCAACATGGAATAAAGTGAACAAAAAAATGCAGTAAAATTAGTGCCATAGTTTCATTGAAAATTTGATAACATCGATAAACATTAAAATACAGTAGCAGTTGCATTGTTCTAAAACTGTTATTAACTAGTACAAACATAAGTGCTTCTCCCACCTTGCTCCCATCTCTCTTTCCATGTTTGTGACCTTATTATAATTACAACCCAAAATCACAAATTGAGAGAAGTACAGTTCAAAATCACTAAATTGCAACCCAAACGTCCATAATGAGAAATATAATCCAACATTACAACCTATACGAAGATCAAGTCAACCCAAGTAACTTCAAACCTGCAACATGAAAAGTAGGAAATATATTAAAAACAATTATCAGAACTAAACTAAGATGTCAATCCTTAACTCCTAAACTTAGATATCAATCTTCATCACCCAAAAAGCTATCCTTGAACCTAACGACTTGTTCGCACTCCCCAAAAAAAAAGTTATATTCTCGTTCAATAACATAGTTGAATAAAAAATATCAATTTAATCGTAGATCTAGATTTTTAAAATTTAACTAATGTGTTTGGAAAGACAAATTATAAATTGCAAAAGTGATAAACAATTAAACCAAAAACAATTAAAGCAAAAGTGATAAATAATTAAAGAAAAAACACCCAATTCCCCCGTTTTCCCTTATTTGTTTTATTTGGTTTTTTTAAATTTTTATCAAGTTCAGCATTATATTAAGGAGACTAGGAGAGGGATCACCTAAATGCCATGCCCACAAAAACAAATAATTTGTGCCCCTATTTCCCCGTAATCCCCTCATTTTCTCTCTCCTCCCCCCCCCAACTTTACAAAACCATCTTCAACCCACTCTTTTCCCGGAAAATACTACCTTACAAACGTATGTACCTTACTAGGTACATATGCTGCGCGTGCAGTGCACAGCCTCAGATTTATAGCAATTAAAAGCAATTTAATTTTACTTATTGATACAAAAGATTCACTGCAATTGGGGAAAGATTCCTTGCAGGTGGGAAAAGATTCACTACATTGCATAAAAAATTCATTGGATCAAAATTAAGATGTAAAACTGTAGAGTAAATGTTGGTATTACGTTGTCCATATTTCACCATTGCCATTGTCGCGCCACAATCGCAATGTGGCTTACATATGCTTATATAGCTTAATGGTGCACATATGCTTATATAGTTGTGTTGATATGTAGATATTCTTTCCAATGTTTCAGAATGGATATTACTTTGTTGTGTGATTCAATTTCTTGGGAAAGAATGTGGAGATTGTCCATTCTGTTAGTCATAACAATGTAGACAATTGTGTTATTCTTATTTGTGTCAGCCTCTATATTGGCACAAAAGGTTCACTGCAATTGAGGAAAGGTTCCCTGCAGTTGGGAAAAGATTCACTGCATTGCATAAAAGATTCATTTGATCAAAATTAACGATTTCGTTATTACAATCGTCCATTTGGGGAATTTCGTCGAACACCTTATGTGCAACGATTTCTGAATTTAAAAATCGCTCTAGGTAGTTATACTTTATATTGAATAGATGATAAATAATTGATTCGATGAAGATCTTTTGAGTGTTAGATTCTGCCAACAATGTTCGGATAATCATTCTAGAGGTTTTGTGTTTTTTTTTTTTGGGTAGTTTTGGTTGAATTTCACAATAGGACATGATTATTTGTTAGGTCCAATTAAACACCTTTTTATATAGGTGTGTATATTAGCATGGTACATGGGTATGTACCATAGACTAACTGCTCTTTTCCCCTCTTTCTCTCTCCTCAAATCACTTCCTCTGTTCTCTTAATATATGCCCATCTTTCTGATTTCCCAAATTTGATAGAATTGAAGCAACCCAGAAAAAGGGTAATTGAAGAAATGGGGAAATACATGAAGAAAGGGAAGATCACAGCAGATGTAGCAGTCATGGAAATCCCTCAATCTGGGGCTTCTTTGAGCGTTCGAACCAGGTCTCAAACCCAGGTGTAGGAAGCAAAAATATTGCCAAAAATTAAGCGAGTGCAAGCAAAAAAACATAAATTTATTTACACGAATTACAAAATTACCACTCATAAAATGAAATTTGAAGGTTCTAAAATCAGATCTTGAATTCAAAAGCTAAACAGGGGATCAAAAACTAGCCCTTAATTACTAAAATTGAAACTAAAAACTGAAATGACACTACCTAAAACATTAAAATTAAAACCTACATTACCTAGCTGATACCTCCTTCGCCGTTGCCTTGATTTATACTCGAAATTCTTCGATCTCAGCCCTTCGATTTCACCAGATGTGGACGGCGATGATGGGAGATGAGTGTTGTGCTGGCACGGCAGGTATTCTGGTGCGGTGGGTGCATAAAATTTTGGTGGAAGGAGGGTGAAGATGGTGGTGGAGGATGATCTGGGTGTGTGATGGTGGAGGATGATCTGGGTGTGTGATGGTGGATGAAGATGAGGAGGAGACCGAGATGGGGGGGCTTGGGGTTCGATTAGGGCGAGAGGAGAAAGAGATTGTGAGGGATTAAGAGAGAGTGTGAGAGAGAGCTGAATTCATTTAGAGAGAGTCTGAGAGAGCTGAATTTATTGACAATTTTGATAGGTAATTTTAAAGGGTCCCGTCAAAATCAATGTAAATGGGTGGAATCTTTGTAGAGATTTTCTATCCTTTTTTGACGAGTTCCATCAAAATGCATAGCAAATGGTTAAATTTTTTCTTTGAGATCTGCGTTCACAATATACTCATCAAAATGAGATTATTTCTATCAAAATTTCCTTCAAATATTTTAATAGACCAAAAACCCATCAAAAAATTCCGTCAAAATTGCTCATTTCTATTGTATTTTTTTTAAATGTTGATAGTAGATGTAACATTATTTTTTTTTGGTGGGGGATGGGGGGATCTAATAGTTGAGTGAGAGTACAGCCATACATCCATGCAAATCAGCTACATGCACAGCTATTATGGTAAGGTTACCCTCCTTGTAACTTGCTAGGGTACTTTGAAGACTACCTTTTACCTTTTACCAGGATGTAATTTATACACCTTTTTAACTAGAGTTGATCTGATGAGAATGTTATTTTGCATATATCGTGTGATCTGTAAATACTGAGGTTATACAATTCATAATCAAGTTTAAGGATTGAAAATTTGGTAGTAAATCATTTGACATGTTAATCTTGATAATTGTAAAACATTTAAGAGGTGTTTTGCTACAAATCATATATCACTACCTTCAATATTATAAAATCATAATCAATAACAAACTGAGAAGCGTAATTATGTCACCATTAATAGAGTTAGATATTTTAAAATACCTTGAATCTCTAGAGAATGTTGACGAATCAAAGGCTATAAGATCACCCTAGAGGGGGTGAATGGGGTGATGATCAAGGTTGCAAAACAATCGAAATGTAAATGCGGAAAAGTAAATCGGGATAAGACACAGTCGATTGTTAACGAGGTCAGGCCTCAAAAGGCTTAATCCCCGCCTAGAGTTCCCTAACTCTAGGACTAACCCGAACTTTTATTAGGATGATTGATTACACAACTCTAGAGTACCCTCATTCTAAGTTCCAAGTCACAAGTTGAAACCTTCAACTAGGCTTGGTAGAGTTGATCCTTCAACTCTATAATCCTCTCCAAATACAAATTGAACAATACAACTCAAATGTAATGGAAGCAAGTTTAAACACAATGGATGCCAATGTATTGTTTGAGTGAGTAGTATGCCAATGAGTGCTTGCAATTTTTGATCTCCTCAGCTCTTATTCAGCTTTGTATTTATAGGGAAAACTTGGAGGATTTATTGGAAACTAGCCGTTAGACAAAATCCAGATTCATACTTCAGTTCAATGTCTTTGACTGCATTGTAGTGCCCTCGAATTTCAGCAAAATCAGCAACCAACAACTATGAGCTATTTTTGGCTTGTTTTGATCTTCCTTCAATAGCTCCTTCTAATTTTTGAGCTGATGGATATTCTCAACCGCTACTTCCCATTCTTTTTGCTAATGATGATTTTCTTGGCAATTGTTTTCCATAATCCAGGGCAAGTATCAAGCATAATCTTAGTTAGAGAAAATTAAGTAATCATTCCTAGAAAGGTGGGATATACATAATCAGAATCATAAAACATTTTTCAACCATAATCAGAAAATTATTATCAACAGAAATTTTACCAATTATTAATTAGGAACATTCCATAGATTATCCCATCAATTGTTTAGTCAAGTTTTAAATATATTTTCACTCAAAATTAATTATCGGATTGGAGGAACTTAACAATCTCCCCCTTTTTGATGAAAGGCAATATTTAAAGCTTAATAAACAATTGGCAATTGAGTGAACATTTACAAGATCATAACCGAAACCATAACTGAGATAGGCATTCACTAGAACTATCACCACCAAGAAATTCACTACAAGAAAAATGCGAAATACAGACGGATTCAATGACGGAATATTGTTAATCAGCGACGGAAATTTAATATCAGCGACGGAATTGGCGACGGAATACGACTGTCGGATTTTCGCTCGTCGCTGAGTAGCTGGCGACGGAATTTCAAAAATCCATCGCCATAGGCGACGGATTCAGCGACAGAATTTGCGACATACTTTTATTGGCGGGGAAAGTGGCGGGGCAGGGGGGTAGCGACGGAATTAAAATTCCGTCGCCATCAGCGACGGAATTAAAATTCCGTCGCCATCAGCGACGGAATTAGAGACGGAAATTCCGTCGCCACCCTGCCCAAAAAACAAAAAAAAAATTCTTATCCATCGCCATTCCGTCGCTAGATTTCTATTTTTTTAAAAATAAAATCGCTTTTTTTTTATCAATTCTGTACATACAAATAATTCCCTGCAAGAAATTTACAAGATTTCCGCACTCAATCAACATCCAACGGCTTCGAATACGGCTTCATTCGAAGCGTTCTCAACAATTGCAAACCACACAAAGGTGGAATTTCACATCCACAACAACACACAAATTGAAAACCAAGGGTTTTCAATTCACAGACCACAAGTTCCAAACAAACTTTCTACATATCACGAACTACAAGTTCCAAACGAAGTCTGTATATATCACAAACTACAAACCACAAATCCAAACAAAATAACCACAAGTTACCAGTAATTGAGAATAAAGTGATATATATGTTTGCAGAAGAGGGTGAAGTAGGCGCCAAATGGGATGGAAGTTAAATAAGCAGTAGGGGGAGGGGAGTGAAATTAGCAGGAAGGGGAGGGGAAGCAAGCAGCAAAAGAAATGATGTACTTCGTGAAGAATCAAGCAGAAGAGCCACCAGCTGAAGGAAAACTGCAACCAACTCATCAATCACCAAGGTCTTCCTCTTCCTCTTCGCCTTCCTCTTCCTCTTCCTCTGCCTCACCATCTTCCTCATTATGTTGCGAGGGATGAGTAAATGGTGGCTGAGATCCCGAGCCAGACGCCTGTTGCATTTGAAAGAAAGCTTGGAGGCGCTGATCGATGCTCATCATTTGTTGGCTCAGTTGTTGGTTGCTTTGTGTGAGCAATCTGTTGGATTCCTCCAGTTGCTTACATTTCTCCATAACCAACCGGTAGCTTTCAGCTTGTGAAGATAGCTCATCCCCCAAGTTGGTTACTACACCCCTTAACTCATTGAGCTCTTGTTGCGATGGCGTAGAACCCGAACCTGCTGACATACATTTAAGTAAATTACTATACTAGCTTTGTCATTAAGTAAATTAAATGTATAACCATGGTTGTTGGAACTGTAATATGAAAACAATACCGGATCTTTGAGTGGGACTGAAGTAACCGGATTCCCTCATGTTGATAGCCTCGTCACCAATGCCGTAAATCCGACCCTTCTTGTTCTTGAACGTCTTCACCCACAACTCATTTGGGTTGGGAAATGGCTAGTTTGGATCTTCAGAAGAGCCATCCCCGCTCCCTTGAGAATTGATAACATTTTGAAAATCGCGTTCAAAAGTTTCCTACAACACCGCAACATGCGCACAAAATCATGCATAGTACAATAACTTAAAATGAAGTATACGAGTTCATGTTGAACTACCAATAAAGATTGAGAATAGCTAGTTGCTTACATATGTTTGTTGTGATTTCTTGTCAACCCAAGGGGCACCTTCTTTACCTTTGGAGTTTGTGAGTGCAACTGAACAATTCGACAATGGTGGGCTCCGTCCCAAGTTGTTCCCTCCATATACGTGCCAGAAAGAATGATGTCAAGTACAATATAAAATACAATATTAAACTTTAACGAATACATAGCAAACACTAATTCATTTACCAGACGCCGCCTATGCTCATGCATGGGGATCGAGCCACAGGTGTGGAGAGATGGGCCACCACTTTCTGGAGTCCCCAGTCGGTTCTTCTGGGCTGTCTCACGTAATTTCTTGTAATGTTCATTCGCCCAGTGCTGTTGGAGTCCCTCCCATTGAGCATCACCGAGCCAGACAGGCTTCTTGTTATGCTTCCTTGCTTTGCCAAAGAAGTCTCTCAAGCGTGCGTTGCCTCGGTTTTCAAAATTCCTTCTCATACGATCCTCATGGATCGGATCCCAAGTAAACCACTTCTGCAATTATGAAAACAAAGAACACATCAAATAATACAATACTAATATAGCACGTTGACAGAAATTGTTAATACGAAGTCACTGTAGTTACCTTGAACTCTCCGAACCACAAATGTCGAACTGGTTTGGGCACTTTGCTCCAAGTAGGCCAAGCTCCGTCAAACTTGCTTGGAAATATGAGCGAAATCCTACTAACAGCACCATCATTGGGGAGAAACCTAATTGAACTTTACACATAAAATTCATTACTTGTTATGCAAAATTCATGTAGTACTTCGTAAGATATAACAAATGAAGACTTACCCGTTACCATCTGGCTCAATCCAAGTCTTTGCTCGAGTGCTCCCATGACTGGATTGTGCTTCACTTTCACCACTTCCAATGTTCTCTTGGGACTGGTTTGTGTTAGGGTGAGTGAGTTGGGGAGTGGGGTGCACATTGTGAATAACATGGGGGTTTGGAGGAATGTTGTACGCAAATTGGCCGTACATCGTGCTTTGGTTGGGAATGTATGAGGTCTGTTGATGGAAAGCCCCAAATGGGGGAGGCAGGGGTCCTGAAATACCTGGTATGTAAGCAGCCATTGTCACTCCTGGCTGAACTGGTGTATGAGGTACCTGGGGGGAAGATGGATCAATGTCCATTGCGGTCGGATCAACGGCAGAGCTCCGACGCCCTCGTCCTCTACCTCGAGGGGAGGACTTTGCTCGACGAGAACTTGAATCCATACCTGAAATATGTGACAACAACGCCAAGTGCAAATATATAATGATTGCACATGTAAATCGTTTGACATCATACAACATAATAGGTATGTAGGTGACACAAATTTTGCAAAACTCATTCATACAGTATAAGTAAAGTCCCAAACAATTGTTTGACATGCAAACTATTTATACACATAAGAATTCGTAACCACTCAATCATCTGCATCGTCATCATCATCATACAAATGCAAATTTTCTTCAACTTCATCTGTTTCATTACCGCCATCCCACTCCCCCTCTTCTTCATCCTCATCATTTTGTACCTCATCTATCTCGTCATTTCCCTGAACGAATGAAAACTCTATTTCATCATTAACCTCTTCCGGTGGTGCACTTTCATCCACTAATGACGCTGGGATGGCGTCATTCGCAGGTTCGACGATAGTCGTCATGTCCGTTTGTTAGTACGCAGATGGTAGAGTGTATTACTGATCCACTCTCGCCCTTGGTTTGGTTGGTATGACAACAAGCCAATTCGCCTTATCCCTTGAGCGATCTACATGTGGCATAAAGTATACTTGTGATGCAGTGTTTGGGAAGATAAATGGGTCGTATTTTGGGTATCTTCTTGTACGGTGGACCTCAATAAGGTTGCTGAGTTTATGAGATCGTGTCCCACGATTCAATGTGGGGTCGAACCACTGACAACTGAAGAGCACACATCGTTTAAGTGGTTCGCCTACGTACTCAATTTGGACAATATCCCCCAGTACACCATAATAATCATTCTCAATATCGCCTTCCCCAGTGCCACAAACACCAACACCACAATTATATGTTCTCTTCCCGAGGCTGCGAGCTTCTGTGTGGAATTTGAATCCATTTACTCTATATGCCGTCCACGTCGACACACACCGTTTTGGCTTCACAGCCAATTGGCTCAGGTAGCAATGTTTGTCGGTCTCGAACAATTGAATATAATGCACCTAAGGTGACATAACAAGTGGTTTTAATTAATACACTGCACCCAATTAATTGTTATGTTCAAATTATAAATAAATGAGTTCAAATACTTACATTCTCACTAAACCAATCTGCGAAATGAGTTTCGATGATGGTGTCGACATCTGCGTCGCTGACATTGGGATGTGCGGTTCTCACTTGGTCCGTGAAAATACTATCACATTTTACGAAGCGTATTAACATACTTGCGTTATGAATGATAAACTGAATTCGATGTGAAAATACAACTCACCCTATATAAGGTTTAACTTCGTCACAATTTAACAGCACGTGAAGATGAGCAGCAATATATTCGGCATCCGTGAGATACCTTGATCTTTCCCTACCAATAGTGGTCCCTTGCGGTTCAAACACGGACAGAGTTGGAAAATGATTTATATGTTCATCGTCGTCTTCATTTCTCCTGCGCCTACTACGCATGGAGGGCACATTAAAGCCAAAGTAATACGAGGAGAAGAATGTCCTCTCCGCCTCTAGGTATGCTTCTGTGATTGAACCTTCAGGACACGCTTGCTGCTTTATCTTTCTCTTCAATCGGCCAAAGAACCTACCAAATTCACAATTGCAATCACTTTTAAGTGATTCCACATATAAGAATTCATAGAAGGTTTTCATCAGTTACAGTATAATTTGCCTCTCAAATGGATACATCCATCTGTATTGTACTGGACCACCTAGTTGAGCCTCTTCTGCCAAATGCACTGGCAGGTGCTCCATGACATTGAAAAAGCCAGGAGGGAAAATGGTCTCCAACTTACACAAAGTGATGACAATGTTGCGATGCAGTTCCTCAAGCATATCTTCCCGCAATGTTGTTGAGCATAAGTTCTTGAAGAACTGGCTTATCTCAATAAGAGGTTTCAACACATCATTTGGGAGCGCACCAAATGCAATTGGTAAAAGAGTCTCCATGAAGACATGACAATCATGACTTTTCATGTTGTTGAACTTAGCTTCATTAGGGTCCACGATATTTCTCAAATTAGAGCAATATCCATCAGGCATTTGAAGCTCTTTCACCCATTCACACAACTCTCTTCGTTTATCCACAGGAAGTACGAACTTCGCTTTTGGTTTAACCGACCTACCACTTGGGCCTGAATGTAAATGTAATTCCGGTCGATCACATATTTCGGCAACATCCATTCTTGATTTGGCATTGTCCTTTGTTTTCCCATTAACATCCATCACAGTGTTGATAATGTTTTCGAAGAAGTTCTTCTCAATGTGCATCACATCCAAATTATGGCGGAGCAGTTGGTGTTGCCAATAAGGCAACTCCCATAATATGCTCTTTTTCGTCCAATTGTGCTCATTCTCCTTAAATCCTGGTATGACAAAGTCACCATTTGTGGTTACCATTGGGTAGTCTTCCACCTCCACATACAGTTCTTCCCCGATCAAACGGCGAGGAGGACCCCCTGTAACAGTTCTCCCTTTCCTAAATGCAGTTCTATTTCTTCTGAACGCATGATTCCTTGGCAAAAAACACCGATGACAGTCAAACCATGAGAATTTACCTCCATTTCGCAATCTCAAAGCCTTTTGTTGTTTCATACATACGGGGCATGCCAATTGGCCATTAGTACTCCACCCAGATAACATTCCGTATGCGGGAAAATCATTAATCGTCCACATAAGTGCAGCCTTCATCTGAAATGTACGCCCCGTAGAAATATCGTAAGTCTCAACTCCAACATCCCACAACTCTTTCAACTCATCGACAAGAGGTTGTAAATATACATCTATGTTGTTCTTGGGATTTTTAGGCCCGGGGATTACACAAGTCAAGAACATAAACGGTGTGGTCATACACATTTCAGGGGGAAGGTTATATGGTGTAACGACCACCGGCCAAATGGAGTATGATCTTGAAGACAATGTGTAAGGATTAAATCCATCAGCACATAAGCCAAGCCTCACATTCCGAGGCTCTGCAGCAAATTGAGGGTATTTGGAATCGAAATGTTTCCATGCTGCTCCATCTGATGGATGACATAAGACACCGTCCTCACGTCGATGTTCATAATGCCATCTCATGTGCTCTGCAGTACTTTTTGATGCGTACAACCTCTGCGGTTGAGGTTTTAACGGCAAGTAATGCATCCTTGCGTATGGCAATGGATTCTGATTCCTTTGATGTGACCTTTGCCTCTTCCATCTTGAATGCCCACAAAACTTGCATGCATCCAAGTTTGCGTCCTCCTTATAAAATAGCATGCAACCTTTCCGGCAAAAATCAATTTGGACCACATCGTTGCCGAGATCTTTAACAACTTTCTTCGTTTGCCCGTAGTTGTTAGGCACACGGTTTTTAGGAGGACACATCTCTTTCATTAATTGAACAACTTCATTAAAACAGTTTTGAGGCATACTATAATCAGATTTAATACTCAACAGCCTCACCGCCGCAGATAGCTCACTGTGGGTGGAGCAACCATCATATAAGGGTTGTTGAGCAGCTTGAACCATATTATAAAATGGTTCTCGGCAAGTGCTTGACCCATCTTCCCTTACATTTTGATTTGCTATTATAGCATCATCAACCATGTCCTCCATCTGATCTATGTAGGATTCAGAATAGTCATTATTAACATGACTTGAACCTCCAACTTCGGGAATTTCACTATTTTGATACCCACAATCATATTCCTGAGGTTCTATTTCCCCATGACTTATCCAAAACCAATACCCTTGCACAAAACCCTTATACATAAGGTGCATCTTGACCTCATCAGGTGTCAAGTACACCCTATTTTTGCATTTCGCACAAGGACATTTATACTTTCCCCCATTCAAAAACTCTGTCTGTGTACGTGCGAATTGATCGAATTCGTTTACTCCATCCAGAAATTCTTGCGTATAACCACTACGATCATGCAGTAATCTATTATACATCCACCTACGATGTGGAGGACCATTCATATTCTGCTCAAATAACAATAACCACATAAGGTATTTAATAAGGATTAATTTTAATCAAAATTATAATAACTACATAAATTACGCAATTATATTGTTTTTTGGCTTACTTCAAAATTTCCACATGCACCCAAAAAAAATAATTACAACTACATGATAAATACACTTACATTCTCACGAACATCACAAAACTAATATGAGTTACAACTTCATACAAACATCACATTTGAACAAAATAATAAACTAAAGCATCTCAATCCACCAACATATCAACTTTCAAGTTCACATCACCAAACCTAAACCCTAAATTGCATTGAGCAAAATCTCCAACCAAATTTCAACAACATTATCAATTAAAACATTTCATTCCACCAATATATGAAATTTCAACTTCAAACTACCAAACCTCAACCCTAAATCGCATTTAACAAATTCTTGTAACGAATTAGAGCAATAACCTCACACAAATTGCACATTTCAACAACATTATCAATGAAACCATTTCATTCCACCAATATATCAAACTTTAACTTCAAACTACCAAACCTAAACCCTAAATCGTATTTACCCCAATCTTGAACCAAATTAAACCAATAATCTCACACAAACACCACATTTCAACATAAATATGAACTAACTATAAAATTCTAACATTGTAATGCAAAAATTTGTAGAAATTTCAAGTTGTTTAGGTGAGAAAAATACCTCAATTAACTTCAAAAAACTGGCGGTGGGGGTGGCTGACGGTGGCCGACGGCAAGGGGAGGTGACCGGCAACGGCAGGAGGGGCGGACGACCAGCGGCGGTGGCTGGGCACGGCGGGGGGGTGGGCATTGGCGCTGCTCGCGGCGGGCTCTCGGTCGCTCTCTCTCTCTCCTCGACGCGAGCTGCAGTGAAATGAAACCAGAAATTGGTTTCATTTAAATGGGGTGGCGACGGAATTTCCGTTGCCACCTTGGTTTTTTGAAATTTTTTTAAGTGGCGACGAAATTTCCGTCGCCACCTTTTTTTTAAAAAAAAAAAATTATATTTTTTTAAAATTGGTGACGGAAATTCTATCGCCATATTCTTTTATTTTTAGAAAAATATTTTTAGGCGACGGAATATCCGTCGCCATTTTTTTTTAAAAAAAACAATAATTTTTTTGGCGACGGAAAACGCCAATTTTGGGCGACGGATTTAAATTTCCGTCGCCACATCTGTCGTCCAATCTGACGTTTTTGTGAAGCTATTTATCCGTCGTCATTTCCGTCGCTAAATCTATCGTTAATATTTTCCGTTGCCGAGTTCCGTCGTTAATATGAAATTTTTTAGTAGTGAAAGACCAACATTGGAACATCAAAGTTCAATGCATACTATACCAAAATAAGGAGCAGTGCATCACCATACTGAGATCAAGTAGGAGCAGTACATTACCTGAGTAGTAATACTAACCAATTTGCGACATTTACCAATCAAGAAGGAGCAGTACATTACCTGAGTAGTAATACTAACCAATTTGCAACATTTACCGATACATCACTTGATCGTTGAGCATACTACCAAAACATTGATCCCATCAAAACATTTCCATTACTTCTCCCCCTTTGACTTTCATCAAAAAAGTAAGGGGGGTCAAGACTATGTAGGTTCATACATGTGGGATAAAACCAAGGCAAAAGAAAGTAATTAATTAAGGCAAAAGAGAACCAAAGAGAAACAAGATCTAAATGAAGTGGGGTTAAGAGGAGGTGGAATTGATGATGCGATTGGCAGAATAGGTGGCACGGTCCAAATTCGACGAGGTGAAGGTGACAGCAAGTCGGGCACCATGGTGTATCGTACATGTCATACGAATCAATTCGTCCAACTTCTTGCCAAGCAGCCCCATGCTAGAATGTATCAAGTCCACCTGTGGGTAACTCAGCATAATCCTCCCTTTGTCTCTCAAGGCTGTCCCGTAGGGCAAGTAAGGTAGGTTGTTCAGGGAGTGGGACTTGGAGAGTAGTGGCTTCAGCAGAGGCGAGCTCAGAGGCATGTTTCCATCCTCTTGTGGCTGTCTTGTAGAAGTAAAGTGATTTGAGGGAGTTGGCAGATATCACCAGTATCGATTGGGTGACACAGTCTTCAGAATCAAAAGGAACTTTGAAGTGGGTGAAGATGCGAGTGAGAAGGTTACCATATGGTAGTGAAGTGAGGCGATTCATGTTGGCGACTCGGTACATGTAACTGACAATGATCAATGCATAATCGACCAAGTATCCATTCATGAGACGATAAATGGATTCAAGAGGCACTTCATTGGAGGCTTTTTTTGAGTGATCTTTTGGATAAAAAAAGCGAACAATGACATAATGTAACAGTTTGAGTTCTTGGAACAGGACATGACAGGGTGGTGTCCTGTTTTGACATTTGTAGGCTGCTAGTTTTTTAGGGCAAGCATAGTGAGTGAGACAAAGATCTTTGGTTTGGGTTAAGGAAGGAGGGGCAGTTTCAGTGAACTTGAGGCCAAACATGAACGGAGTGATTTATAGTAATGGGTACAGATTTTACTAAACTCACAAGATAAACCCCATTGGCACCCATTTTTGTTTCCAAATTGGCATAGAATAATCGAACTAAACGAGGGTACACAATGTCGCCTAATTCACACAACCCCAGACAGTTATCCTTAGCCAATTTCTCAATGAAGGCAAACTTTTTAGATCTAAAGAATTGAATGTCTAATTTTTCACAGACTGAAATAGATCGGGTATGAAAGGCGGAGTTGTACGGTTCTTGGCTGGCAGAAGTAGGAAGTCACTCTTAGGGAATGGAGTCTATAGCCCGATTCTCAACTCGACTAGGTGTTGGTGTTGACGTCTGACCTTGCTCGGGTTAAGAAGAGACATGGGGTCGCCGTTCGGAATAGTGGCTGAAGGGCGAATGATCGGACCAGAGCTAGTGGCGAAGGAGGTAGCGGATACATGCACCATGGTTTCAACTCGAGGTGGGCAAGGATGTTTCGCTTGTTGAGCAGCCCGTTGACTGGACCGCCGTTTCGGCTGGGCTGAGGTCACGCCGCCGTGAGGGTTGTTGGAGGTGGCGGTTTTGGAGGTTCTGGAGGGTCGATTTGAGGCTTTACCTCCTCTAGTGAGAGGCATGCTGGCTGAATTTTGAGAGAGGTGAAGAATGGAGGAGAGGGGCATGCGTGATGGAGGAGGGAGATGGTGGTTGGTGTGAATAAAGAAGTGAATTAAAAAGAATCTAGAAGGTTTAATTAAAGGAGGTGGTTTCTTGGTTCTTGCAAAAACAAAAACTGTTAGGATCTTGTGAAAAGGAAATCAATTTTGAAAAGAAATGAAAATATTTTCAAAAATATTTTTCAGGTCTAGAAGTTTAAAAAGAATCCCACGAGTCCAATTTAGAAGGAAATACATTAGATTACCATCCATTTGATGAACCGTTGATATATGACTCGTGTTCAAGGCCTTGAAATAAAAATTCAAGCCCTTGATTTAGTCATGCTGAAAATGTCTAGGTTCTGCCTGCAGTTCAACACTGCAGGCATTGAACTGTGATTTAAGGCCTTGAAGTTCTGGACAGTGATAGATTGCTCACTGATTTTACATGAGTTTGCCTGCAAAAGCTCAAGAGCATAGTTAGTGTTGAGAGAGGGCTCCCCCTCAATTTATGCATTAATATTAATCATCCCAAGTTCTTGATGAATATGATTGAATTGGTCCTCACATAGGGGTTTGGTAAAAATATCTGCAAGTTAAGAATTTGTCGAAGCAAATTCTAAGGACACATCGCATTTTTCAACATGATCTCGAATAAAGTGATGACGTACCTCAATATGCTTTGTTCGAGAGTGTTGTATTGGATTTTTTGTGATGTTAATGGCACTCATGTTGTCACAGCGAATTGGAACATTTTTAAGATTAATTCCTAAATCGTGTAATTGTTGCGTTATCCACAATAGTTGCGCACAACGTGCTCTAGAGACAATGTACTCTGCTTCTGCTGTTGAAAGGGACACTGAGTTTTGTTTCTTAGACTGCCAAGAAATAAGAGATGGACCAAGGAATTGGCATGTGCCCGATGTGCTTTTTCTATCTACCTTATAACCTAGATAATCGGCATCAGAATATCCAATTAGAGAAAATCTCCCCCTTTAGGATACCACAGTCCGAAATTTTTAGTACCTGCTGGGTATCTAAAAATTTGTTGAACTATGGTAAGATGTGATTCTTTGGGGTATGATTGAAATCGGGCACACAAGCATACGTTGAACATAATATCATGGTGACTAAGAGTTAAATATAGTAAGGAACCAATCATACCTCGATATGTTTTATCATTTACAGGATTACCATTGAGGCCTTGGTCAAGTCTTGTACTTTTGGCCATTGGGGTACTTGCATGTTTAGCCTCATGCATTTTGAACTTCTTTAATAGCTCATTCATGTACTTACATTGGCTTACGAAAATGCCATCATTAAGTTGTTTGATTTGTAAGCCAAGAAAGAATGTGAGTTCACGGACCATGCTCATGTCAAATTCTTTACTCATGAGGTTTGAAAATTCCTTGCATAGAGAGTTGTTAGTAGCACCAAAAATTATATCATCAACATAAACTTGTATGATAATGAAATCCTCCCCTTGTTCTTCATAAAAAGTGTTTTATCTATTTGATCACGTATAAAATTGTGTTCAAGTAAGAATTTGCTCAATCGCTCATACCAAACTCTAGGAGCTTGTTTCAAGCCATAAAGAGCTTTTTGAAGCTGGAACAAATGATCAGGAAGATCAGGATTTCGAACCCAGGAGGTTGTTTAACATAAACTTCCTCTTGCAAAAAGCCATTCAAAAAGGCACATTTGACATCCATTTGAAAGACTTTGATGCCCATATATGATGCAAATTCCAAAAGAATGCGAATGGCTTCTGGAGCAAAGGTTTCATTAAAGTCTTGATGAACCTCTATTTATCCCATTTTTAGCCCCTATTTGACTCATTTCCTCATGCGTTTTCACGTTCGATCATGCCAAGGAAAAGTCAAATTGGCCTCCTTTAGCGTACTTTTAACTCATATAATATCTTTCGATATTTTCAAAAACTCTATTGAAGAAACGAAAAGATGAACAACGTTTAGCAGAAAGGAGTTCCAAGAAGGTGAGAAAAGCCGGGAAAAAGCATCGCACGGAAGTCCCACGAAACCGGACCCACAAAGCACGACCAATCCCCCCCAGACCAGCACACTTGGCAGGACAACCAAGTGGAACGGCCTGGCCGTGCCACGTGGCACGACCGTGCCAAGTGGCACTCCTGTGCCACTTGTGCCATTTTGGGGGTGTTTCGGGCAGCGTTTTGGCACAGTGCCATCGTGCCTCGAGGCATGACCGTGCCACCCCCGTTCTACGTCGCGACTTAAATCTTCCTTCGGGGCTGTTTTAGGGAGGGAGTTTTTTCATTCAGTTTGCTCTCTTTTCCACGTACGTTTAGAAACGAATTTTAGGTTTTTATTAGAGAGTTCTATTTTTGTTTTTTTGATTACGTTATTGGATTGAAGCTTGTTCTTCCTTGAATTCATTCAATTAATTGTAGGTTCTTTTCTCTAAATCCTCCTCTCGTTCTTTATTATCAAATTCTCTGCTCTTGTTCTTGATTATTTTGAGGTTTGCAATGGTTGTGGAATTGAATGTCATGGTTGTTGTTAGAAACGTGATTGTAGGCTAAATCCTTTAACTTAGGTTGGGATTGACGCCGAATATGTGTTGTTGAATCTTGTACTGGCCCAATCCTTTCTCCCCCTTTGTTTTGCAATTATGAATTCTACTATGCATGCCACATGTTCGATGAACTGCTCGAAAGAACATTCATCCTTTTTATTGGGGTTAGGGGAGTGTTGAGAGACGAAACCTTTACCTAGTGCGCCTTAGTAGACGATTAGGGTTTTAACATGAAAATGGTTAGGATTTTAATTGGGATTCGAGATTGTGAATCTTGGAATCCTTCGACCTTTAGTCCTATGAAAATAGGCGACTACAGTTCTAGGATTAGTCTTCAACCCTTGAGAGAGGGAGGAGATGGGCTTAATTGATAATCTATCCATTTGTGATGCTTGCTTGGGAGTGTTTGATTGGGTTAGTAACTGATTCACTAGGACAATCGTGCTGTTAATTCCAACCTAGGTATTTACTCTTCTGCTGTTTATTTCATGTTTTAGTTGTTATTGTTTCCCTTAGTTTAATTCCAAAACCCCAATTATGACTGCCTAGCTTGAGTGGTCTAATTAGTTCTAGTAGTTGATGCCAAGTTCCTCATGGAGACGACCTGTAGTTGCCGGTTGCTAGCTACAGCTACGTCGTGCACTTGCGGTATTTTTAACTTAACAAGTTTTTGGCGCCGTTGCCGGGGAACTTGCGCCTTTCAATATTAGAATCGATTAGCGCACTGTAGACTAGTTTTTTTTTTATTTTTCTTTTTGTAGTTTAGTTCTTCTTTATTCCTGCTTGAAACTGTTTATGCCTGGGTAGTGTTTGCT
This sequence comes from Selenicereus undatus, assembly GCA_017589665.1. NCBI lineage: Eukaryota > Viridiplantae > Streptophyta > Magnoliopsida > Caryophyllales > Cactaceae > Selenicereus > Selenicereus undatus. The sequence goes on from JACYFF010031957.1 coordinate 29,872,984, forward strand.
TTGTATGCGCAGGAGGAGCCAAGCCTTTGTCCCTTTTGATCATGAGATAGAAGCAGCCGCACGCTGGCAAAGCGGAGAAGCTAGAAGGAAGAAGAGGACAGAGGTGACAATGGCAGAAGGCGACCATAGAGTTCTGCGGGGCTATGCTCTACCACAAGCATTGGGCATAACGTCCTCCATCGTTAGCCCCGCCATCGAGGCTAACAATTTCGAGCTCAACCCCACACTGATCACTTTTGTGGAGAGGGAACCATTCAGCGGGTATCCCTCGGAAAAAAACCAACGTGCACCTTCGCAGATTCCTTGCGAAGTGTGACACCATCAAGCTAAACGGGGTGTCCACTGATGCAATCCGCTTGCGGCTCTTTCTTCTCAGTACGGGATAGAGCTAGCGACTGGCTGCAGAGCGAGGAGCCCAACTCGTTCACCACTTGGGAAGTCCTCTCCAAGGCGTTCTTCAGCAAGTACTTCCCACCTGGCAAGACTGCCAAGCTGAGGACGAACATCACCTCTTTCGCCCAGCAGGATGGTGAGTCTTTTTACGAAGCATGGGAGAGGTTCAAAGACCTCCAGCGCCAGTGCCCCCACCACGGAGTTCCTGACTGGCTCCTAATCCAAACCTTCTACAATGGGTTGGAGCGGTTAGTGAAGATCTCGGTTGATGCCGCAGCAGGGGGTGCTCTAAGGGGCAAGTCGATTGAAGCGGCAAGGGCATTGTTGAAAGAAATGACTTCCAATAACTATCACTGGGCAAGCGAGAGGGTCACCCCTAAGAGAGGCGGTGGCAGGCACGAGGTAGACACTGTGACGCTCCTAGCAAGCAGGGTGGATTCGCTAGCACAGAGGCTAGACAAAGTGGGCACCTCTCCCACTCCAGGTGGATCTTCAGGGCCATGCATACTGCGAGGCGTGTGGCATCTAAGGGCACACCTCCATTGAATGTTATAATACTCCCTCCAGCATTGAACATGTTAATGCGTACCACACCTACACCACACCTCCTCAAAATAAACCCCATCCCACCACCTACAGCGAGGGTTGGAAAGGCCAAACGAACCATCTCTACAAAAATCCCAACCCTCACCCCCAGAATCCCATCCAGCCACCTGGTTTCCACAATCGAGCTCCCTACACTCCACCCCCTCCACTTCCTGAACCTACATCTCACCTGGAGAGTCTCATGGAGCGTTTCATAGCGACCCAGATCACGACCAATGAGACTCTTAAGGAGTCAATCCATCTGCTGACCTCCTGGGTAGATGCCATGGCCACCCATCAGAAAACAATGGACACGCAAATTGCTCAGATTGTCCAACAGGTGAGCCTCCTGTCCCGACCTCAAGGGCAACTTCCAGGCCAACCAGAAGTTAACCCCTGCCGTCACGTCAATGCCATCTCCACGATGGAAGAGGGGTTAGAGGAGAGCCCAGTGATGGTTCTCCAGGAGGTCGTTCCCATTCCTGACTCTGTAGGAACGGAGGGGCAAGCGCAAAAAAAGACTCTGAGCTCTTCTGAGGAGACTACCCCTCCACCTCCTACCCGCACCTACCAGCCCCCAGTGCCTTACCCTCAGCGACTGGCATGGTCCAATCTATGTCAGCTTGAACCTAGATTCGCGCGATTCTTGGAAACCCAACGCCGAATCTATGCCAGTAGCCCCTTTCTGGAAGCTCTCAAGAATGCACCTGCACACTTTAAGTTTTTAAGAGAACTCCTGTCCAAGAAGGGAGAGCCCGGGGTTACTTCAGTGACCCCCACTTTGGGATCCTGCTGCGCACTTCTACCGAGGTGATTACCATCAAATCTGTAGGATCCTGGCAGTTTCTCTATCCCATGCTGCATAGGGGATATGCAAATCGAGAGAGCCTTTTGCGATCTGGGCGCCAGTGTAAGCCTCATGCCGCTCTCTCTCTGCTAGAAGCTGCAACTACAGGACCTCACGCCCACTAGCATGACTATTCAGCTAGCAGACTGCTCCATCAGGCAGCCTGTCGGCATTCTGGAGGATGTCCCGATCCAGGTGGGCAAGTTCCTCATCCCCTGTAATTTCGTCGTTCTTGACATGGATGAGGACTTTCCAACCCCACTCATCTTAGGTCGCCCATTCCTTGCGACTGCTGGGGCAGTGATCGATGTTTAGGCAGGCACTCTATCTTTCCACCTGTGTGGGGAGAGGGTGGACTTCAGTTTCCCTTCCCCTGCACCGCCTTTAGCGCCTGTTTTTCCCCCACCCTCTGAGGCACCGATCCCCGTTTCCCGATTCGATGATGCTCCCGAGGTTGATACATTTGATGGAAATGGGGGATCCCAGATACTGTTTGCCGGTTCATCTATTGTTTCTGCGACCGTCCCATTTCGTTTCGCGACCGCCTCTGTTTCTCCTGGGGAGGTAGCGGATCCTCCTTTACATTTTTACACCTCCCGTAGGCCACCTCCCGCATCATTACTGTCTACTATTTGGAGGTAAGGGTCAAGCTAAGGACCTTAAACAAGCGCTTCTTGGGAGGCAACCCAAGGCATTTATCGCTTTAAAAAAAAAAGAAAAGAAAAAAGAAGAAAGATCCATGTCACTCACGCCCTTTCCCCTCCCCCTTCCTTTGCCCTTTTTCTGCGTCGTTTTCATTGCGGACAATGAAAATCTCCAGCATGGGGGGCTGAGCTTATAGCTCTTTGGGTGGAATGGTGGATTTTGGGGTATTGGTTGAATGACATGTTGCATTTTGCATCATATATATAGGATGACATATAGTTTTCATAGGATATCTTTGCATTTCTTTCCTTTAATAGAGCATGTAGGTTAGAGCATATAAGTTACATGTTGCATCTCAAAAGGAGAAGTGATCGAGTTGGGCGTCCCTAAGCTTTCTAAGTACTACGTCTTACCTTTCTTCTCACTATCCTTTATTTCTTTTATTGCTTTCCTTAGTTTTTTTTTACTTTTCAATAAATGTGTGTGAAAACCCCTCTTATGAAGAGAACACAAGGGGTGATGATTGATTGATCTGGTTGAGTTGTGTGTTAAAGTGTGGCCTGTTATGGTGTGAACTTTTGTGAATTGCGCTCTAACACCGCCATCTGCATTTCCCCTACCCTATGCTGTATGTCATATAGCCCTTGAGATTCATGTGACTTGGCTTGACTGACCTTGATAAGTAGGATATACCTAAGAGTAAGTTATTGGACTGTGGTAGACTTACCTGTGAGATTTTGAGCCTAATGACTATTCATTACATATAGTCTCATACTTTCCTTCATGTGTGACTCATCCATGAATGCATCTCTAGAACTTGGTCTTGTTCTCGTTGAAATCGCATTTAGCATGTGTATGTGTTGATATGACTGAGGCAATTTTTGTTCTATTTAGCCACATGAGCAAAAAAAGCCACCCATTGACATGTACTACCCTCTTTGCTAGCCCTTTGCGCCTTTCCCCTCGTCTTTGTTGTTGCCCCCTACACACTACACATTTGGCCTATCGATATTCCCTATATCCTTGTCAAGGCCTAGTGGAGTGACACTTCCATGTTGAGTTGGGTTTGCTTTGAAGGCTGGTTCACCTTGGGAACGTTACTAGTGGCTTATTTGGGGGATTCATGTTTCAAGTTTGTGTTCCCCATGCCATTCACATGCCTTTCTCCTTCCAAAGAAAAGAAATAGAAATGAACGAAAAATACAGAAGCAAGGAAAAGAGAAAGAGAAAAAGAAACAAATAGAAAGTTGTGAATAAGGTGTTTGGCATAGGAGTGTGACAATGAGATTGCTAAACCCCCCCTTAAGGTTTTTGTGGGGTTGTTGCTAAAGTTTTCAATTGTGGTGTGAAGTTGTTGTTCCGACATTAGTTGTGGAAGTGTTTTTTGCTCCCTAGTCTTTAACTGTTACCTCTACTCTTCCCGAACTTTTTCCATTTCTCACCCTTTACCTCTGACCCCATTACATCCCTTTACAAGTCCTCATGATTTACACATTGCACTTTGCATTAGGCGGTGGAGAATTGAGAACTCTACCAAGCTTATGGTAGTTGCTTGATTGGGTAGAGTATTGAGTGCACCCTTGTTACATATTCTAAACACAATGAGGGGAGTGTTCCACTTTATCCTAAAGTGAGGTTCTACCAGTCGTGCTTACCCACCACTATTCAAGGAAAGGTCCTGTTTTGTTATGTGCTTTGATACTAGGGCGCTTGTTGTATTGTATTTGGGTATGGGGACCCATGGAAGGGAGTGTGCGAGCGATATTCGAATTGTTTCACATTTTGACTTAGCCATCTTTAATGCATAGCTTAATTTGTGTTTTTGATTATTCGTCCCTTGCTTGAGGAGGGTGTATTAAGAGGTTTACCGTTCTCCCTGATCCTTCATAGCGTAGTCTTGCTTGGGGACAAGCAAGTGATAAGCATGGGGGCGTGATGAATCTCTATTTATCCCATTTTTAGCCCCTATTTGACTCATTTCCTCATGCGTTTTAACGTTTGACCATGCCAAGGAAGAGTCAAATTGGCCTCCTTTGCCGCACTTTTAACTCATATAACATCTTTCGATATTTTCAGGAACTCTATTGAAGAAACGAAAAGATGAACAACGTTTAGCAGAGAGGAGTGCCAAGAAGGCGAGAAAAGCCGCGAAAAAGCGTCGCACGAAAGTCCCACGAAACTGGACCCACAAAGCACGACCAATCCCCCCAGACTAGCACACTTGGCCGAACAGCCATGTGGCACAGCCTGGTCGTGCCACGTGGCACTCCTATCCCACTTGTGCCGTTTTGGGGGTGTTTCGGGCAGCGTTTTGGCACGGTGCCACCGTGCCTCGGGGCAAGACCGTGCCACCCCCGTTCCACGCCGCGACTTAAATCTTCCTTCGGGGCTGTTTTAGGGAGGGAGTTTTTCATTCAGTTTTCTCTCTTTTCCACGTACGTTTAGAGGCGAATTTTAGGTTTTTATTAGACAGTTCTATTTTGGTATTTTCGATTACACTATTAGATTGAAGCTTGTTCTTCCTTGAATTCATTCAATTAATTGCAGGTTCTTTTCGCTGAATCCTCCTCTCGTTCTTGATCATCAAATTCTCTACTCTTATTCTTGATTATTTTGATGTTTGCAATGGTTATGGAATTGAATGTCATGGTTGTTGTTAGAAACATGATTGTAGGCTAAATCCTTTAACTTAGGTTGGGATTGACGCCGAATATGTGTAGTTGAATCTTGTACTGGCCCAATCCTTTCTCCCAATTTGTTTTGCAATTATGAATTCTACTATGCACGCCACATGTTCGATGAAATGCTCGAAAGAACATTCATCCTTTTTATTGGGGTTTTGGGGAGCGTTGAGAGACGAAACCTTTACCTAGTGCGCCTTAGTAGACGATTAGGGTTTTAACATGAAAATAGTTAGGATTTTAATTGGGATTCGAGATTGTGAATCTTGAAATCCTTCGATCTTTAGTCCCATGAAAATAGGCAACTATAGTTCTAGGATTAGTCTTCAGCCCTTGAGAGAGGGAGGAGATGGGCTTAATTGACAATCTATCCATTTCTGATGCATGCTTGGGAGTGTTTGATTGGGTTAGTAACTGATTCACTAGCATAATCGTGCTGTTAATTCCAACCTAGGTATTTACTCTTCTGCTGTTTATTTCATCTTTTAGTCGTTATTGTTTCCCTTAGTTTAATTCCAAAACCCCAATTGTGACTGCCTAGCTTGAGTAGTCTAATCAGTTCTAGTAGTTGATGCCAAGTTCCTCGTGGACACGACCCGTACTTGCCGGTTGCTAGCTACAGTTACGCCGTGCACTTGCGGTATTTTTAACTCAACAAGTCTATACCCTCTTCTTGGTTATACCCTTTTGCCACTAGTCTAGCTTTATTCCCTACCACAGTCCCGCTTTCATCTAACTTATTCCAAAATACCTATTTTGTCCCAATTACTGGGTGGTCTTTTGGTATAGGAGTGAGAAACCATACTTGGTTTCTTTCGAATTGACCAAGTTCTTGCATAGTGACAATCCAATTAGGGTCTTCTAGGGCCTTTAAATGGTTTTTTGGTTCAATGAGTGACACAAAAGAAGGAAATGTACAAAAGTTTCAAAGAGAAGATCTAGTTCTTATACCTGTGGATATATCAGTGAGTAAGTTGTCTAGAGAATTGAAATTTTAGCTTCGTCGTTGTTCATCCAAAGGTTCTTCATTTTGTGCATTGGGAGTTGCTTCTTCTTCATTCATGTCATTGGGTTCTCCACTTGTTGGAGGCACATTGTTTTTAACATTTGAATCTTGAGGTTGCCTTTTGTGTTCCTTTCTTGTCTTGGCTCTTGTTTCTTCTTCCTCCTTAGCATCATATCTACTTAGCTTTAATTCTCGGAGTGAAGAAGGGCTTAGTTCACCATTATTAGACTCATCAAAAACAACGTGAATGCTTTCTTCAATTATCTTAGTGCGCTTGTTATAAACACGATAATGTTTACTATTCATGGAATAAACAACAAGGATATCTTAGACACTTCTAGCATCAAACTTACCTACCCTACCTTTTCCATTGTTGTGAATGAAACATTTACATCCAAATGTACAAAAATAGGAGATATTTGGTTTTCGATCTTCGAAAAGTTCGTAGGGAGTCTTTTTTAAAATAAGGCGAATTAAGCAGCGCAGTGTTGACTGCTTCCGCCCAAAAGGATGTAGGCAGTCTACTTTCACAAAGCATGGTCCTAGCCATATCCACTAAGGTGTGGTTTTTTCTTTCAACCACGCCATTCTGTTGAGGAGTTATGGGCCTTGAAAAATTATGTGAAATACCAAGGTCATTGTAAAATTTAATGAATTCTTTTCGGTCAAACTCCGTACCATGATCACTTTGAATTGAAACAATAGGTAAGTTTTTGTAAATTTGCAATTGTTTGCGAAGTTTTGAAAGCTCTTGAAAGGCCTCATTTTTCTCTTTTGGAAAAGAGACCCAAGTGAAATGTGAATAATCATCCACAACAACAAAAATATAAGAACTACCTATGAGGCTATGAACAGGTATTGGACCACATATATCCATGTGAAGCAATTCTAGTGGTTGAGATGTACTGATGAATTTTTTTGGGTTTAAAGGAAATGTGAACTTGTTTTCCTTTTACACATGCATTGCAGATACGATGTTTTTCAAACTTGTATGAAGGTAAGCCACGCACTAAGTCAAGCTTGGATAATTTTTCTATAGTGTGCATACGAGCATGACCTAGTCTCTGATGCCATAACCAAGCATCATCAAGGGATGCTTTAAGGCATGATAATTTATTTGATGAAATGCTATTCAAGTTGATGACATAGACATTGTCTATTCTAGGCCCATATAAAGCAATATTGTCATCATGCACATTTTGAACAATGCAATGGGAGGAATTGAATATAACATTATTGCCTTTGTCACATAGTTGGGATATAATCAAGAGATTAAATTTTAATCCATCTACAAGATATACGTTATCTAAGGAGTTAGAGGGATCCTTACCGATCTTACCAATTCCTATAATCTTACCGACTTTGTTGTCACCGAAGGTAACGCTTCCATATTTTTTTCTTTTTGATTTCAGTGAAGAGATGCATTTCCACTCACGTGCCTTGAGCATCCACCATCAAGATACCAAAGTTCATCAACAGCCTTCAAGCATACCTACAAAACAAAAAGATTGAACCTTTCTAGCCTTGACGTTGAATTTGGGTCCGTCGTTTTCCATGACCATGCCAGATGATCTTGTCCCTTTTGGTACCCAAACTTGAGTCTTTTTAGTGCTTGGTTTTCTAAGGGGACATGAATAAGAGATATGACCATTTCTTAAACAATAATTACAAGTGATGCGGGATTTGTTATTGGACGTCTCTTGAATAAAGAAGTTTTTATATGTCTTCTTTGTATTAAAGGGATTATAGCCAATACATTCTTTATTAAAGTACATCCTTTGAGATCCCAGTAATCTATCCAAGCTGTCTTGTCCTTTGGTGAACTTCAAAATCACTTTTTCGAGATCTTCACATTTGGATTGAATTTCTTTCTTTTCTCTTTCAAGAATTTCAATCATTGTGTGAGACTTGTTATTTGATTTTTGTAAAACTTCTTTTTCAAAGGACAAGTCACGGACTGTTTTCTTTAAAGCCTTGATCCTGGACAAATACTCTTGCTCACATTGAATACATTTGATTAAGGCTTGAGCCAATTCATCTTTAGAGTATCAAGAAATTCAGAATAATCTACCTCATCCGAGCTTTCATACTCAGTTTCTTCTTCTTGGATTTGACCTTCATTCACCATGAATCACAGGTTTGTCACTTGTTCTTCTTCATTCTCGCTATTACTTGAATTGCTATCGCTCCATGCAGCTATCATCGCTTTCTTGAATTGTTCCTTGACCTTTTGCTTACGTTTTTCTGCTTTCTTTTGCAACAGTGGACAATCTTTTGCAATATGTCCTGGTAAACCACAGCCAAAACAAGGACCCAAATTAGATTCAATTTTATTATTAGAAAATTTTGTAACCTTTGAGTATTTCTCATTCTTCTTTGGTGAAGATCCCTTCTTATAGAACTTTTGGGGTCAAATATTTTTGCATTGAACATTTTCTTCAATCCTCTAGCAATCATTGCCACAGAGCCTTCATCTTCTCCGTTTAACTCGTCTTCCGAGGATATGAGGTCTTCATTTGCAGTTTTGAATGCTACTCCTTTCTTAGTTTGATCCTTCATCTTCTTTAAGATGAATTTCATGAGTCATAAGCCTCCCAAGTAGATCATCTAGAGGTAAGGTCTTGAGGTATTGAGCTTCTTGAATTGCAGTGACCTTAGGACCCCATTTGTTCTTACGAAGGCATCGAAGAATTTTTCTACATCTCCTCATTTGTCTAGGACTTGCCGAGGGACTTAAGGTTGTTGGTTATGTCAGTGACGTGTGTAAACATTTCTCTGATAGACTCGTTCGGTTGCATTTTCAATACCTCGTATTGGTGAACGAGCATGTTGATATTCGTTTCTTTCACTTGACTCGTTCCTTCATATGTCACAACCAGCTTGTCCCAAATCTACTTAGCTGTTTCACAAGAACAAATATGGTTATATTCATTGGCATCAAGACCACAATATAAAATGTTCATAGCTTTCAAGTTCTTAGAGAGTTTTGCAAAGTCCTACTGTGTATATTGTTCCTTGGTCTTCGGCTGACTTTTTCCATCGATGATTGACACTGGAACATATGGTCCCTTGGTTACAATGTTCCACAACTCATAGTCTTTAGTTTTGATAAAGATCTGCATCAAGTTTTTCCAATAAGAAAAATTAGTGCCTCTAAATAAAGGTGGTCTAGTGGTAGAGCGACCTTGATCATAATAATCTTCTCCCGTGGTGGCCATGATCATTTCCCACTTGACGGTAAAGTCAAAGTATAGTGAACCTGGCTCTGATACCAATTGAAGAATCAAAGGCTATAAGATCACCATAGAGGGGGGTGAATAAGGTGATGATCAAGGTTGCAAAACAATCAAAATGTAAATGCGAAAAAGTAAATCGGGACAAAACACAATCGATTGCTAACGAAATTTGGCCTCAAAAGGCTTAATCCTCGGATAGAGTTCCTAACTCTAGAATTAACCCGAACTTTTATTAGGATGATTGATTAGACAACTCTAGAGTACCGTTACTCTAAGTTCCAAGTCACACGTCGAAACTTTCAACTAGGCTTGGTAGAGTTGACTCTTCAACTCTATAATCCTACCCAAATACAAATTGAACAATACAACTCAAATGTAATGGAAGCAAGCTTAAGCACAATGGATGCCAATGTATTGTTTGAGTGAGTAGTATGACAATGAGTGCTTGCAATTCTTGATCTCCTCAGCTCTAATTAAGCTTTGTATTTATAAGGGAAACTTGAAGGATTTGTTGGAAACTAGCCGTTAGACATAATCCGGATTCTTGCTTCAGTTCAATGCCTTGGACTGCAGTTCAGTGCCTTGGAAATTTTAGCAAAATCAGGAACCAACGACTATGAGCTCTTTTTGGCTTGTTTTGATCTTACTTCAACGGCCCCTAGCTTCTAATTTTTGAGTCGCTGGATATTTTCAACGGCTACTTCCCATTCTTTTTGCTAATGAGGATTTTTTTGGCAATTGTTTTCCATAATCCAGGGCAAGTATCAAGCATAATCTTAGTTAGAGAAAATTAAGTAATCATCACTAGAAAGGTGGGATATACATAATTAGAATCATAAAATAAAACTACCAAATTAACTTCACAAAAAAAAGGCTCCAAAAATCATATCCCCTCCCACACCCCAACCATAAAAAAAAGAATAATAATTTACAATATGCCGCCCTACATACTAAAGTATCTCCTGCTGATGCGCATTTTCTCTCTCCACCACAAAGCAGTCGTGGGAGGTGGCGGAAGCTGACAGCTCCTCCAAAAAAGCGTAGGCATCTCCGCCATGCATATGCAACTCCGATCCTAGGCGAGGACCACGTCATAATGTTCGACCAGACCGACTTTGGCGCATCCAAGCTCCCTTTACCTGACAACCACTTCTGGTTCGAGCCGAACAACCTGGCCCTGAAGAATAACTCTACCGCCCACTCGATGGCCTATGACTCGGTCGCCAACACCTTACGCGCCCTCTGTCCTCACCGACACGTGGTGCTCCTCCGGCGTCACCCCCGCTGACGGCCACCTCCACCAGTCCGGGGGGTGGAACGACGGGGAACGAGCCATCCGGTTCCTGGATGCAGGTTGCTCCGCTTGCGACTGGGCCGAGCGGCCCAACCAACTCGTGACCCCGCGTTGGTATGCTACAAACCACATTTTGCCTAACTGTCAGGTTATTCTTATGGGCGGTAGGAATGCATTTAATTACGAGTTTTATCACACTCCGAAGGGCCCTTTTGATTTTCCCTTTCTAAAGCAAACCAACGAGCCCAAAGCGAAGAACAATTTGTACCCGTTTGTGAATCTCCATGTGGATGGGAATCTTTTTGTTTTTGCCAATAATCGGGCCATCTTGTTTGATTATAATAAAAATGTGGTTGTGAGGAAGTACTCGATTATTCCGGGTGGGGAGAGGAGACAAGGAGATGTTCGAGTACCGGGTCGGTGGTAATGTTGCCAGTTAAAGGATTGGAGGATCGGAACCCAGTTGTGGAGTTTTTGGTGTGTAGGGGTGCTCCTGCCGGGTCGTTTGAGAAGGCTTTGAACGGGCAGTTTGTGCCCGATTTGAATACGTGTGGAAGGTTAAAAATAACCGACCCTGACCCGGCCTGGATCCTGGAGACCATGCCCATGGCTCGAGTCATGGGTGACATGCTGCTACTCCTGAATGGGGATGTGTTACTTATAAATGGGGCTGGGCCCAGCGTTGTTGGATTGGAGTTGGGTCGGGACCCAGTTTTGGCCTTGGTCATATACCACACGGACAACCCGCTAGGGACGAGGTTCGATGTTCAAAACCCAATCGCGATTCCAAGGATGTACCACTGCACGGCCGTGCAATTAAGAGACGGGCGGGTTCTAGTAGGAGGCAGTAACCCGCACCAATTTTATGAAATCGGGGCCAATGTGCTCTTCCCTACTGAGCTCAGCCTTGAGGCATTCTCGCCCTCATCCTTGGACCCGACCCTGGCAGGACGCTGTCCAAATATCGTGGGGCCACCGTCGAGAACCCCAGTCAAATATGGGGCAATTGTACCGGTCAAGTTCACTGTAATCGGGGCAACCAACCCGACTTTAATTAAGTTTACCATGGTCAGACTACCGTTTACTGCACATTCCTACACTATGAGTCACAGACTATTGGTGCTCGCAACTGCAAACCCTATTGTACCATTGGGGAAGGGCCCATATCAAGCCAATGTCATAATTCCCAAAACCGTAAACATAGCTCCGCCCGGGTTCTACATCTTGTTCGTGGTGCATCAAGATGTTCCAAGCGAAGGTATTTGGGTTCGTATTTAGGGATCGAGTCTATTTGTTTGTTTGTTTGTATTTCATTGATACGCATAAGGTCTTCTGTTGTGTGTGGTCTTCGTTTCTATCGATTGTTTTATGTATTCGAGTTGGGTTACAAACTTTCTAAAAGTGTGGTCCGAATTTGCATATGTATTTCTCCTCTTATGATTGGAGAGGAAACATTTACAAGTTTGGTATCTCAAAAATGATATCTGTGGACAAATTATGAATGTGAATAAGGTATTCTAATTAAATTTAATTTGTTGAATATTAGATTACTCTAGTTAGTGTTATTTTATGGATTCATTAATTAGTTGACATGAGTGAACTTGTTTCTTTATCTTAGAATGAGTTTGCTATTTATTGTATATTTTTCCTACTTCATTGAAGCTTAATACTTATGATCCAAAAAATTACTTAAGACCATAATGATAAAGTGTTGGAAAGTTGCTACTAAAACTTCAGTTCAAAATTTCACATGTGTGAGTTTTGCGACTATGGTCCTGTTTGGCAAACAGTTGTCAGCAATTTGTATTAACTTCGAGCTGTTAACTATTTGAATCAGCTGTTTATATTAGCTGTTTGAAATAGCTATTTGTAGAAAATCTATTTGACGAAATTAGTTGTCAGATAAAGTTCTGAGGTAAAAACTAATTATGAAAAAAGTTTTTCCAAAAAGCTCATAAAATTAGCTTTGTCAAATTATCTTTCTGGACCAAAACAGCTATTTCAAAAGGCTATTTTACCAAACACCTAAATTACCTTTTTTATTTTGCCAAACAACCATATTTGGTCCAAAAAGCTTTTTTCACCTAAAAAGTTCTCCAAAAACTGTTTACTAAATACCTACCACATGCAAATATGCCCAAGAAATAAACAAAAATATAATTTCCATAACAGTGATGCAATAAATATTTCAACGTTGTCTGCATTGATGTAATATGGACCGATGGTGATGTAGCGATTGCATGGGAGATTAGGGTGGAACTCCATCATTCTTGCGTTTTCAGGCTAACCCCCCGGGTCTTGTCTAGGCAGCTGTCGGCTGGCGTCTGAATGGTCTGTGCTCATAAATGTCAGTTGGTCTTGCCACCCAACTTAATTAATTTCTCTTGTACATATAGAAGACCAAACAAAAATGAGAAAGGAAGATGTTGCGATAGTAATTGTTTTAGGAATTTATGGGTTCTCTAAAGATGACGTGGGACGAGAGTGGGTTTACGTGATGGCACGTGCGATGCGTCTGTTGGCCTTCTCCTCGGATGCCGGACCTTCAAAGGCACCCCTGGGTTGTGATCCGGGGAACGTCTCTCTGACGGTCAAGTCAATGGGGGGTCTTAGCAAAAGACAAAGCAGTGAAGAAAGAATGTGCGAGTAATAAGAAAATATGCCAAAGAGCGTATCCTTTTTTTGAGGTAGGTAGATAGGTATTTATACCTCCTGTAGCAAGGGTAAAATAGCAATTTCACTACGGTGGTTCCTCTAATGGGTCGACAAGCAGTTGCTTCGTGGGGCTCTTGACCAGGGGCTCAAGGATCCCTACCGGGCCTACTGCGCCTAACTGGGCCTAGCCCACAAATTGGGATGTGGGGGTCCGCCTGGGAATTCACATTTTCCAAATCAGTAATTGAGAGTCAACAGAAGCGCAGATTCGATTTAAAATTAAATCAAATAAATTAGTGATTATCTTCAAATGAAATATTTGGCTAAGATAAATCAGTAGTATATTGTCATTCTATGTTGTAGTTTTCAAGTAATTTTAAATAATATTGTCCTTAAAAAATACAAATATATAAAATTTAAACTAACTAGATTCATTTTGAAGTTCTAATTGCCTAAAACATACAATCTACAATAATCTATCTATTGGAGAAAATACATAACATCAAAGTTTGAAACCACAGTTAGATTATTGGTTTTCAAAGCCCCATAATTTAGATTATTGGATTTAAAAAATTCTAATTTTTATCAAGCCAACAACAATAACAACAACACCTCCCACTATGGGTCCCGCTTTCGCGTGCTCTAGGGAGATCCAACTGTAGGCAATCTTACCTCTACCAGTATTCCTACCCGTAGAGAGACTGATTCCAAGAGACAAAATTCGAACATAAGGTACAATTTATGGTTCAATATTACTAATAGATTTACTTATCTTGGCCTAATAATTTGGAGTTTCACTTTTATGACAATATGTATATCATTCTCTTGGGAGAACATACTTTCAAAATCCACGTCAACAAGTTTATATTAAAAAACTAATATATGATAAATATATATTTGAAAAATATATACACGTAGGCAATGAGAATATTTGCTCTCGGAAGCACATAAGAAATTACCCTTTTATGGGCATAAGTCTCCCCTCCCCCTTTTCTACCCACACACACCACCAAAAAAAAAGAAGAAAAAAGCACCCTACTACTTTGATCCGGCTTTCACTCGGTTTTTGGAGTCGGTTCACCTGAGAAATTGGGCAGTACTTAATTATGTCACAGATTGGGACCTATAAATGTGGTGAAATGACTTAATTTGATGGAAGAATTTTTTTTTTCCTTTTCGGGGAAGGATCGCCATGAAAATAGTTGTGGGTTTTAAAACATAACGAAATTATTATATATGGTAACTCGAGGATATAAGCACACCTCAACCATCATTTACAAATGGGACAGGGAGCAAGGCGTACACTCAATTAGTTCAAGCCCGCCACGGCATTTGCTTGTTAGTTAGTCTCTCTTTGAGATGATCTTTTTCTTTATCATTTTCACTTCAATGGAAAGAAATCTTTTTCATTGTCAGTTTCACTTCAATGGAAAGAATTAATCCTGGAGCTGTGGATGATTGAGATAGCTAGTGCATTGATCTTGATGGCAGGTTCCCCTTAAGAAAATTGATTAAACCATAATTGATAATACAATAGTCGACCTTGGGCTTATATTTGATAAATCTCCTAATTCCGGCACCCAAGTATCTGCAAAGTAGACCAAGATGGGAGGTCTGGGCCCTAAGGCTAAAGAAGAATCTTTTCCATTCTTCCGTTATGTGTAGAAAGACTTTCCCATCACAGATTTTCTCAATTCACAAGATTCAAACTCTAGACCTTGGTTGAGAGAAACAA
This sequence comes from Selenicereus undatus, assembly GCA_017589665.1. Classification (NCBI taxonomy): domain Eukaryota; kingdom Viridiplantae; phylum Streptophyta; class Magnoliopsida; order Caryophyllales; family Cactaceae; genus Selenicereus; species Selenicereus undatus. The sequence goes on from JACYFF010031957.1 coordinate 29,888,061, forward strand.
TTGCCAAACTACTTGAATCAACCTGTGCTGGTAAAGATAGAAAGAAATTGATCACAATTTTAGGCATTTACTTAATGAAGTTACGTATAGCCCTGTTTTATTTTGGGGGTGTATATGGTGTCAGGGCTCCAGAAGGGGGAAGTTATACAAAGTGACTGATTTTCTCTTACTTTATAGTAGAATAAGATGCGAGAGAGCAATGCTAGAACTTCAAGGTTTTGATCCTAAGGCATGAAAATGATGGAGTGAAGTTCCAAAGAGTATCGGTTTTCTGCCACTGAGATTGAACATTCACCCATATTTTATGATTTGTACCTTGAAACATACACACACGAAAAGTAGGTAGTAGGCACAGGCCCATTTTTCTTAATGTAGGAAATTTAGTCAATGCAGGATGCATGTTAGTTGTTGAACCATTTTTCTTGAACATAGACACTTATTTTTGAATGTCAGCAATGGATTAGTAGTCCACAAGTTGTGGATCGCTAGATAGAGTTTGAATGACTTAGCTTGCTTTCCATAGCGCGCACACGTAGTAGGTAGTAGGCACAAGCCCCTCACGGAGCTCATCGAACTTGTAGAGTGAGACTTGTGCTCGATATTTTTTCCAATCTACATGCTTCAATGGAATGAGACATCCGGTTTGTGTATCATTGTACTTAACTTAAACCATTTTGAATTTTAAAATATAAAAATGTTGAAAATTACATTTATTTATGTGTACCAACTGTTTGTATTAGGCAACATAGACTGAAATTTTACGACATTTAATGAGTGCAGAATCAAACGATAGTCTTTTCAGGTTTTGTATTGGTACAATACCCAGCGACTTGTATTATATTTACGGATGTATGATACGATATTAGAACTATGCTCATAATAGCATACAGGGTATCATGAGGAAGTTCTTATTTGACCCCATGTCCCCGATCAAGTGAATAGAATATATTAGTATAGAGAGGCAAGTTTTCTTGAAGTACCTAATTAATGTGGTAATATTCTGCAATAAAAACTTTTTCTAAGCTGATAAGATCTTGGCCTAATTGGTAAACTGATATTATAGATATATTAAGTTCTAAATTATGTGCATATCCTATGTCAATGGGGGAAAACTCTAGAGAGAGAAATAGAAGGTCTAGTGAGACTTGGCCCTTCCTTGTCCTCCCCTCTAACCTTTTTCTGTTATCTTCACCATGTTTGCTACTGCTTTCCATCTAGCTTAATCCCAGACCAAAGGCATCGCCTCTCTCCATAGAACATGGAGCTCAAAGAGCCAAAACCCCTATATCCTTTATGCTTGCTCTGTAATCTTCCCTCCTTCTTCCCCAGCTACTGTAGTGCTGGGCTGATTCTCACCGGCACCGCCACCAACAGCCCATCGTCCTCCTCTGCCATTTCCATTGTCGTTGCTATTTCTATTGCTATGCCTACCACTATTGTGTCTCTCGCCCGCACCAGTGCACTGCCTCCGTCTTTCCTCCCCTCTGTCGCCTTTACGGTCGACCCACCACCAATTGGGCAACCGACCCTTGTCTACTTTGGACCTCAGGTAAGCAACTTTGATAATTCCTTGCTTCTTATTCTCTTTAAATTAAGATCCTTCTCTTCGATGAGGATCTTTCGATTTGTGCATCTGCAAAGTATTTATTGTGATTTGGATATTCATTTTAAAATTGAAATTATGGAAGCTGATTCTGCCTGATTCTGCCTCCAGACCACTTTTTAATTGTCAATTGTTGGCTGGAAGCACAAAAATTATGCTGGATTTTGCTTTTGAGGATGGAAAGTTGTGTCCTTTAATTGAGGTTACTTCACCGTGGACACCGAGATCTCCTAGAGTCAATTTTCTATCCACTTCATATGATTGTTCACAGCCTATTAAGTTGCAATTCATTGCTGAAGGTGACTCTTGGTATGTAAATTTTGAGACTCGGCCTTACAGTTTAGCAATTTTAATAGCCCATCCGAAGATCACACAAGCAGCACACTTTGTCTCTGTTTGGAAACCATGGTTTGCCACTCATTTAGTTTTAAGTGTTCTAGTCATTGCTCCAAGGTTTACTATAATGTCGTACTTTGCAGAAGGCCATTATGCTCAATCGCATAATTTTTTATGTACAACACCCTGTCTTTGTATGAAGGCTATTGTGTATTCTATCTTTTTTAGTTGTATCTCTCATGGTTACAGATTCACTACATACTTCATTGTAGTCACTATTGGTTCGATGAAATTGGGTACCATGACCCTGTCCTACTTTGCGTCTGAGATGAACTCCGCTAGTAGTCTTTGTTTGATCATTTGGTTTTGTAAGTTGGAGTTATGTTCAGTATATGGTGAGAGGACATAAGGATTCTTCCTTATGGCCCAAGGCCAGTCCATTGAATAATCTGTTTGGCTCATTTGTGTCTTTGTTTTGTCGCCATTGTTTGGTTTTTGTATGGAATCCTTTTGATTATGTTCATCAGCATACTTTCGTGGTTATTATCCATTTTAGTTGTAATTTTTTGGTTCAAAAATGCACCAATCTTGGTTGTAATGATTTATGTTATTGGCACTTTTTGCTTGAATTTATTCAGTATCTATCATGGGGGAATGTGGAAACACCTTGTAAAAGTTTCCCACGGCCCAACCTTTTAAGGCTTCAGAATGACCGATTATGGTCCCAGAACATTATCATTGAAATTGTACACAACAACGTAAGTCGTTTGTGTGATGGTCCAAGACTGGCATCAAGACAACTGAAGCTAGTCGGTTTGGTGTGCAAAGAGCAGTTACCATATAATCGATAATTTGGATCAATAGGACAATATTGGAAACAAAGCGCCTATTTCTATTTAGTGGTATGAAGATAGTTTGTTGCAATGTCCAAGGAGCCAAAAAATCTCAATTACGACTTGAAGTAGGATTTATTAATCGCACCATTAAGCCGGATGTTCTTATACTTCTTGAAACTATGGTTAATTGCCAACATGCAGGTTTGCTAATAAGAAACTTAGGGTTCTCTCACTATGACATGATTCCCACATATAATCATTGCGGTGGGATTTGGTGTCTCTTGAACCCAATTAATGTTGACGTGTCTATCCTCGTAAAAGAAAGTCGAGCTATTCACTGCCTCATAAAGGATAGTGTTTATAATAAGCAATGTTTATTAACGGCAGTTTATGCCCCGACCCAGGAGTGTGACAAAGACGTTTTTTGGCAGCACCTCAAACAGTTAAATGAGTCTGTCAACTTACCATCGTGTATAATGGGTGACTTTAATGAAATGCTTCACCCATCAGAAAAATTGCGAGGATCCCCTCTAACGGTTCAGAAAACACATCGATTTAATGATTTCCTGACAAGTACTAGAAGTATTAATGCGAATGTTCAAGGAAGAATTTTTACTTGGAAAACATTCTTAAGAGGACAACTTATTTATGAAAAATTGGACAGAGTAATATTTCAGGAGGATTGTGTGCAATTATTTCCAGGTTACTTAGTTACTAATGGACCATTCACGTGCTCTGATCATGCCTTTGTCTATTTAGATACTGCTCCAGCACACCAGCCTCGGAGAGGAACTAATTTTAGGTATCGACATTCTTGGGCTCAGTATCAAGATGCGCATATTTTAGTCAAGAAGAATTGGAGAATGGGAGTTCCAGAAACTCCAATGTATAGATTAACACAACAATTAAAGAAGGTCAAACTAGACCTCAAGTCCTGGAGCAAGGCTACTTTTGGAAACTTTAAGAACAAATTAGAAAGAAATGCAGATAAACTCTTCCATGTTGAGGAAAAACTAATACAAAGTCCAAATAGTGCTAGGTTGAACAATTGGCACTATAGACTAATTAAACAAAGAGAACAGATGCATCTTTTCAACCAAAAATATTGGAGAAAAATGGAAAGAAAAGAATGGCTTGTCAACGGGGATAGAAATTCTCGGTTTTTCCATCAGACAACGAAAACAAGAAAAACAAGAAGTAGAATTGTGAAATTGAAGGGCAGCTCAGGAGTGTGGGTTGAGGAGCCTGTCCAAATTGAACAAATGTTCATTAATGATTTTACCGCTGGATTTAAATCAGCTCAAGGAAGCTCAACCAATATTGATATAGAAATGCTTAATTCAGTGTTCACAGGGGATAATGACACATTACTGTAATCCATCTAAGATTTCGAAATCAAAGAAGCTATATTCCGAATGGATAAATTCAAAGCTCCAGGGCCTGATGGCTTTAGTGCAGCTTTCTTTCAAGATTATTGGTATATTGTTAACATAGATGTCTGCACTATGGTGAGATCCTTTTTTGAGCAAGGAAAAATCCTCAAGCAAATTAATCACACGCTAATAGCCTTGATCCCCAAAGTGAGTAATCCAACAACGACTAGTTATTTTCGACCAATTAGCCTTTGCAACACTATTTACAAGATTATTTCCAAAATTATGGGTAATCGAATGTGCCCGATTCTTGAAAAAATCATTGACCCTGTCTAAAGTGCATTGGTACCGAAATGATCCATCCATGACAATATATTACTCACGCATGAAATCATGAACAAATTCAATAAAATGAAAGGGAAAAAAGCCTGGGTAGCACTCAAACTTGATATGGAAAAGGCATATGATAGAGTTGAGTGGGACTTTTTATTCAGAACACTTCATTTATTTGGCTTTCATCCCAAATGGATAGACTTAATAAAAGCTTGCATATCATCCGTTTCTTACTCCATTATCGTCAATGATGAAGTATGCAATTTCTTTTCACCTTTACAAGGCATTAGGCAAGGGGACCCGTTGTCCCCGTATTTATTTATTATTTGTATGGAGGGTTTAACAAGCGCTCTCTAAAAGGCAATGGGCAACAAGAAATGTGGAATTAGAGTTAAGCTATCTTCGAGAGCCTTCAAGATTCCATGTTTACTTTTTGCTGATGATAGTCTTCTATTTTATAGAACTAATCCTGAATCATGTCAACATCTTAACTCAATCCTGAATAAATTTTGTCAAAGTTCAGGATAACTCATTAACTTTCATAAGTCGTCACTAACTTTCTCTAGGAATGTCATGGCACATGACAAAAGATCCGTCCCATCGATTTTTAATATCACCCACCAAGAGCATCTTGGTAATTACCTTGGTTGCCCAGTATTCAAAGGTCGACCAAAAACAGAAACCTTTTCCGAACTAGTAAACAGAACAACTAGAAAACTATAGAATTGAAAAACAAAATATGTTTCCAAAGCAGGAAGAGTAGCGTTAATCCAAACCAATATTGAATCCATGCCAGCCCACACAATGCAGTGTTTCCAACTGCCCAAAGAAACTAATCGTCTAATTGATAAGATTAGTAGAAATGTTTTTTGGAAAAAAAAAACAATGATAGTAAAGGCCTGCCTATGGTATCCTGGGACAAGGTTTGTCAACCAAAGAAGGCCGGATGGCTTGGACTCAGGAAAATGGAAGCAGTTAATAGTGCGTTTATTAGCAAATTAACATGGAATTTGTTTCATGGGGAAAGTCTCTGGGTTGAACAAATGCAAGGGAAGTATCCTATTGATGAGAACTTCTTCTCAACTAAACCAAAGAAAACAGATTCATGGGCATGGAAATGTATACTCAAAAATCGACAGCAATTTCAGAACGGAATTCGCTGGAAAGTTGGGAATGGACTAAGTATCAATTTCTGGCTCGATAACTGGTGTGCTAATGATAGTTTAGCTAATTTACTCAATATTACAGATCACTCTCTTATTGACACCTCCCTTAAGGTATCAGACTTCATCAAAGACAATAAAGAATCGAATAAAGACACACTCCAGCCATTATTAGACCAAGCTTGTCTTCTGCTAATTCTTGCAGTCCCTATCCCATACAATCCAATTTCGGACTTAGTATGTTGGGGTTTATCCAGTAATGGGGAATTCTCAACGAAGTCAGCGACTTGGGCCGCTTATGGTGTCTACCCTGGTAATCCAACAATATGGGAATATAGTTGGATTTGGAAACTTGACATAATGCCAAAATTAAAAATATTTCTATGGCAACTTTGCCATACCTCGCTTCCTACCAAGGACACCTTGTGTAAACGAGGCATGAATCTTGACCCTCGATGTCATTTTTGCCAATCTAAGAGGGAAGATGTAGATCACCTCTTTGTCAAATTTCACAGGAGTGTTGGAGATTAGCAGTCTCCCATAACTGGATTGACCATAGCTTTGTCGCTGGTACACAGAATAGCATTCTACAAAGATTGTCAAGTGCTAGGGCTATGACCTCGACAACTCGAATAGATAGAGTAGTTTCGCTCATTTGGAGCTTATGGAAAGCAAGAAATAACATGACACCTATTCTAGAAAGTACACTAATAAGAGCCAAAAATCTAACGCTGAATGGCGTATTAGATTCAAACTCACAAATCCACTCCATACACCAATTCCAAACCAGTCAGGTGGCAGCCGCAAGAAGACTCATTGGGTACCATGGAGAAAACCTCAAGTAGGATCCGTTAAAATCAATTTTAATGGATCTAAAACGTTACAAGGAGCAGAAGGAGGGTTCATAATCTGTAATAGGGAACGGAGATTTATTCAAGCGGCATCATTTTATCTAGGAGGGGCGTCAGTTTTTGTAGCAGAAGCAACAACAATGATAAATGGCATCAGAGCAGCACTACAAGCAGGCTTCATAGATATTCATATTGAGGGGGACAACAAAATCCTTATCCAAACGGTTTAGGGACACATCCAAGTACCATGGGAAATCCAAGTTCTGATTCAGGATATTCACACTTACATCCAGCATTATAACAAAGTCATTATCACACATATCTTTAGGCAAGGTAATGGTGGAGCCGACTAGTTAGCAAAATATGGTTTATCACTTCATTCCACAATGGTATGGAACGAGGTTCCGCATAGGGACCTTCTTCGTATCCGCTATGAGGATAATTTAGGGAGAACCCTTGAGAGAAGGGCTAACTAGAATGTATGCTTATCTTTCTTACCAAAAAAAAATAAAAAAATATTAAGTTCTAAATTCGATTCACTATTTTCTCATTATATTATGATTATATTGTATATATCCTTTGTCGTAACTCTTTCAAATTCAAAAAGAAAAGAAAAGAAAAGAAACGTAGAAAAGAAAAGAATTTATGAGAACTCTATGGATCAATAATTCATTGCATGCATGTCTAGTTTCCTATTTCTGGCTTATATCATATGTTCACGCAAGCACGTGTACCACCCTACTTATACCAACTGGTGGTCCGTTTGGATCTCTATAGAGAATTAGAAAAACGTTTCAGATCACCCAACCAAAAAGTCTATTTCTAAAAAAATAAATTAATAAAAAATGTGGAATGGAGAAATAGCAAATGGTTTTTTTTCCTTTTCTTTTGGAGTTACATTTAATAATTGAGTGAGAGTACAGCCATGCATGCTTACGCTTGTAACTAGTAAGACTATTGTGCTTGCAACTGGGTAGGGTACTTTGAAAACTACCCACTAAAATCGACTTTGATCCTGTAGGTGAGGGCGAGGGTATAGCTCATACGGTATCCTGGTGATAAGTCTGCATTCATTCCTAACTTTAAATCTAAGCAGGTCTTTAGTATGAATTCTCTAGTTAGTATATAATCTGATTATTCTATATGTGCTTGAATTTGCTGATCTCATTGACTATGATCTTAAAAAAGTGAACCAAAAATTATGTAAATACAATACTAACATGAGCACATAAAGTTGAAACGATGTATGTTATGTCAATTTGTCCAATAATGTAAGTTGTTGTCAACACACATTCTCCCCAGTACTTAATAGGCAAACCAGAGTGGAATAGCAATGCTCTTGAGGTCTCAAGTAGATGCTTGTGCTTCCTTTCAACTACACCATTTTGCTGTGGAGTTCCCACACAACTTGTCTAATGAATGATCCCTTTGCTCATAAAGTATTCTATGGCTTCTCTATTAAGGCCTAGCTGAAGTGCATTGTCTGATCTTATAGTTTGGACATTAGCACTAAATTGTGTATTAGCCATCTCCACAAATGTTCTAATTAGAGGCATAACATTACTTTTAGCTGCCAAAAGATATGCTGAAGTTGTTCTGCTGTAGTCATCTACTATATATGGTTAAAAAAATACTTGTATCCATTGTAAGTTTGGACACGATATGGCTGCCAACAAATCAATATGAATGAGCTCAAAAATATGTGTGGAATGAATTTGGCTATGAGGATAACGCAACCTGTGTTGTCTTGCTTTAGAACAAACTGGGCATTGATTTATTACATCACTAGATACATCATCAGTCAACAATCCCAAGCTTTTTATCTTGGTAAATGGTAAATGGCCAAGCCTACCATGCCAAACGAAGAGACTATCTGTATGACTCTTAACACTAAAACCTATTTCTTGAAAGTTAGGTAACACATTCTTAGAAGTGCAGCAAATGTCAGCATCTTCATTACTGAAAGTCTGGCTGGACTGCATCAGGTACAGACCTCCAAAAAGCTCACCAAGAACTTGAGGCCTCCTCATTGAAGAGGCCTGCATGACACAACATTTAGGAGTGAAGACCATATAACATCCCTCTTGATTGCAGAGCTTGCTCACTGATAATAGGTTATACTTGAAATTGGGAATGTAGAGATCCCTATGTAAAGCTTGACTGCTGTTAGGAAAAAATAGAGTTTTAATGTTTATAAACCCAAGTGCAAGGTGTATCGTTGAGTACTTGAGATGTTGTCCACAAGGAGTTATGTTTCCAACTACCAGAGCTAACTAAAGTGTCTCAAGCTAGGCAAAACTGAAGGAATAGAAAATAGAACTAAACTACTAAAGCGAAAACAAAGGGACTATTATTAGACTTAAGACGAACTAAGTAATCAAGTTAAGCCCTCACCTTCACAAGTTACGCTAGTATTCAGAGATGATCGGTTGCATCATTAAAACCACCCAAGCCCTCTCTCAAGGGTCACGAGTTAGTCTAATTGTTCTAACCTCCTATTTTCATGGGATTAGTTCAACTAAACTACACGATTGACAACCCTGGACCTAGCTAGCGACGAGACTATTTTTATGTCCCAATTCCAACTATTCTCACTACCCACACTAGACAATCAACCTCACCTCTCAGTATAAGTCGATCGCCCCAAAACACGAATGAAAGCTCTCTCAAGCATTTCATCGAGCACTTGGCGGGCGTGAAAGGAAACTCTAAATTCTAGGCATAAACTAGGTAGGGTTGGGACGTAAAAAAGATTAATTAGCCATCAAAGAACAAACCACAATCAAAGATCAAAATTTCAGTCAAGACTAAACATTCAATAACAAAGCAAAACAAGAACTAACAAAACTAATAAACAAAATGACAGACATGAATTTGAAGAGAAAGGGAAAAGAGAAACTTAGCCATTAAATTGCGAAATCGAATCTTGTACAATGTATACAAAGATCTAATCTAATTTGTTCATCCCCTAATGGGGTTTTTGAGGCCAACCTAAAACCTAGAAAAGGCTAAAGGAAAAGTGCTCTCAAAAAGAAGGAAGAGGATCCCCTGAAAATTGACTGAAAAGAAACTTAAATAGCGCGATGGCGGCCGACGCAAGGCCAACCGGGTGGGCACGCGCGCGCACACGCAGGGCCGTGTGCTTGGGTGTGCTGCCTGTGTGTGGCTTCGGCCACTACAGCATGGTCGTGCTCTTCTGCAGCATGGCCGTGCACTGTTCTTTCCAGCTTCCTTTTACTCCCGGGGCTTGTCGGACCTCTATCCCATCTCAAAATGCATCCCCAAATGCCTCATTCCCTATCAAAGTTGGTGAGTTTCTCATCTCTTTGGCAAAACTCATAGAAAACAAGAAAACCAACCAAATAAGTACATTATGAATCGAAAGAGGCAAATTTGACTCTTTCTCTACAAGATTCGACATGAAATTCATGGGAGAAGGGGGTCAAATGAGAGCTAAAATGATGTAAAATAGGAGTTCATCAAGTGCTACCAAGGTTTATAGTCCTAGAGTTATAAACTGTTACACTTTTTCCATTGGCCAAGGTCATAAGCAGTGGCTTGGAGAGGCTCACAAAATTGCCAAAGAGAGCTCTATTATGGCATGTATGATCACTAGCCCCAGTATCAACAATCGAAATGTTATTCCAATCAGAAATTAAGGACAAAAGACATAAGTTCTGTTTATGATAAGTAATCTGTGTATCTGCAAATCTTGTGAATGCGGTTGTTGGGGTATTATACTCAGAACCTTGATGTAAAGTATTGGCATTATGTCCTGTCTTGTTGAGTTGGACATTCTGAAGCAGAGCCATAAGTTGAGATGATTGTTCTTGAGTTAAACTTGGAAGTAAAAGGCTGTTTTGAGAGCCAGGAGCTGGGACTGTGGTCAAGCTTTCTAGAATTGATTTGGCTTATGAACCTCAGCAACCAAGGATGCAAAGTCTATAAGAAAATGGTTTGAGGGCCTAATTTCTCTTTGTTTTTCTTCCTGAATCTGCATAGAATAAACCTTACTAATAGAAGGCAAAGGAGTCATCATAAGAATGTTGCCTCTAACAGCATGGTGCTCATCATTAACCCCATTAGGAACTGTAACAACTTCTGATCTTGCTCTCTTTTAAGCATTCTTTCAGCAGCAGAATAAGTACAAAGAGGTATCTCATCAGGATCATCTAGTTCATCCCATAGACTTTTCGCTTTAGTCAAATATGAAGCTATATCATTTGTAACTTGACTGACATTACTCATCTCCTTTTTAACATGACATAGCTTTGCACCATTAACCTGACCAAACCTCTCTTCTAACTCCTACCACATTTGTCTAGCGGATTTTGCATATATGACACTATATGCAATATTTTTACTCAAAACATTCAAGATCTAGGACATTACCATGTCATTGCATTTGGTCCATTTCTTCAAATCTGGAGAAGTAGGTTCTGGCCTGGTGAGATTGCCATCAACAAAGAATAGTTTGCTTTTAGTAGAGAGTGCTATTGTCAGTGCTCGCTTCTAGGAACCAAAACCATTTCCATCAAACGTTGTAGAGACCAATAGCAATCCAGGATGGTAAGAAGGATGTAGGCGGTATGCTTTTGCAAGATCTTCAGTAGACATGCTTCCTTCTGGTGTTGCCATTTGAAACGCCTCTTCAAAGATTCAAGATCGAGTGTAATGAGGAATGTTGCAAAAGAACCTCAGGATCAAATCTCTGGAAATTGGAACATGTTAAGGCTTCATCTACTGGAGAATTTAACCAATAGATTGAAAAGAAGAAGAACCAGTATAACACGATGAATCTTGATTAATATGGAACAAGAACAATTTGATCGCGAAGAATGAAAGAACAAAAAGAATTTTTCAGAGACTATTATGCTCTGATACCATGTTGACAATGCAGCTATGGATGAACTAGAGACAGAAAAGGAGAGGGCAACGACGAGAGTAACCTGAGATTGATATTCATTTTGTAATGAATCTGAATGAATAAATTGGAAATGTATGAGGCTATCTATATATACAAAATATGTGCGCATGAGAAAGGAAAAAAAAGACAGAGAAGAGTGTTCATAACAAACTATGTAACAAACATGCTGAGCTGGCATAACCATCTGTGAGTTGCATTCCAAGTTGGCATAACCAACTTGGTTTAACAAAGTCCTAACAATAATTTGGTTACTATCTGAGGAAATGGAAAGCTAGCTAGCGTAACTCAAATCTTTGCGTAGAAAAGTCAGCGACAAATTAAAATATGGCCTCTTCTTTTGCATGACACCACGACAATCAACAATCACCTAATTAGCACAACGTACCTACATTCATTCCTTCCATATTGCTTTCCACGCATGGCGATCTGTACAGTGACTCTATCTAGATCTCTTTCTCTCTCCATTTCAACAAGTATATATACCTTTCACGACACCCACATTCCCCAACACCAAACAAACTTACCAATTTAACTTTACAGAAAAAAAGCCCCAAGAAATGCAATATGCCGTCCTACATCCTAAACTTTCCCATGCTGATGCCCATTTTCTCTCTCAGTTACTAGTGTTGTATGTTAATTGATTCTCAAAAGGGTTGTGATGCATCAATCTTGCTCGATGATGCTCCAAGCATAATCAGCAAAACCATGCCCTCCCGAATGCAAATTCAGTGAGAGGATTCGAGCTGAATGACAGTATAACAGCGGACTTGGAGCGGCTGTGCCCTATGACAGTTTCTTTTGCTGACATCCTTGCATTAGTAGCTCGTGATGCAACTTTCTTGGTTTGATTTGTATAGTCTTTTTTATTTATTGTTATTGTTTTTGTTCTTTTACAATTCTTTCTAATTGATTTTTTCTTGAAACATAGCCCGGTGGCCCTTCTAGGCCAATGCCTCTTGGTCGTAGAGACAGTCTAAATACCAACTTGTCTCTCGCCGATATAGCCCTTCCTGGTCCCTCCCTCAACCTTAATAGAATTATTCCTATTTTCTACTCAGGGGCTCAATGAAGTTGACTTGGTTGCCCTCGTTGTAACGCTCTTTCTTATTTGTACTTCAATTTAAATTGTTTGTTACTTGTCTCTCTTCTTTTTTTTACTTGTTTCTCTATGTCCTAACATAACATTTTATGTAGGCGTGCACACTTTTGGTAGAGCAAAGTGTGCATTGTTTGAGCCAAAAATGTGATATTTTTAAGGTACTTTTTCACCAATTTTATGCTTGTTTTAATAATATTTTTAGGGTTTTTAATTTATTTTATTTTATTTTGCAGATTTTGAATAAAGGTGAAAAATGGGTTTAAATGGCGGAAAAAGCAAAGAAAAAAATAGAAGAAATGTTGGAAGTTGAAGAACCGGGCTAAAAAGCAAGAAAAACCGGCCAAAAGGAAAAAATAGAAAAAACCAGACCGGTCCAGTTGAACCGGACCGGTCCGGTTCAGCAGTGAACCGGTTCACTTAGCCCCCTCTCCTTCTCGCGTCTTCTTCTCCTTCCCATTCGACTTCTCTGCTTCCCCCAACCCCGTGCCCAGACCCTTCTTCATCCCGTACCCCGAAACCCTACCCTGTCCCCAGAACCTTCGATTCGCATCACCATCATCGCCATGCCCAGCTTCTCTCTCTACCTCGTCATCACTCTCCCTCTCCTCCACGTACACCCTGCTTCTCGAAACCCCGAAAACTTCCACCTCGCTGGCCTTCATCTGAACCAGCCACGTTCACCCCTTTCCTCATCTTCATCGCCATCGACCACGCAATTCCAAATCGACGGTCGAGAGAAGAGCAGTTCGGGTATAAAGGCAGCAGCAAGACGCCATTGACGGAGGAGAGTAAAAAAGAGTTCGAGTTTAGGTAATTAGGATTAGGTTTAATTTCCGTTTTTTAGGGTTTAGATTTAATTTCGTTGTCAAGTTCATTTTTCGTATTCAATTCTCAGAAATTTCAGTTTCAATTTCGATTCATGTTCTTGCTTTCGAATTTCGGAAATTAGGGTTAGGTTTTAGATTCGGTTATGGTTAAATTCATTGCAATTGTGAGACTCTTTGGTTGTAATTAAGTTTTTGATTTCGATTTTGCAAAATCCTGGGATTATTTTGCTCAATTTCAGTCGATTTCCCCTCTCCCTGTGCGGTTGTTCGAATGGCTGCCTCTGGTGTTTGATTGCAATTCTGGGTACCAAACTGTTCTGCCCTTGTTCCTTGCTGTTCGAATGGCTGAAAAATAATGGCCTTGTGATTCATCGAGGCTTGGTAATTGTTTCCCCTGCTGTTCATGTTCTGTTCTTGTTTATCTCAGTTGCTTTCATTTGCAATTCCTGATGCTCGCAATTTCAGTTAGCTTCAATTCGATTTCTCCCCTTCCCCTGATATTCCACTGTTTGCCTTCTGTTTTCCCTTCCCCTGTTCTGTTCATGCTTTCAATTCTGTCTGTTTCATTCGTCCCCTGTTTTTGCTGCTAAGGTTTAACTTCAATGCAATTTCCCCCTCCCTACTGCTTAATTCATTGCCAAATTCTGTTTAGGTTGAACTTTGGAATAATCAAAGTGATTTAGATGTTAGTTTAAAATCATTCTTAAAGTCACTGTTAGTATAGTTTAATTTGGTTAAAGTATTAGTTTAGGTTTAATCGATTTAGTTAATTAGTTTATTTTAATGTTTAATGGTTTAATGAATTAGGATTAGATGAGTTTAGTGAATTTGGTTGTTAAATTGCTTTAAATAAATCCATTTAGTTTAATTAGTTAATTAGTTTAATTATTTTTATTTTAAATGACCATAATCACGTGTTTTCCCTGTGGACCGACCCTTAAAATACTACGACTGACAATCGTGAGTATTTGAGGTATCATTTTCCTTTTTCTTTTATTTATTTTTCCGTCCCCCTCAAAACCCATCAACATGCATTCGTCAAAGCTCGGTTATTCAGCTTCACAGGAGATGGGAAGCCTAATCATAACATGGAGGAAGTTTTTAGGGACAAATTAAGGCAAATTTGTCCTGAAGGGCGGAACCCAAGCAAATTGGTTGAGTTGGACCATTCAACTCCTAATGGGTTTGACAATGAGTATTTTAAGGAGCTCATGAAATCCCAAGGCCTACTCCATAGCGACCAAGCACTGTTTTCTGACCCAATTGCACCCACCAAGAGTGATGTGGAAGGGTTTGCTGAGAGCCAAATCCTGTTCTTCCGCCAATTTGTCAATTACCATGACGAGGCTCAGTAAATGGTAGGGTTGAGGAGGTGAGAGTCAATTTTAGGAAGGTAAATTAGCTGCTAGTTGAGTTCGATCTTTTTTCAGTTGCACTTGGCTCAAGAAGTCAGAGATTGATAACTGCTCTAATATTGAAGATCTATGCTTTGCTACTTCTGGTGTTCAATAATATTGTAACTTTGTTTCAATGCACATTATGTGTGTGGATATATTCTATGTTTAATTGTAAAAATTTGAATCGGGATCCTTGGAGCTCATACGATTTGTAGATTCTTTGGTATTAACCTGTTCATCAAACATTCATGCGAGCATAGGTACAATGAAGAACACCTTCCCCCTAAATGAAAAAAAAATTGTTTGTTGGTTAAACAAGAGGTAATCCTTGGGATATCCAAATTAGATCAACAATTTCGATACGTACCTCAAAAAATTAGCTTCTTACAGATACTTCCCCCAACTGATGAAAAGATTTTGGTGGAATTGCTAAGTTGGCATCGTTGTGGTGTGAATTTACCACTGTGAGCTTTATCCCTTGACCCCTGTCCTTCTTTTCATCAGTGTATAGGTTGGCAATCATAGGATCACAACATCTACTTTTTTTCTTGTTTGTTCCTACTATTGTCCAATTGCCTACTGAAAAATCTTGGACATACATGCGTCTGTCAATCTGAGACGAGTGCAATTCTATGTTCAGTTAATTGATGCTCACATCCCGAGTCGGAATCATCTGTAGGAGATTCCCTCAACCTATAGGAACTTGAGATGATAATCCAAGCTGCTCTCCTAGTTTCCACATGGTTTGCTTGTTCAACAGGTGATTCAGCAAAATGACATATAAGACATACAAAAATTATTAAAATTTCTTTTGAGATCTTCCCTATCTGCCAATGACCCCCTGTATTATACCGTCGATAACAAAACGGTACTATTCTTGTTTTTACAAAAGAAACACTCAAGTTTGTGATATTCCTTTTGAATTGAATTGCAATCGACAGAGACAACAGAAGAATATGAAACACGGAGGAAACAAATAGATGGACTAGCAGAAGGATTAAACAGGAAGCTCAGTGAAAGAGACAAACAACACATTTTAAACAGGCAACCTGTTTAAGGACTAGCAATGCGATATACATATATATATGTATCTCATGCATGGAGGTTTGGGAAGGGGGGAGAATTGGATCCTTACACAAGCTAATTGTAACCTAGGAGAATTATATTGGGATTACATGAGATTTTTAATTACATACCATATTTAATGGTATACATTAGAAACTTTAATTCAGATAATGGCTATAAGAGTTTGCTCCAACATATCAGCTCAAAGCAACCAGTGTAAGAAAAATTTGACAATTTCGGAGGCAATTGAGAATGTTGACAATCTCTAAGAAAATTTTGCGCACTCTTCTATTGTCTGCTTGGTTGTGTTCTGATGAGATTCATCTATCTTTGCGTAATACAACATTTGCTCATTTAGGACCAAGCATTCTTAAGCAGAAGTTTAGCTAAGTGTACCAGAACAACATATGAAGTATGTGAAATCTTGCAAATGGCAATGGTTTTTAGAGACCTTCCATAATCTTCTCCATCAAGCGTGTTATTATTGGGTTCTGACTCATTTGGCTATAAGCAACTCCAATAGGGGGGAGGGGACTTGGTTTCTGGATCAAGATGAGGTGAATTTCTTATACAACAGAATGGGTAGACAAACCTCAATAAAATCACGGTGCTAGCTCATAATATTCGTCTTAGGTTCCTCCAACTTGGGTGAATTGTTTAACGTATGGCTCAGACTAGGGATATGACTTTTAGTCAGTGCATTTTGAGCTTCATATGATTCCAATTGAATGATGTTTGTGGAAGATACTGTGTGAGATACTGTGAGGGATAATATTAGTATAGATACTGTGAGAGATAATAAAATCGAGAACAGGTATAACATTTTACCGTAACCAATTCAAATGAAAATGAGACTGCCTTAGCAAGTAGAAGTTTCTTAAGAACATGTACGACTTAAGGAAACCCCTTGAACTCCATATTTCAACATCAAAGATTAATGGTGACATCAGTGAGTGAAGAAAGATTCGTAGCTTCTACAGAGCAGACGAATCTAGTATAATCTAAGCACTCCTAATTTGGGCAGTTAATCTCTAAAATGTGCCCAAACTCTTAGTGTTTGGTATAATCAAGGACAAGAGTAGCGAGGTTCAGCTCATTCAAAGCAAAGTAATTCTAAATCCCTGGCTCCTTAAGCGAAGGGCAACCACGTGTGCCCAAACTCAGTTCCACGGTTACAAGCCTCAAGATTGTTGAGGAGCCCATCTGGACCTGGCTCAGGTGCTTTATGTTAACAGGTTTGTTAGACTTGTGTTGCATGGAACCTATAAGAGCTTGTTGTACAATTAATTGGACTAGGGTTTAGGGATGACTAATTGGACTTTCATTCAAGACTTGTGATATAGCTATCACAAAGGAGAGGAAAAACTGGCTTCCCCATTGGAGCCCCATAGGGCATTAGATCCCCGCTGGGGACGGGGGAGCTTTCTCCCACAACGGGGAATGGGGGATCAATATATGGTACACAGTTTGGATCGGACCCTCTATAACTTCGCAAGTAATGTGCGTTTGCAGATACTACGATGTAAAAGATAAAACATTAATATGGGATGTGGGACTAAAATTTCAAAATCAATTTCAGTCAATTAGTGCGGATTGTTGCATCAAATTTTTGGGGCTTAATGTTACTAAATAAATAAAGTAAAACAAAATAATGCCTAATGTGAGGAAGCATTTAAGATCCTCATCTTACTTTTTTTATATAAACCCTTATCGTACTTATTTCACTACTACTGGATAGGAATTGATTTTACTTTGAACAGATTTTGGGGCCTCTTTTAACCATTATCAAAGCGATCACAATCATATTTGGTTCGAAGAGAGCTCTCCACCCATCTTCTTTTGAGCTTAGTAACTATTTGTACACTTATAATTGGGTATGAATTCACAAAGTAAAAAAAAAGCATCAAAGAGTACAAGTTGTTACTGAACACTAATCTAAAACTTCTATTGATACGAAAGAATGATATAAGAGATTGGTAAACTCTTAGGCTCCGTTTGGATCTAGGAAAGTTTGGTGGAAAGAAATCTTTTTAGGAAAGTTACTTTTTTTCTTGTGTTTAGTTTAAAGAAAATCACAAAAAATATGGAGGAAAGTTAGGTGGAAAAATTATTAGAAACAACTGATAAAATTTTTCTCATAAAATTGTGAGGAAAGATTGAGGAAAGTTCCTAAGCTCCTCTAACATTGCATTGCTTAAATGATATCAACATGATTCAAGTAGCTCATCAACATTCAAATTTTTCATCCAAATTCTTGTATTTTTTTCTCAATTCAAACAAGAGAAAAAAACTCATTTTCTCCCTACTTTTTTTTCCTTCATATTTTTTTTCCTTCAACTTTTCTTTCTATCAAATTTTCTAAGGACCAAACAAACTCTAACGAAAGCAACACAATTGAGCTTAGTAACTTTAACACATGCATGCATGTATGCATGTGATGTTAATTACTTGAATACGCTTATTGTATATGTTTTTATGAATAAGTACATATTATTTTATCAAACTTAATAATTCTTTATTTAATCAATGCTGGACATATAAATTATCAAGCAGCTCGAAAACAAAAATTTGGTCTTAAGTCAAACTATTTCTCATATTGCTTTATGTTATCAAACTTAAATTCTAGTCCTTGATGCAGTACTATTTTTTGACAGACTTTAACGGGGAAAAGTGGATTTTTTGATGGAACATAGACTTTTCGACGGAAATTTTTGACGGAAGGAATGCCTGTAAAAAATCCTTCATTGAAATGGACATTTCAACCAATCTGTCAAAAATATTGACGGAAAATTTTTGACGAACTAACATTCCGTCAAAATTTTAGTGACGGTCTGTTCTAATGGACTGACAGCCTGTCAGTAATACTTCGACATAAATTTTGAGGGACTATCGGCCCATCAGAATAGGTTTTGACGGAAAATTTTGGCAGATTAGGTTGTTCGTCAAAAGTTGTAATTTTCTCAATTTTTTGGTTGAACTCGTCAAAACATTTGATAGAAGTTGTAATTTTCGTCACAATTTTTGCCGGCGGCCATAAAAAAAATTGTCAGAACTGAGCTTGCACATTTTACCTAATTATAACATTTCCAATTTAAGCAATGTCGAAGTACGTCAACAAACAAATAAAGTAAAATTGTTTACGTAATGAAATCCTGAAATTATGTACAGTCGCATTAGAATTTTTTAAAATGCATGTACATACATAGGTTCAACACGCATAATAAAAAAACATACAAACAATTGTTCAATTACTTGAACACATCCTAACACACACATAATGGACAAAGAACAAACATGATATGAACGCAACTAGTCATGGGAGGAATCACCCAAATCAGTTGTGTCTGGCTCATCTTCATCATCATCTTTTGAAGGAGTCGTATCTGGCGGTGCTGTTGAGGAGCTAGGTTGCTGACTCTTGAAGAACCTCCAAAGCTTGCTCATCTTGCTCTTAACGTTCTTCTTATCTCGCTGCCTCGCAACTTTTTCTTAAGCCAGGTCATTTTGAATTTTAGCTTCCTTCTCAGTGCATTGATTGTTCAAATCACAACAACCTTTGGCCTCACCTCCTCCTCAAACTGTTTGCAAAACTATTGCAACTCTTGTTGGCAAGCTTTAAACTCACAACCCTTACTCATTTATAAATTCATCCTCATCACACACTTAGTCATTCACAAACTAATTGCTTCATGAGGCTAAACGCACTCTACCTTGATGAATTAGATGGTGAGGGCCTGGAATTGACAAATTATATTCAAAGTTGCAAAATGTACCTTCAATAGGCTGAAAACTCCAACATTCACCGACCACACAACCACTATCCATGCCACTCACCAGCCGACCACCACAACCCACGTCGCCGCCTTTCGCCAGCGAATTGCGCCCACGACCCCTCACATGACCCAGTAATTAACCGGCCAATCCACAGCTTGTTGAGCGCCACCACCGGTCGGTCGCCACCGTCGTCCGACTCAGCCAGCAATTACTACAAAAGGCGGTCATTCTGCGACGAAATCTCAGCGATGAAAATTTTTTTTCATCTCAAAATAAAATCTGGGACGAAGTATTTTGCTTAGATACGAAAGCTTTAATCATCTCTATTAGAAACGAAATCAGAGAAGAATACCACTTTTCGTCTCTGATAGAGACAAAATCTGAGACGGATGAATATTTTCATCTCTACCGGAGACGAAACTTGGAGACGAAATTGAAATTTCTTTTTAAATAGAGACGATTGGTCTTAATCGTCGCAGATTCATCGCAAACTGATGCCAAAGTCACTCCCACGGTGGTTTTCCTTTCACGCTCAGCCTGTTTTCCTTCCCTTGTCTGTCTGTGGCAAAAACCTAGCGCCATTGTTGGCTGAGATTTGCAGGGCTTGGGTGGACAATTGGGGAGGTAAGCGGACGAAATTATGGAGCTTCTTTGTCTGATTCTCTCTTTCTTTCTCTTTTTGTGTCTAATAGTAACCTTTCTGTGTGTTCTAGTTGATTTGTAGCAGTTGTGGACATCTTGGTCATCAACTAAACCCTTAGGCTTCTTACTTCCTTTCCTCGTCCCTCTTTGGCGAAATCAAAAAGGTAAGCATCTGAAACTTGAGTGGGCAGTTGAGGTTTCTGCTGTTGTATCGTATGTTCATTCATCTGTCACTGAATCAATCCCTCAATTATGTATGGGTAATTTTGGGAATTTGGATAATGGGTGTGAATGTTGGCCTATATTGCTAATATGATAACGGTATTTCTCTCGCTTATGTCTAGATTTGATGGGGACTAATCTGATATGGGTTTTTTCGGATAATGGATGGAAAATTGATAATGGGTTCTATCTACTTTCAAAAAAATGGTTTTGTGGTAACCTAGAAAGAGTGTGTCCACTTGTTAAGACATGGTTGTGCAAATTTGGATGTTCCTGAAATGTATTATCTAGTGGCGTATGGTGGGACTGTTGTACTTCTGTGGTTTTTGTAAATCTAAGTCAGGAGGCAAGCGAAAAAATTACTGGAGTATTAAGACATACAGTGATGGGATACAACACATTGGCAGTTAAGCAATGGGCATAATAGTTAAACTTAGAGCCTTATGTCAGAGGGCAGAGTACGTATATCAGCCCCAAAAGAATAACTAGTAGCATGGGCTACTGTTTGCTGAAAAGATGCCAATGGAGGTCTATTTGCTATACGTTAAACTGTTTTCCTGACATGATTGGGGCTTGGCAATGTCACCTTTGAGTGGTCCTCGCATTAACCGTCAAAATACTGATTTTATCAAAGAAGGTTTAAGAAGCAACATCTCTGCATGCTGAGGTCAGGTTGTGTATATCTTAATCTGGCACTAGGGGGGTTGACACTAGGGTATCATTGTTGTTTTTCCCCCTACGTACTTCATTTGCTTTGTTAGTAAGGCCTAACCTTATCAAATATCACATGGCATATTTGCTCCCTTTTCAGGGGATGGACCTTGGCAGGACTCTGTCGCTTGTTTTGACTTCTCCTTTTTAGCTTTATCTTTCTTTCTAGTTTTGTTGCTTGTTCTGACTTCTTTTTAGCTCTATCTTATTTTTAGCTGTAGTCATTTGACTTTTGGATTTCTGTTGTGCCTCGCCCCTCACTATGTGTGAACTTCCTCTTGGACTATTTTATATGTAAATTAGCCACTAGTATTTGTCTATTCCTTTGGCTTATATATATGTGTGTGTGTGTGTGTATATATATATATATATATATATATATATATATATATATATATATATAGCCAAAAATGTTTAAAGAACTTTGTGATTCTGTTATTTCAAGGATTTCTGGTTATTTTCTTATCATGAGATTGACAAAATCTTATATACTGACTCTTTCGTTGATTGTTGACTTGCGCTAAAATAATTTCTATTATTACATTGCAGAGAGACTGCAAGAACATCAACTAGTGGTATAGGCACTGAAGCTACTAGAAACAGTCAGCCATTACCAGCTTCAACAGTCTCTTCTCACTTTGAGGAATCATAAGATTCTTTTTTGCTGTTGCTTGTTTCTTGAATGTTGATTTCTTTTTATTTTTCTTTTTCACTTTTTGGTGGTTCTGTTCTCCACTCTGCTGTCATCCTCCTGAGACAAAATCAAATGATTTATCTTGTGGGTATGTTTTGGCAATCTGACTAGATAAATGTCATCCCTCAGAGTAGATCTTCTTCTTTTGGGGGGGGGGGGAAGGAAAAATGTCCATATCAAATAAAAGGATCAAGGAATGGATGCAAGGAAAGCATTCCACGAAAGACTATGTACAATAAATATGCAAGCTATCCACCGGGTCAGCCACATGAAACGCTGAGGCGCAAGTCCAAAAGTTCCCCTTATCCTAAAAATAGAGTCTTGATAGAGTTGTACTTTAAGCGCAACAATCCTTGAATCCGACTTCTCCTCCCTAGTGCACTGAAGTGATGTTTAATATAAATATATATCATTAATATTTAATATTAATATTTAATATTAAATAAGTGTACGTCCTTTTGTAATTTATTATAAATATTATCATTAATATTTAATATTAATGGATACTAATTAATACATGTGAGCATTGAATCATATATATTTAGTTATAATTTTAGTGAGTGCTTAAAGCAATATACTCTTGAAAATTTAAACTTTATCCCTTGCATTTCTTGATTTTAATATTGTTCTAACAGAAAAGCTGGGCAAGTGCTTGCCATTGGACATGATGATTGATATGTATAATATAGGAGTATATTATATAACTTGTTGTTGTTCACATCTAGAATGATAAAGTGTCAGAGCTTGCATCAGTAATACTTGATGCATTCATGTGATTGATTGTAGATATAGATTTGTCCAAAGCCTCAAACATCATATCCTTGATTTTTTGTTTTCCAATAATTGTCTTAATTATGTTGTAGTTATCAGTTCAAATTGATTGAGTTAGTATTTCATTAAACTCCCCTCTTGTGTATTGATTATGTGAATTATTGAGCTTATGCTTTGTATTGATTTCTCCTTCACTGTAGAATAATATTTTATATGTTTAGTATCATTTCACCTTTTCAACAAAGCTATATAAAAAGATATAAACTACAATTATGTATAGGTTGATCGACATTTATGTATCATTAGTTCATTTATAACTTAGATCCCGTTCAAAATGTTATATATATCAAACTTATAGTGGCAAGTTACTTATTATCTTTCTTTCAGTAACTTGCTAATATGAGAAGTTGATATAAATAAGATTTTGAATTGTCCAAGTTGGACAGTTTGGGAATCCTTAAGTGTATGATTGTATGGTTACAATAGTTCTTGCATAT
>JACYFF010031957.1:29925467-29942635 GCA_017589665.1 Selenicereus undatus
TATCTTTTAGTAAAACTATTCTCAGTGATAATGGGGTCAGCCACATAAATGGCATGTTTGTTTCTTTCCACAAACATTATTTGTGCGGCCTACATACACATCTGTTGATCACATTTCACTTTCTTGATTGACTCAACGTTGCTTTTTTTTGCCTTGATACTTGAGAAGTAATCTTATGAACTGAAATATTTCATTTGTTGTACGTAAATCACAAATCTTTTTTATAACATGAAAAGTTTTAAATGCAATGTGCACTACTTGACGTATTTTTAGGAAAAATTTTGGATGACATGATATTATACCATAGTAGGCTCGGTGGAAAAAAAAAAGTTCCAATGTGTACTACTGGTGTCTTGTTAAGTCAATGTTTGGGGTTAGACTATTCGAAATCATACTAGGGGCAATCTTATTTATTTTTCTAGTTTTCAATTTGTCAGCATGTTAATATTTAGTTGCAAAGTGTATTTGTACCCATAGGTAGTTTGTAGGAGTTTAAATTATCCTATGAGATGTTTAGATCTCTAGGAATTTTTTTATGACACTATGTGCACTTCTTACACCTCTTTTGGGGTATATCAACTGCTGATTTTTTTTTCTTTTTTTTTGACATAATCGGTATTATACCACTAGCACCATTGTGATGGGTTATGGCAGAAAGTAAGGGTGGGCAACAGACTGGGTTGCACTAGCCCATTAACTAAACTGGTCCAGCCGAGCCAACACATTTGTCAATGCAAGGTTCAATTCATATTGCACATGTTAAGTTGCCTCAAAGATAGTAATCTCATCTCCACATATAAGCAAACTCCTCAACAGCCTAATTACTTTCTACCAAAGCGCTTAGGGGGGATGCAATCCCTTTATTACTTTCTACCAAAGCCCATCCCAATGATATACCTCTTCTAGAAACAACAACAATTAATTAAGAGAATGAAAATTAGTGGCCTAAGACTTTGGAATATAGAAGATGTGTGGTTAGAAAGTTGGAATAAAGACTACAGAACAAATGGCTAATTCTACGTACGGTGAAAGTGAAGCCGATATGTTATAGTTTGGGAGATCTGAATAATGATATGTTATAATTTGTTAGATTTGAATATTTCCTCTATGGTAATAGCATTACTAAGTAAAATTTTATTAGTATAATAGCTAATGTACAATTTGTATCAAACCATGCATTGGGATTTTGGATTATATTCTACAATGTATTCTAATTTAGACCTCGTGCTAGTACGTTCTTTGCTAAGGAAGAAAATGATTGTGTAGCAACATTGAGACTCGTCTTAACGTGGTGTTTGTGTATGATATGTGAAAAAACAATAAGACATAATGTCTAACTCATCAATGCGTAACAATAATTATTACGTGCTTTATGAAATATAGATTTATTATGTTTCTATGGACCAATGATATTCACATTGGTGATTGATTTATTCTTCTATCTTCTTGAAGATCGCGATTTATTATGTTTCTTTAAAAAGAAATTACTTATAGCAATCTTATGAAATTTCTTGACTATGAGATCTCGAATTAACATAAAGCTCCTCCTTTTTTTTTTTTGTAGCTAACGATTACACTTGTCTAGTGATAGTCTCGTGTAAGAAAAATTACATTTAACATAATCTATTTTGCAAGCATTGGTAATTTTAGACGTGTGATAGAATGTCCTGTTTTCTTATCTCTTATGCCTTCCCTAGCGCAACGCAAAATGTCTGGCAATTGTTCAAGAATCAAGAACTACAATAACGCAAAGGACTCCAAAAAATTTCATTCATGCTATGGAGTATTTGCAAACTCAGAAATGTATAGTATTCAAAAATGAAATTTCCAATCCGTTGGCATGTTTAATCAGAGCAAAGAGGACAAATATCGTATGGAGAATTCAAACTTGTACATTGGTTGATGACTACCCTAAGGGATTTTCTTCTCCCCCTCCCACCTCTAACCAGTTTGTGAGGTGGTAGTCATGAATTCAGGCTTCATAAAATCAATTTCGATGGCTTAATCATTAATTTTTCAGTAGCAAGACGTTGCATTCTATGTGACTGGATCAGAAAACTAATCAAAGCAGGTGCATCATATTATAGAGAGACATTCATCCTCATCGCAGAAGCTAGAGCTCTTAAAGATGGAGTAAGTACAACTGTTGAAGCAAGGTTCAACAAAATCCTTATCAATCACATCTTCCGAGAGGCAAATATGGTAGTTAACTGGTTATTTAAAACTGGACGTTCTATTACATCGTCATTCATTTAATGAAACACATATTTTGACATGCAAGGCTTCTGCTCATTCTATTACATTGTCAAAATGAGATTTTTTCCATCAAAATTTCCATCACATATTTTAACAGGCCAAAAACCCGTCAAAAAATTCCGTCAAAATTGCTCATGTCTATTGTAGTTTTTTTTTTTTTAAAAAAGTAGATTGTAGATGTAACATTATTTTTCTTGTGGGGGGTGGGGGGATCTAATAGTTGTGTAAGACTACAACCATGCATCCGTGCAAATCAGCTACATGCACGGCTATTATGGTAAGGTTACCCTCCTTGCAACTTGCTAGGGCATTTTGAAGACTACCTTTTACCTTTTACCAGGATGTAATTCATATGCCCTTGTAAATAGAGTTGATTTGATGAGAATGTTATTTTGCATCGATCACGTAATCTGTAAATACTACGGTTATACAATTCATAATCAAGTTTAAGTATTGAAAATTTGGTAGTAAATCATTTGACATGTTAATCTTGATAATTGTAAAACGTTGAAGAGGTGATTTGCTACAAATCATATATCATTACGTTCAATATTATAAAATGATAATCAATAACAAACTGAGAAGCATAATTACGTTACCATTAATAGAGTTAGATATTTTAAAATAGCTTTAATCTCTAGAGAATGTGAAATTTAGCATTAGATGGTGACTATACCAATAAGTTGATTACTATAAGGAATTAATATTGTGTGCAAACTACAAGGCTTGGTTGGTTTGCATGCATGGAGAATATGCCGCCCTACATACTAAAGTATCTCCTGCTGATGCTCATTTTCTCTCTCCACCACAGAGCAATTGTGGGAGGTGGCGGAAGCTGGGAGCTCCTCTAAAAAAGTGTAGACATCTCCGCTGTGCACATACAACTCCTAGATGACAACCACGTCATAATGTTCGACCAGACCGACTTTGGTCCGTCGAAGCTCCCTTTACCAGAAAACCACTTCCGGGTCGACCCAAATGACCTGGCCCTAAAGAACGACTCAACCGCCCACTCTGCGGCCTACGACTCGGTCGCCAACACCTTACGTCCCCTCACCGACACGTGGTGCTCCTCTGGTGCCACCCTCGCTGACGGCCGCCTCCTCTAGTCCGGCGGGTGGAACTATGGGGAACGAGCCATCCGGTTCCTGGATGCGGGTTGCCCCGCCTACGACTGGGCGGAGCGGCCCAACCAGCTCGTGACCCCGCGTTGGTATGCTACGAACGACATTTTGCCTGACGGTCGCGTTATTATTATAGGCGGTAAGAATGCGTTTAATTACGAGTTTTATCGCGCTTCGAAGGGCCCTTTTGATTTTCCCACTTTAAAGGAGACCAACCACCCCAAAGCGGAGAACAATTTGTACCCGTTTGTAAATCTCCACGTGGATGGGAATCTTTTTTGTTTTTGCCTATAATCGGGCCATCTTGTATGATTATAATGAAAATGTTGTTGTGAGGAAGTACCCGATTATGCCGGGTGGGGATCCGAGGAGCTATCCGATTACCAGGTTGGCGGCAATGGAGCCAGTTCAAGGATTAGAGGATCCGAACCCGGTTGAGGAGTTTTAGGTGTGTGGGGGTGCTTCTGTCGGGTCATTTGAGCAGGCTTTGAAAGGGCAGTTTGTGCCCGGTTTGAACACGTGTGCAAGGTTAAAAATAACCGACCCTAACCCGACCTTGATCCTAGAGACCATGCCTATGGCTCGAGTCATGGGTGACATGCTGCTCCTCCCTAATGGGGATGTGTTACTTATAAATGGGGCTGGGATCGGTGTTGCTGGATGAGAGTTGGGTCGGGACCTAGTTTTGGCCTCGGTCATATACCACACAGATAACCTGCTAGGGAAGAGGTTTGATGTTCAAAACCCAACCGCGATTCCAAGGATGTACCACTCCACGGTCGTGCTATTGAGGGACGGGGCAGGTTATACTAGGGGGTAGTAACCTGCCTCAATTTTATGAATTCGGGGCCAATGCGCTTTTCCCTACTGAGCTCAACCTCGAGGCATTCTCGCCCTCATACTTGGACCCGGCCCTGGCAGGACTCCGTCCAAATATCAGGGGGCCACTGTTGAGAACCCCAGTCAAATACGGGACAATTGTGCCAGTCAAGCTCACCGTAATCAGGGTAATTAACCCGACTTTAATTAAGGTTACTGATAAGATAACTATCATTATTATTTATTGTTATGTATTTTGTAATATTGTAATTATTCTTCTTTGTGTTAATTATGATACTTGGAGGCTAAGGTAGGTTTAGGGCTAGGCTTCTCTTGCTTATTCCTCTTGTATATATATCATGGCTGCCACTGCTGCTCATGTAGAAAAATATACATGAAATTCACAACCATCTTTCTTCCCCTCTTGCTCGATTATTCTTCATGGTATCAGTGCAAGGTTAAACTACTAACCTAAAAAATAATAATATCAATACAACTGAGCCATGGGGAAGGACAAAACTAAGCTGAAAGAATTCCTCATCAATAGCCAATCCCTATATTTTCTTCATCCATCAGATTCACCAAGAACGATAATAACCACAATCAAGTTCAATGGGAGGAACTATGTTTTGTGGGAGCAAGCCGTTCGAACGGCTCTTAGGGCCAAAAATAAGTTGGCTTTTATTGATGGAGCATTGACTAAACCCACGCTCAAGGACGATACAAATTTTGCGGAAGCAAATGCGTGGGAGATAGTGAATTCCATTATCACATCGTGGATCATGAACGTAATAGACCCAAAGCTACGCTCGAGTGTGGCATATCTTAACTCAGCACAGCGAATGTGGGAGAACATATGAAAAAGGTATTCAATTCTGAATGTTCTTAGAATACATCAACTAAAGGTCGTAATTGCATCATGTAGGCAAGAAGGACAAGAGGTCGTGGATTTCTTCTCACAACTGATGAGCTTGTGGAATGAGCTAGACAACTACACAAAGGTACCGTGTTGCACCTGTGGGGCTGCCAAAACGATGGCCAACATGCTCGAGCAGGAGAAACTGCATCAGCATCTCATGGGGCTCAACGATGAGTCGTTCTCTACAATTCGAAGCCAGATTCTAACCTTGGACCCGTTACCCGCACTTGATCGAGTCTTTAACATGGTTCAGCAAGAGGAGCATCACAAGAGAGTTATGGGAACCCGAGAGCCACGGTACGAGACAACTACTGCCTTCCCTATCACACACTCTGGAAAGCCGTACCGTGAGCGACAACAAGACCAAGGAGAGAGACCAGTATGTGGGCATTGCGACAAGACGATCCATGAGGAAAGTAGTTGCTATGAATTGATCGGATATCCGCCAGGATGGAACACTCCGAGAGGCAGAAACAATTGTGGCAGAGGACGAGGGAGCCATGAACATGGACGCTTCAACTTTGGTAAAGGAAGATGCGTGGCGTCGACAGGAGGATTAGGTTCGGCCTTTGCAGTGCTGGCTCAGTGGGAGCAACCGATGCAGGCAGTACACGAACATGAGACCACACGTCCAGCTATACATGGCTTCACCTTGGATCAGGTACAACGGCTTCTGAGTTTGATCGAGACTCCAAAGCCAGGTCTTGACAAGCTATCAGGTAAGGAAGATTGGTTATTTGATAGCGGTGCATCGTATCATATGACGGGTGAATTAGAATTACTGCATAATATCATGGACATTGCCTCGGTTCTAGTTGGGTTAGCCGATGGATCAATAGCTCATGCTACTAAAACAGGGTGTTGATTCAATTAAATTCTAAGTTAATTTTGCGAGATGTACTCTACGTGCCTAGCCTAGATTGTAACTTCATTTCCATATATCAGTTATTAGATGAACTTCGTTGCATGGTAACGTTTACTAAAAAGCTTTGCGTGGTACAACACCTTACTACGAAGAACCTGATTGGAGTGGGTCTTTGTCTACAAGGATGGTCCCGTGGAAGGTATTCAAGCAAACAAGGCTATTTCACAAGAATTATGGCATCATAGGTTAGGGCATCCATCAAGCCAGGCATTATCTAGGGTCTCTAGTGATATTTTGATAAACACTTGTAGTAAACATAAAGATAGTATTTGTGATGTATGTTTACGTGCTAAACAAACCGGTATTCCTTTTCCCATTAGTGAAAGTAAAACTTCTCAATGTTTTGATCTCATACATTGTGACATATGGGGTGGATATCATGTTAAGTCTCTCTGTGGTGCTAGCTATTTTCTCACTATTCTTGATGATGCTAGTAGAGGTGTGTGGACTTATTTGATGCAAGAAAAGAGTGAGGCATATCAACTGGTAAATTTTTTTGTGTCATGGTTAAAACTCAGTTTGGGGTTAATGTGAAAGTCATTCGAAGTGATAATGGGAGTGAATTTACGTTAGGACCTATGAAAAAGTTTTATGGGGAGCATGGGATCACTCACCAGACTAGTTGCGTAGATACACCTAAACAAACTGGACAAGTTGAACGAAAACATCGTCATGTTTTGAATGTAGCCAGGGCATTATGATTTCAAGCTAACTTGCCTCTTGAATTCTGCGGAAAATGCATTTTAGCTGCAACATATTTAATAAATAGGACGCCCTCTTCAGTTTTGGATGGGAAGACACCCTATGAAATTTTGTTTAAAGCCAAGCCTTCGTATGACCATATTAGGATTTTTGGGTGCCTATGTTATGTTCATAATAACCAAAAATCGAAGGATAAATTTGGTGATCGTAGTCGAAAATGTGTCTTTATTGGTTATCCATTTGGGAAGAAAGGGTGGAGAGTTTGACATGGAAAATGGCAATATTTTTACGAGTCGTGATCGGGTGTTTTGTGAAGAACATTACCCATTTTTTAACAAATCCATGATGCCGGACACTTTGGACCAAAATCTTGCTCCTAGTCCACCCATGCATGACTATGAATCTGGGCCCATGTTCTCTCTCAGATCCCCACCTGATCATGCCACTGATGAGGGCCTAGTGTCTTCTATTGCACCAACCGGGGTGGGCAGGGTGTTGATGGGTCTGTTGCTGCGGGCGGTCCAATGGCTGGCCCAGAAATGCTTCCAAGTAACAGGTGTGTTGATGGGCCTGCTGCTGCGGATGGTCCAACGCCTGGCCCAGACATGCTTCCAGGTAACGGGCTAGCTGCAGTGGGTGGCTCATCACGTCCTAGATCAGAATCTCCTCGGCTCGATACTAATAATCCTTCTGGGCCTCACGAGTCTACAAGAAATGAGCCAGCCGCCCAGCCCAATGAATTCGCTGAGCTCGATCACCACAAATGTCCTCGACAGGCCCCAAGTCATCTTCAAGACTACATCTGCTACACTGCATCACTTAAAGACCCCTCGACTCGTGCTCTTCTGCTTCAAAAAGTTTCTTTAGGTAAACCTTACCTCATTGCTAATTATGTTACCTATGAAACATTTTCTCCTGTACATCAATGTTATTTATCTGCCATAACAAAAATTGTGGAGCCCAAGTTTTATCATGAAGTTGTTAAGGACAAAAATTGGAGGGATGCCATGGCACAAGAAATTGAGGCACTTGAATTGAATAATACCTAGGTCATCATAGATCTTCTGCCCGGCCGTAAACCCATTAATTGTAAATGGGTTTACAAAGCAATGTATAATGTCGATGGTAGCTTAGAGAGGTATAAAGCTCGTCTGGTTATTCGGGTTGACAAGCAGGTCGAAGGATTCGACTTTATAGAAACTTTTGCTCCTGTTGCCAAGATGTCTAGTGTGAGGTGTTTACTTGCCGTTACAGCTGCCAAGAAGTGGGAACTCCATCAAATGGATGTCCACAATGCGTTTCTGCATGGTGATCTGTATGAAGAGGTTTACATGACATTGCCTCCTGGCTTCTGAGCGGCACATCCTAACAAAGTCTGTCGACTTCAAAAATCCCTATATGGTTTGAAGCAAGCTCCCTGACAATGATTTGTGAAGCTCTCTTCCAAGCTTCTTGAATATGGCTTCGTCCGATCCTATGCCGATTATTCCCTCTTCACTTATCATAAGGATGGCAAATTTATGGCCTCACTAGTCTATGTTGATGACTTAGTCCTTGCAGGTAATGATAGTGGCACCTATACAGCATTCAAAGCTTATTTGCATGATTGTTTCCGCATTAAAGATCTGGGTCCCCTCAAATATTTTCTGGGCATCGAGGTAGCTCGCAGTTCCTGTGGTCTATTCATGTCACAGCACAAGTATGCTTTGGAAAGAGTTGACGAGTGTGGACTCTTGGGTCCCAAACCAGTTGACTTCCCTATGGAGACTAATCACAAACTGGGTTTGGCCACGGGCAAGCTGCTTTCTGATCCGACACAGTATCGATGACTTATGGGCCACCTCTTCTATTTAACTATTACTAGACCTGAATTGAGTTATTCGGCGCATATTTTGTCTCAGTTTACGCAAAACTCCAAGGAAGAACATATGGAAGCGGCTAAATGGGTCATGCGATATTTGAAAGGGAATCCTGGACGGGGACTTCTTCTGCGGAGTGACTCAGACTTGCGAGTGCTGGCCTACTGTGATTGTGATTGGGGGGCATGTGCCCTTACGCGGTGTTCTTTGACTAGGTATTTTGTAACTCTTGGTGGCTCACCGATCCCATGGCGGGCCAAGAAACATACTACCGTATCTCGTTCCTCAGCTGAAGCAGAATACCGCGCCATGGCCGCCACCACCACCAGTGAACTGATTTGGCTCCACTTCTTGCTTGCAAGTCTACGTGTGTTTGTGTCTCTCCCTATGAAACTCTTTTGTGATAATTAGACGGCCTTACATATTGCTAAGAACCCAGTTTTTCATAAGCGCACCAAGCATATCGAAATTGATTGCCACTTTGTTCGAGAACGTATTCTTTCCGGCGAAATGGCACCTGGTTACTTACAATCCAAGCATCAACCCGCAGACATATTTACCAAAGCTCTTGGGAAGCAGTAATTCTTATTTCTCAAGTCGAAGTTGGCCATTGTCAACCCCCATACTCCAACTTGAGGGGGAGTGATAAGATAACTATCGTTATTATTTATTGTTATTATGTATTTTGTAATATTGTAATTATTCTTCTTTGTGTTAATTATGATACTTGGGGGCTAAGGTAGGTTTAGGGCTAGGCTTCTCTTGCTTATTCCTCTTGTATATATATCACGGCTGCTCATATAGAAAAATATACGTGAAATTCACAGCCATCTTTCTTCCCCTCTTGCTCGATTATTCTTCAGTTTCCATCGTCAGGCCACCCTTTACTACACATTCCTACTCGATGAGTCAGACACTGTTGGTGCTCACAAATGCAGACCCTATTATACCATTGGGGAAGGGCCTATATCAAGCCAATGTCACAATGCCCAAATCCGCAATCATAGCTCCGTCCGGGTTCTACATGTTGTTCGTGGTGCATCAAGATGGTCCAAGCAATGGTATTTGGGTTCGTAATTAGGGATCGAGTCTATTTGTTTGTTTGTTTGTATTTCATTGATATGCATAAGGTCTTCTGTTGTGTGTGGTCTTCGTTTCTATCGATTGTTTTATGTATTCGAGTTGGGTTACAAACTTTCTAAAAGTGTGGTCCGAATTTGCATATGTATTTCTCCTCCTATGATTGGAGAGGAAACATGTATAAGATACATGGTATTATTTGTGTGCATTCATACACACAAGTTGACATCTCAAAAATGAGATCTATGGACAAATTATGAAAGTAAACAAGGTATTCCAATTAAATTTAATTTACTGAATATTAGATTACTGTAGTTAGTGTTATTTTATGGATTCATTAATTTGTGAACTTGTTTCTTTATCTTAAAATTAAATGAGTTTGCTATTTATTGTATATTTTTCCTACTTCATTGAAGCTTAATACCTATGATCCAAAAAATCAAATAGAAAGCGTAACTCAAATCTTTGTGTAGAAAAGTCAACGGCAAATTAACATATGGCCTCTTCTTTTGGAAAGCTATCTATCCTTCCAAATTACTTTCCATGCATGGCGATCTGTAGAGTGACTCTAGCTAGATCTCTTTCTCTCTCCATTTCAACAAGTATATATACCTCACACGACACCCACATTCCCCAACACCAGACAAACATACCAATTTAACTCTACAGAAAAAAAGCCTAAAGAAAGAACCGCAACATGCCGTCCTACATCCTAAAGTTTCTCTTGCTGATGCTCATTTTCTCTCTCAGTTACTAGTGTTGTATGTTAATTGATTCTCAAAAGGGTTGTGATGCATCAATCTTGTTGGATGATGCTCCAAGCATAATCAGCGAAACCATGCCCTCCCGAATGCAAATTCAGCGATAGGGCTCGAGCTGATTGATAGTATAAAAACATACTTGGAGCAGTCGTGCCCTATGACATTGTCTTTTGCTGACATCCTTGCATTAGCAGCTCGTGATGCAACTTCCTTGGTTCGATCTGTATAGTCTTTTTTATTTATTGTTATTCTTTATGTTCTTTTACTGTTTCTGATTGATTTTGTCTTGACACGTAGTCCGGTGACCCTTTTTGGCCAATACCCATTGGTCGTGGAGACAGTCTAAATGCCAACTTGTCTCTTGCCAATATAGCCCTTCCTCGTCCCTCCCTCAACCTCAGTAGAATTATCTTCCTCTTCTCTACTCAGTGGCTCAATAAAGTTGACTTGGTTGCCCTCACTGGTTACGCTCTTTCTTCTTTGTACTTCAATGTAAATTGTTTGTCACTTGTCTCTCTTCTTTTTTTTTATACTTATTTCTCTATGTCCTAACACAAAATTTTATGTAGGCGAGCACACTTTTGGTAGAGCAAAGTGTGCATTCTTCAAAGCCCAGCTATTCAACTTCACGAGAGATGGGAAGCTCGATCATAACATGGAGGAAGCTTTTTGGGACAAATTAAGGTTGATTTGTCCCGAAGGGGGGAACCCAAGCAAATTGGTTGAGGTGGACCATTCAACTCCCAATAGGTTTGACAATGAGTATTTCAAGGAGCTCATAAGATCCCAAGGCCTACTCCATAGCGAACAAGTGTTGTTTTCTAACCCAAGTGCACCCACCAAGAGTGTTGTGGAAGGGTTTACTGAGAGCCAAACCCTATTCTTCCTTCAATTTGCATTAAGCATGACGAAAATGGGAAACATCGGCTCACTAAGTGGGAGGGTTGAGGAGGTGAGCGTCAACTGTAGGAAACTAACTTAGCTGCTAGATATCCTTGATTTCTTTTTTCAGTTGCACTTGGCTCAAGAAGTCAGAGATTGATAACTACTCTAATATTGAAGATCTAAGCTTTGCTGCTTCTGGTGTTCAATAATATTTTAACTTTGTTTCAATGCACATTATGTGTGTGGATATATTCTATGATTAATTGTAAAAATTTGAATCGGGATCCTTAGAGTTCATACGATTTATAGATTCTTTGGTATTAACCTATTCATCAAACATTCATGCGAGCATAGGTACAATGAAGAACACCCTCCCCCCAAACGAAAAAAAATTGTCTATTGGTTAAACAAGAGGTAATCCTTCGGATATCCAAATTAGATCAACAATTTCGATACGTTCCTAAAAAAATCTGCTTCCTAGATTCTTCCCCCAACTGAAGAAAAGATTTTGGTGAAATTGCTAAAATGGTATCGTTGTGGTGTGAATTTACCACTGTGAGTTTTATCCCTTGACCCCTGTCCTTCTTTTCATATGTGTATAGGTTGGCAATCGTAGGATCACAACATCTACTTTTGTTTCTTGTTTGATCCTGCTAGCTAGTGTCTAACAGCCTGCTGAAAGATCATGGACATACATGCACTACTCAATCCGAGAGGAGTGCAGCTCTGTGTTCAGTTAATTGATACTCACATCCCTGGTCGAAATCATCTGTAGGAGAATCCCTCAACCTGCATGAACTTGAGATGATAATCCAAGCTTTTCTCCTAGTTTCCAAACGGTTGCTTGTTTAACAGGTGATTCAGCAAATGGACATATAAGACAAACAAAAATTACTAAAATTTCTTTTGAAATCTTCCCTATTTACCAGTGACCCTCTATATTATACTATCGATAACGAAGCGGTACTATGCTTGTTTTTACAAAAGCAACACCGAAGTTTGTGATATTCCCTTTGAATTGAACTGCAATCAACAGAGATAACAGAAGAATATGAAACACAGAGCAAAAAAATAGATGGACTAGCAGAAGGATTAAATAGGAAGTTCAGTGAAAGAGGCAAACAACACATTTTACATAAGCAACATGTTTAAGGACTAGCAATGCGATGTACAGATATATATATATATATATATATATATATATATATATATATATATCTTATGCGTGGTGGTTTGGGAAGGGGGTGGGGAGAGCTTTATCCTTACACAAGCTAATTGGAACCTAGAAGAATTATATTGGGATTATATGAGATTGTTAATTACATACCATATTTAATGGTATATATTAGAAACTTTAATTCAGATAATGGCCATTAGAGTTTGCTCCAACGTATCAGCTCAGAACAGTCAATGCAAGAAAATTTTGACATTTTCGGAGGCAATTGAGAATGTCTGCTTGCTTGTGTTATGATGAGATTCATTTATCTTTGCGTAATACAACAGTTGCTCATTTAGGACCAAGTATTCTTAAGCTGAAGTTTAGCTAAGTGTACTAGAACAGCATATGAAGTCTGTGAAATCTTGCGAATGGCATTGGTTTTTAGAGACCTTCAACAATCTTCTCCATCAAGCATGTTATTATCGAGTTCTAACTCATTTGGCTGTAAGTAACTCCAACAAGGGGGAGGGGACTTGGTTTTGATGGACCAATGATATTCACATTAGTGATTGATTTATTTTTCTATCTTCTTGAAGATCCTGATTTATTATGTTTCTTTAAAAAGATATTACTTATAGCAATCTTATGAAATTTCTTAACTATGAGATCTCGAATCGACATAAAGATCCTTCTTTTTATTTTATTTTTGTAGCTAACGATTACACTTGTCTAGTGATAGTCTCATGTAAGAATAATTACATTTAATATAATCTATTTTGCAACCATTGGGAATTTTAGACGTGTGGTATTGGCAGAACAGTTGCTTCACTTGTCCGGCTATTCTTTCATGACTGCTTCGTTCAGGTGATCAATCAACTCCCCTTTTTCCCTTCATTCTTTGTTTGTTTTGTCATCCCATACATCATCATTCCATATGTAAGAGGATATGAAAATACTATAATATTTTGTGGTTATGTTAGCTGGCTCTTTTTATACTATGGTAGTCTATATCCTAAGAATTTGATTTGTTGCCTCACCTACTAGTGCTCTATGTTGCATCCTTAGACTATTATTTGTTGCCTTAGTTACTAATACTCAAAGTTGCATGCCATTCGAGTTTCATTTGTTGCCTTAGTCAATAGTGTTGTAAGCTGAATATCCTTAGAATTTCTCTTTCTTGCTCTAGTAACTACTGCTATAAGTAGTATATCCTTAGGATTTGATTTGTTGCCTCAGTTACTAGTGTTGTATGTTAGTTGATTCTCAAAATTGTATTCTTGCAGGGTTGTGATGCATCAATGTTTTTGGATGATGCTCCAAGCATAATAACCGAGAAGCATGCCCTCCCGAATGCAAAATCGGTGAGAGGGTTTGAGGTGATTGACACTATAAAAGCAGACTTGGAGCGGTTGTGCCCTATGACAGTTTCTTGTGCTGACATCCTTGCATTAGCAGCTCGTGATGCAACTTCCTTGGTTCAATCTGTGTGGTCTTTTTTATTCATTTTTATTATTTCTGTTCTTTTATTGTTCTTTCTTATTGATTTCGTCCTCAATCGTAGTTCGGTGGCCCTTTTTAGCCAATTCCTCTTGATCGTAGTGACAGTCTAAATGCCAACTTTTCTCTCGCCAATATAGCCCTTCCTGGTTTCTCCTTCCACCTCAGTAGAATTGTCTTCCTCTTTTCTACTCAGGGCTCAATGAAGTTGACTTGGTTGCCCTCTCTGGTAACTCTCTTTCTTCTTTGTACTTCAATTTAAATTGTTTGTCACTTGTCTCTCTTCTTTTTTTATTTTTTTTACTTATTTCTCTATGTCCTAATATAACATGTTACATAGGCGCACGCACTTTTGGCAGAGCAAAGTGTGCACCCTTCAAATCTCGGCTATTCAACTTCACGGGAGATAGGAAGCCCGATCCTAACATGGAGGAAGCTTTTAGGGACAAATTAAGGTTGATTTGTCCCGAAGGGGGGAACGCAAACAAATTGGTTGAGTTGGACCATTTAACTCCCAATGGGTTTGATAATGAGTATTTTAAGGAGCTGATGAGATCACAAGGCCTACTCCATTATGACCAAGCATTGTTTTCTGACCCAAGTGCACCCACCAAGAGTGTTGTGGAAGGGTTTGTTGAGAGCCAAATCCTGTTCTTCCATTACTTTGCATTAAGCATGACGAAAATGGGAGACATCGGCTCACTAAGTGGGAGGGTTGGGGAGGTGAGAGTTAACTGTAGGAAGGTGAATTAGCTGCTGGATATCCTTGAGTTCTTTTTTCAGTTGCACTTGGCTCAAGAAGTCAGAGATTGATAACTCTAATATTGAAGATCTAAGCTCTGCTACTTCTGGTGTTCAATAATATTGAAACTTTGTTTCAATGCACATTATGTGTGTGGATATATTCTATGATTAATTGTAAAAATTTGAATCGAGATCCTTAGAGTTCATATGATTCGTAGATTCTTTGGTATTAAACTGTTGATAAACCTCTATTTTACCGCTTTTAGGTATGATTTCTACCCCTCATTTCGGCGATTTTCAGTAAAACTTCAAGAGTATAGAGGTTGATTAGTCATTCTTTACCCTAAATCTGCCCAAATGTTGCACTTTTATCTTTTCAGGAGCTCAATTGAAAGTAACGAGGAAAAACAATTGATATCGCGCCAAATAGGAGCCAAAAGAGTGGATTCCGAGCCAAAAGGAGGTGGCACGAGGGCACCATGCCTAGTGGCATGATCGTGCCACTTTAGTTTTCCCCGATTAATTGCAATTTGGCGTTTTAGTCTGGAGCTCTTCTTTTTCTCTCGTTTTGCTCTCTCAAAAACTGAGACTTTAGGTTTTTAGTATTGGTTGTTGGTTATTCTTAATTTGAATACTTTGGATTGCATTCGATTGTTGAACCTGGTAGATTATTACTCCAATTAATATAAAGTATGTTCTTTTACCCTTCCTCTTTGCATTCTAATTCAAAGTTAGCAATTTCAATCTTGTTCATATTGGTGTTTGTGGTTGTGATTTTAAGGATGAATAGGGGCTAAATTTATTGTCTTGGATTGGGTGTAGCCCCTATTGTGTGATTTGGATTTGTATTCTGGATTTATGTGAATGAATGTCCACGTTGTAATTGAACTCTCACTTAAGCATGCCAGGTGTTCGATGAATTGCCTAAGAGGGTTGATTCATGTTTGTAATTGGGGTTTAGAAGATTAATGAGTTAAATCCTCTACCTAGAGCTACTTAGTGAGCAATTGGATTTCTTAGCATGAAAATAGTTAGGATTTTAATTGGGAATCAAGGGTTACTCAATCTTGTGGTTTTACGATTCTAGTTTCATGACAATAGATAACTAGGATAGTCTGACCAGTCTAATGACCTTTGAGAGAAAACGTAGATACGCTTAACTTGTAACCATTCCATTTCAATTGTCTATGTGGACAGATTGACATGATCTAGTTTACAGTCTGAAGAACACGATAGTGTGGTGAACCGAGTTCCTTGTGGACACGACCCGTACTTGTCGTTGCTAGCTATAACTGGCACCGTGCACTTGCGGTATTTTTAACTCAACAACTGTTCATCAAACGTTCATGCGAGTAGGGATGGGAGTTGCACCCGAACCCGAAAAACCCGCCCCATTTATAGCCGGTATGGGTACGAAATTTTGGGAAAAAATGGATATGGGGCGGGTATGGGTATTGCGTTTGAAAATGGGTATGGGTATGGGTATGGATTCTTAAAACCCGTACCCGATTGTGTACCCGATTTGCTAATAAAACGGGACCAAAATACAGTAAAATCCAAAAATAAATATTTGGCATGAAACTCTAAGTGTATATTATTTATTTATGTAGAAATGAAAAATTAAATTTTTTTACATTTTTAACTTTTATGAGTTTATTCGACATAAACTTTAGTAGCATCGCTTGAAATTGCCAATCAAATATACCGTGTATGTAAATATGGGTTGAATATGGGTGACACTTTGCGCACTTTATATATACCCGAAGAAAACCCGTAAACCCGAAAAACCCGATGGGTATGGGTATGGGTACAACCATCCAAAACCTGATGGGTATGGGTATGGGTATGGGTATGACTTTTGTAAATGGGTATGGGTGCGGGTATAGCTCAACCCGCCCCGAACCCGCCCCACGCCCATCCCTACATGCGAGCATAGGCACAATGAATAACATTCCCCCCCCCCCAACCAAAAAAAAGTTGTATGTTGGTTAAACAAGAGGTATTCCTTCGGATATCCAAATTAGATCAACAATTTCAATACGTTCCTCAAAAAATCCGCTTCCTACAAATTCTTCCTCCAACTGACGAAAAGATTTTGGCGAATTTACCACTGTGAGCTTTATCCCTTGACCCATGTCCTTCTTTTCATCAGCGTACAGGTTGGCAATCGTAGGATCACAACATCTACTTTTTTTCTTGTTTGTTCCTAGTATTGTCTAACAGCCTGCTGAAATATCTTGGACATACATGCACTAGTCAATATGAGATGAGTGTAGCTCTATGTTTAGTTAATTGATACTCACATCCCTGGTTGGAATCATCCGTAGGAGATTCCCTCAACCTACAGGAACTTTGTATGATAATCCAAGCTGGTCTCCTAGTTTCTATATGGTTTGCTTGTTCAATAGGTGATTCAGTTACTAGTAGTGCTCACAAAT
>JACYFF010031957.1:29942645-29972923 GCA_017589665.1 Selenicereus undatus
AGACGCTTTAGTTAACCTTGGTAGTTGGAAACACAACTCCCTGCGGACAACACCCCAAGTACTCAACGATACACCTTGCACTTGGGGTTTATAAATATTAAAACTTTTTCCCGTTGCTGCCTCTTCTTTTTAGGACACTGATTTTTTCAATGTCCCGTCTCCTTACAGTAGTTACAGATATCACCAGGTTTAGGACCCTTAGAACCTGACGGCTTTGATTTCTTCTTCCCCATATTCCCAGGTCTTTTACCCCCACTGGCTATCAACCCAACAGCCTCGGTACCAGCACCACCTGTACCAGCCGCCTTATGATGCAGCTCTCTGCTGTGAAGAGATGATCTAACCTCTTCAAGGGACACAGTATCTTTCCCAACAATAAAAGATTGCACAAAATTTTCATATGAGGGTGGGAGAGATATTAACAAAATTAGGGCAGCATCCTCATCTTCAATTTTGACCTCAATATTACGCAAGTCTAACAGGATTGTGTTTAATTGATCTAAGTGATCTCTTAGAGACATATCTTCCTGCATTAGCAGACCAAACAGACGTTGCTTCAGGAGCAACTTGTTGGTTAAAGACTTCGTCATGTATAGACTCTCAAGTTTTAACCACAACCCAGCCGCGGTATCCTGGTTTGCGATCTCAATGATGATATCATCTGCAAGACACAGCATGATCGTCGCGTGTGCCTTCTCTTCCAGACTGGCCATCTCAGCGGTGTCGGCGCCTGGATCTTTCTTTGCCAGCGGTGCCCATAACCCTTGTTGCTTTAACAGGGCTCGCATCTTGATCTACCATAGACTAAAACTGTTCCTCCTCGTAAATTTGTCAATTTTCACGTTCAAAGCGGACATCTTTCTCATCAAAATTTGGAAAAACCCTAAGGCTCTGATACCAGTTTGTTATAACGGATGTAAGAAAGTATGAACAAACTAACAATTACACATAGATTTAACATGGCTCACTAACAATGTGTTAGCTACATCCACAGGCAGAAGTGAGGAATAGTTTTATTGATGATGAAAGAATACAGAAAATACGCATTACATATCTAGGGTTTAGGTTTTAGGGTTAACCCTAGCTCATACATCACGTACGCCGTCAATTTCGAGGGTGTTGTCCCCGAACCCCCATCGAGGGCCACGTTACGCCCCCGAACCCCCAAACCAGGGCGCGTCGGCCCTGGACCCCGACTCGCTGACCGGTCAGCGAGACCACCGTGCTAGGTCTGCAAAGGGGGCTACAGAAAACATATTTAAGGCATTCTAACGCAATGGTATAGATCCACGTCTACCATATAATTTGTTAAGGAAGGGGTTAAGAGGATTCTTAATGAGTTCAAGCAATGAAGCTTCCAATACGCTGTTAAGTTAATTTTTTTTTTCACTAGAAAGAGATATACTGATATTGACTAGTATTTGACGCACGAGTATAGAACGAAATGGTTGTCTTTGCCGATTTTGCACTGGTACAATGCTTAGGATTTGTATTAAACTGTAAGAGTGTATGATATACTTAAAATTGTGCTCATAGTAATAACATTGACAAGAATTATGAGGCGGTGCTAATTTTATCTAGTATAAATTTTGCTAAACTAATGAGATTTTAGTCTAATGATTAAATTAAGATCCTACGTATAATATATCTCAATTTCGATTCTCCCTCCCCTGTTGTATTGTATTATACATTGACACTAATGTATCAACTATTAAAAAATATAAACTTTTTTCTAAATTGAACGAAAAGAGAGACATATTATATAGACACCCTATGAATCAATAATTCAATATCAACTACAGGAATGAGGGTTATTTTTTGATTGGAAAAAGGTGTATATTTTGATGAAAAAGTCAATTTTTCACAGAAATTACACTCGTAAAAAAGCCACTGGTCGAAATGGCCATTTTGACCGACTAGTCAAAAATTTTGACGGAAAATTTTTTACGGACTGGCAGTCTGTCAAAATTCTCTCTGATGGACCCACACTTCACACAACATCTTCATCCCACTCTTTTCCCTTTCTTTCTCTCTCCTCAAATCACTTCCTCTGCTCTCTTAATATATGCCCATCTCTTTGGTTTCCCAAATTTGATAGAATTGAAGCAACCCAGAAAAAACGTAATTGAAGAAATGGGGAAATACATGAAGAAAGGGAAGATCACAACAGATGTAGCGCAGTCATGGAAATCCCTTAATCTGGGGCTTCTTTGGGCGTTTGAAGGTGCAGGAAGCAAAAATATTGCCAAAAATTAAGTGAGTTCAAGCAAAAAAACATAAAATTGTTTCCAAGAATTACAAAATTACCACTAATACCATGAAATTTGATGGTTCTAAAATTAGATCTTGAATTCAAAAGCTAAACAGGGGAACAAAAACTAAGCCTGAATTACTAAAATTGAAACTAAAAACTGAAATTACACTACCTAAAACATTAAAATTAAAACCTACATTACCTAGCTGATACCTCCTTCTCCGTTGCCTCGATTTATACTCGAAATTCTTCGATCTCAGCCCTTCGATTTCACCAGATGTGGACGGCGGAGATGGGAGATGAGTGCTATGCTGGCACGATAGGTATTCTGGTGCAGTGGGTGCATAAAATTTTGGTGGACAGAGGGTGAAGATAATGGTGGAGGATGATATGGGTGTGTGATGGTGGATGAAGTTGAAAAGGAGACCGAGATGGGGGGCTTGGGATTCTGTCTGGGCGAGAGGAGAGAGAGATTAAGAGGGATTAAGAGAGAGTCTGAGATAGAACTGAATTTATTGAGAGAGTGTGTGAGAGCTGAGTTTATTGACAATTTTGACGAGCAATTCTGAAGCGTCTCATCAAAATCACTGCAAGTGGGCGTAATCTTCGCAGAGATTTTGACTGCCCCGTCAGAACATCTTGCACAGGAAATGGTTAAAATATTTTTTCGAGATCTGCACCTTAATATGCTTGTCAAAATGAGATTTTTTCCATCAAAATTTCTGTCACATATTTTGACAGGCCAAAAACCCGTCAAAAAATTCCGTCAAAATTGCTCATTTCTATTGTTATTTTTTTTTTTTACATAAATGTAGATTGTAGATGTAACATTATTTTTTTGGGTGGGGGGATCTAATAGTTGAGTAAGAATACAGCCATGCATCCGTGCAAATCAGCTACATGCACGGCTATTATGGCAAGGTTACCCTCCTTGCAACTTGCCAGGGTACTTTTAAGGCTACCTTTTACCTTTTACCAGGATGTAATTTATACGCCTTTGTAAATAGAGTTGATCTTATGAGAATGTTATTTTACATCTATCGTGTAATCTGTAAATACTAAGCCTATACAATTCATAATTAAGCTTAAGTATTGAAAATTTGCTAGTAAATCATTTGACATGTTAATCTTGATAATTGTAAAACGTTGAAGAGGTGTTTTGCTACAAATCATATATCATTACCTTCAATATTATAAAATGATAATCAATAACAAACTGAGAAGCGTAATTACATTACCATTATTAGGGTTAGATATTTTAAAATAGCTTTAATCTCTAGAGAATGTGAAATTTAGCATTAGATGGTGACTATATCAATAAGTTGATTACTATAAGGAATTAATACTGTGTGCAAACTGCAAAGCTAGGTTGGTTTACATGCATGGCGAATTGGCGATCTATACAGTGACTCTAGCTAGCTAGATCTAGGGGTGTTCATCAGTCCAGGACCGGACCAGCCTGGACTGATGACCGAATTGGGGCAAAACTGTGGATCGAGGACCGGACCGGTTCAAATTCAGTCCAGACCAGACCAGACCGGGCAGGACCGGACCGGACCGAATTTGGACCGGTCCAGTTTGTACCCTGCAGTGTACTATGTACATGAGTTCCTGCCATTCAATTGATCAAGCATACATAACTTGACATGCCAAACATTTACCAAATCGATACCATTGTACATCCAAAATAGTCACAAATCACAATTACACAAATCTAAAGCAACTCCCAAACTTAAAAAATTTAATACATGACCAACTAAACTTAAAAGTTAATTACATAAGTAACATAACCAAAGCTTTAAATGTTGAACATGTTGTTTTCTCAAAGTCGATCAAGTGACTCAGTCTTCAATCCAAATAACCAATGCCGATGCGAATCCCAAACTTGAAACCACTGTCTTGGTCTTGGACTTGGAGAAAGAATTTCTTGCAAGAATGTGGTCCTCTCGCAAATGTTCGACTAATTACTCAAGTAGTAGCATATGAAATAAATAAAAGATACAGTTAGTAAATATAAAAATCAACAATTAATTTGGCGAAGAAAAATAATAAAGATACTAAGATGGTAATATACGTAAAATTAACACAATTAAAAGGAAACTACGTCAATATTAAATGTTCAAAGTATCACCCACATCAATTACATTATCCTTAAGACTCAGCTTACCAAGATCTAAACAATAAAAGAACAAAAATAAAAGTTGAAACATATAAACATATAATCATATAAAGTAAATAAACCACATTAAAAAAGAAAAAAAAATTGAACATTACCCTTATCCTCAAAGTAGTCATCCATATCTAATCTACTACTTGGGCTAAGCCAATCTTGTGCACATATAAGAGCTTGGACCATCTTTTCAGAATCAAACCAAACAA
The DNA here is from genome assembly GCA_017589665.1 of Selenicereus undatus. NCBI lineage: Eukaryota > Viridiplantae > Streptophyta > Magnoliopsida > Caryophyllales > Cactaceae > Selenicereus > Selenicereus undatus. The sequence goes on from JACYFF010031957.1 coordinate 29,947,279, forward strand.
AACTCATAAGTTAATAAAAGTTAAATAAGTTACAAGTTTATAATACAATAAAGAAACATACTAATTCATCATTTACCTTTGGAGTTAAAGAAGTTCTAAATGAATCAAGAGTACGTCCTCCTGTACTAAATGCCAACTCTGATGCAACCGTAGAAACTGGCACAGCCAAGACATCACGAGCCATACGAGCCACCATAGGATATCGAGGACCATGCATTTTTTACCATCCCAATACATCATCCCCTATTTCATCCTCTTCAAGTCCCTCATTTAGGTACTTTTGCAACTCCGTCTTGATGATGCCTCTTCCTCCATCTGAACCCTTTAACTTCTTTCTTAATTGTTGTGCATAAAAGGCAGCTGCACTACTTGCATTACCCTTCTCAATTTCAGGTTGTATCCCACTACTCTGCCCACTTTGAGAAGTCAATGGCTTGTACAATTCCCAATACTCATCAAAAAAAGTTTCTAATTGTTCTCTTACTTTCGAAACTATAGCACTACCTTGTACTTCGCCAAACAAATCACAAAGAGAAACCTCAAGACCTGCTAACTTGTATCTAGGATCAAAGATGGGCGCAATATATATCAAAGGGTTCATTTTCTCACGTGTGCCATAGTACTTATCATATTTCATTCTCATCCTCTTGGCCATTTCCTTAAAGTTTGTGACTCTAGATCCAATTTCCTCACTTTCTTCGCCATTAGCATCAATGGTCTCAACAACTTCCTCCAAGTTGTTTAACATACTATGAATGGCCACAATCTCAAAGAAAAGCAAGTTCGATGTCACATATGAAGTACCAGACAAACACAGAGTCACATTATAAAAAACTTCCAAAAAATCTAACAAGTGTTTAACTTGTTTCCAATCATTAGAGTTAGGAAGCCTATCTGTATCATCATCTTTTGCTAACTCCACATTATAGTAAGGGTCTCTTTTGCTATATTTTGTGAATGCATGCTCATACACTAAAGCAGTGCTAAGCATCTTATAAGTGGAGTTCCATCTAGTGGGAACATCAAGAGACAAAGAGGCCTTGCTGTCAATTTTTTCTGCAATTGCACATTCTTGAAATCGTTGCAACCTACTAGGAGATTACCTAATGAATCTCATAGCAACTCGAACGCGCTTAACTGACTTTCCAACAACCTTCAACCCATCCCACACAACCAAATTAAGTATGTGAGCAACACATCTGACATGTAAGAATTCCCCACTAGAGAAAAGAAAATGACCATGTCGCTTAAACTCACCAATAAGGGCATTACACGCAGTGCTATTGCTCCCAGCATTGTCCACAGTAATAGTATATAGTTTAGATGCTAAACCTCAATCATTTAAGCATTTTCCCAGAACAAGAGCAATATTGTTGAATTTGTTATTCAGTTTTGATGATAACAAACCTAAAGTAATGTTGCTCCAAACAAAGTTCTCCAAACAGGCATACACTGTTGTTTTCAATATGTGCCTTAACTTGTTTGTTGAATGTTGAGAACAAGTCTTGAGAACAGGTCTCATACCTTGATGGCTCATGCTCAAGTCAAGAACACCACCTCGATGAGTTGATTGAATGTGAAGATCAGTTTCTGAACTCAAGCGATACAAGAACAACCTGGCAAACAGGTTGGCCTAGGTGGTTGGGGCAGCGTATTCATCTTGAACAAGATGACTAGATCTACAACAAGATGTCTTTGGTAATTTAGGTCTTATTCTAGACTCTTGTTAATATGCCAATCTTGAAAAGTCTCTAACTAACCACTCTTGAATCGGTTGCGCTATTTGCTTCATAACACCAAGTTTAAACAACCCTGAAAACAGGGTAACGAGGGTGTTTCTGAACTGCAACGGCCAAACCCAGTTTCTTTGGAAAACTTATTTTGGTTGGCCAAAAGCTCTAATATATTTTCATAAAATTCCAAGACAGCATTTAAGCTGTAGAAAATCTTCTAGATATGAAAATTCAAGCTGAAGATTTGCAAAATTGATTTTGGAAAATATTTACCAAAACCAAAAATATCTCTCTTATCCTTTGGAAAGTGATTAATTCAAAAACTCATACTAAAGATTTTCTCACGGATATTTTTGGGCAAAGATAATCTTCTAAAATCAAATTCCTACAATATTGGGAAACATTATCTTTTAGCCGTTAGAATTCCTTGAGCTAAGCAAAAAATTTCTCTTTGCCAAACTTAGCTGATTTCTTCTCTTCTCCTTGGTTTTTGACCGTTGGAATTTTTCTATAAAAATATAGCATTTTACTCCCATTGAGATATAGAGAAAAAAACGAGAAACTTACACAACAAACGTAAAAAGGGAGAATTAAAAAAGTGGTTTTTCTAGTGATAAAAAGTTGTTTTCGAGCTACTCTTGAGAAAAGAAAAACCGAGACAAGTTGTGTTAAAGTTGAGCTTTCAAGATATTGGCATACTAGGACTTCATTGTACCTTACATCTGCTTAAGACAGAAGCACCCAGTAAGGTGTTTTGTAACCCTGATCTTGAATCAGAAAAGTGAGTGAGTGGTCCTCAGTCGTGTGGACTTTGGATGTGTCCAATCTGGTGAGATTTGGACATGGTGTAACCTGTCTTAGGGAAGAAGGTTACGTGGTTGCAAGTTGTAACAAGGTGTGTTGCATTTGTAACGTTTGAAGCTCGATAGTGAAAGTGGTTAAATCCTACACGAGGTAGGTCATGGTTTTTCACACCTCTGTTGGGGTAGAGGTGTTTTCCACGTAAAAATTGTGTGTGCTTAATTTCCGCATTTATCTTGTCGATTTTCGCCTTTGTGCAAATTGAAAACATCTGTTGCAAACAAGTTGGGAGGTTGTTTGTAATTCAAGAACAACGTTTGCAATCAGGAAGGTGTTTGTCAGTAAATACGCGAAAATCGAACACCACAATTCACCCCCCCTCTTGTGTGTAAGTACTCCTAAATTAAACAAGTGGTATCAGAGCAGGTTCTCTCATAAAAGTCTAACACCTTGAGAGATTCTGAAGATGAGTACACCACAAAGAATTCTTGAAGGGCAATCCATTACTCGTCCACCCTATTTCAACGACCAACATTATAGTTGGTGGAAGAATAGGATGGAGAACTATATTCAGGCAGAAGATTATGAGTTATGGATGCTCATCAAGAACGGGCCCCTTGTTCCCACCAAGGTGCTTGAAGATGGTAAGACGGTTTCCAGGGAACCTAAAGAGTTTGATGCTAAAGATTGTAAGAAAATGGAAAAAAATGCCAAGGCCAAGAAGCTACTATATTTTGGCCTAGGTCCAGATGAATATACACGTATCTCGAAGTGTGGGTCAGCCCAAGAGATATGGAATGCCCTCCTAGTAGCTCATGAAGGAACCAGTCAAGTCAAACAATCACGTATCGAGCTACTCATGAGGCAATATGAGTTGTTTGATATGGGTGATCGTGAGAACGTGATGGATATGTACACACGCTTCACCCACATAACAAACGAGCTAAAATCCCTGGGAAAATCCTTCACCACAGAAGAACTGGTGAGGAAGATTCTAAGGATTTTGCCTCGATCTTGGGAAGCGAAGGTGACAGCCATCCAAGAAGCTAAAGACATGAACAAGATCACCCTCGATGAGTTGATCGGCAATCTTCAAACCTATGAACTCATAAAGAACTCACAACAAAAGGAGGAGCAGAAGAAGGATCGTGGGCTTGCCTTGAAAGCACAAGAGGATGTTGACTCTGACCTTGAGGATGAAAAGATGGCTTTAATGACGCGAAAGTTCAAGAAATTCTTCAAAAAGGTTAAAGAAAACAGCAAAAGAAAGGACTTCAGTAAATTCAGAAACATCCCCCGAGAACAGTTCACAGGGTGTTTTAAAATGTGGCAAACCAGATCACCTTGTGAAAAACTGTCCTCTGCTTCAAAAAGAGCAGGAGTTCGAACAACCCAGAAAACAGGTTCGAAAACAACCTGTGAACACCTCAGGCAAAAGATTCTCGAAGGCTATGCTTGTTCCCTGGGGAGACTCCTCTGAGGATAAAGGTGATTCTGAACGTGAAGGAGATGTTGTAGCCCTCATGGCACAAAGTGACTCAGACTCAGATGATGAATCCACAAACAGCTTGACTGATCTCAAGAACAAGGTATGTGGTCTCAATAAAGCAACTCTCAAAGAAATTTTGTATACCTTGATGGATACTTGTGCTGAATTGAAACGAGATGTCCGAGACCTAGAACTAGAAAATGAGATCCTTAAGAATGAAAAACTTGAGGCTGAAAGGGAAATTCTAGCTTCACATCAAACCATAAAAGACCTTAGGGAGACCTTGATCTTGAACGGAGAAAAATATACCACCAATCAAGCCAAGGCTGAAAAGGAAACCCTTGAGCTTAAAGAAAAGGTCGAAGTTTTGTTTGCTGAAAACAAGAACTTGTCGGCTAAAGCAAAACGCATAGAACACGACCTTGCCACAAACAGGTTGTGGAACAAATCCTCACAAGCTCTTGATTGGTTAAACACTCATCACAATCGAAACAAAAAGGGACTTGGATATAAGCCTAAACGAATAGTTTACCCAATCCATAGAAAATATGTGGGATTACCAGAAAACATTGTTTGCTGTCATTGTGGTAAAACTGGTCACTACAAATATTCATGTCCTTTAAGAAGGTATGCCATTGAAAAGAATGAAAGACATGTAAAACAAATCTGGATTAGGAAAGATGAGCTTTATTTGTCTAAAAGAATGGGACCCAAGTGGATCTGGGTTCCCAAAACTAACCCTTGATTTGTTTTGCAGGCTAAAGTGAGAGAGAACAACCCCACAACCAACCCAGCAAACAGGGTAAGAAACACCCTGGAAAATAGCTCAGAAGGTAACCTTGAAAATACGCAGCTGTGGTATGTTGATAGTGGGTGTTCGCAGCATATGACAGGAGAAAAATCAAACTTTCTCTCACTTACAACTTCAACCGGTGGGAGCGTGGCTTTTGGAAACGGCAAGTCTGGGACAATTATCGGTATAGGTAGCATTGGTAAAACTCTCTCCCATTCAATTGATAATGTGCACTTAGTTGATGGTTTAAAGCATAACTTACTAAGTGTGTCCCAACTGTGTGACAAGAACAATCTAGTGGTGTTCTCACGAACACATTGCTTGGTTGCAAATGTCAACACAGGAGATGTTGTGTTAAAAGGGAAGCGTCACAAAAATGTTTACAAAGTTTGTATGTCCACACTTCTCCAAAACAACCTGACTTGTTTGAGTGCTGTGAATGATGATATAATGCTTTGGCACAAGAGACTAGGTCATGCGAGCCTTACTCTTTTAAACAAACTTGTTTCTAAAGACTTGGTTGTTGGACCACCTTCCATCAAGTTTAATGATGACAAGGTATGTGAAGCTTGTGCAAAAGGAAAACAAGTTAGATTGTCTTTTAAATCAAAAAGGTGTGTTAGCACTACCCGACCTCTTGAATTATTACACATTGATCTATGTGGTCCTATAAGGATATCAAGTAGAGGTGGGAAGAGGTATGTGCTTGTCATAGTGGATGATTACTCTCGATTTACTTGGACCCTGTTCTTGGCCTCCAAGGATGAAACTTTTGAGAATTTTATTGCCCTTCTCAAAAAGGTTGAAAAGAGAGTAGGACACTCATTGGTTAGCTTGAGGTCTGATCATGGTATTGAATTTGAAAATGCAAGTTTTACAAATTTTTGTAATATGCATGGTGTTAATCACAACTTCTCGGCCCCAAGAACACCCCAACAAAATGGGGTGGTTGAGCGCAAAAATCGCACCCTAGAAGACATGACTAGGACAATGCTTATTGCTAGTGGTCTTCCTAGGAACTTTTGGGCAGAAGCTTTGAACACAGCTTGTTATATTATGAATAGATGTATGATTAGACCTATTTTGAACAAAACTCCCTACGAACTCTTCAAAGGCAGAAAACCCAACATTATGCATTTAAGAACATTCGGTTGTAAGTGTTTTGTGCATAATAATGGGAAGGATGCTTTAGGAAAGTTTGATCCCAGGAGTGATGAGGCAATATTTCTCAGTTATTCTTCTCACAGCAAGGCATATAAAGTCTTTAACAAAAGAACCTTGTGCGTTGAGGAAAGTGTGCATGTGCTTTTTGATGAATCTAACACTTTGAATAAGAATGATGCACAGGAAGAAGAGTTTGAATTAGGTCTTATCCGAAAAGAAGTGTTGCTCCATGAGAGACAAGGTAAGAACACCATGGAGACAACAGGTCCAGAAGTTGTTCCTTAAAACGGCAGGCAAGGTGAACACCAAATAGGGGGAAACACCGTTGAACCCTGTTCGGGACCATGTTCTTCAGGAACAGGCTTACTAACAGGTGCAGAAACAGGCTCAGGAGGTGTTTGTGAGCCTGATTCTCCAAATATTCAGGGTAGAGTAGAGCATGTGTCTGTGGATCCATTTACTCCACGACCTTGGAAGCATCATAGTTTGCACCCCCTTGATCAAATTCTGTCTGATATTAACAGTGGAGTGCAAACTAGGTCTAAGCTTAAGAATTTCTGTGCTTTCTATGCTTTTCTCTCTAACATTGAGCCAAAGAATGTGAATGAAGCTCTTGCAGATTCAAATTGGGTCACGACAATGCAAGAAGAGCTCCATCAATTTGAAAGGAACAAAGTATGGCATCTTGTACCTAAACCTGCAGAGAGAACAATCATTGGAACCAAGTGGGTGTTCCGAAACAAACTGGATGAGTCAAGAACAATCACTAGGAACAAGGCACGGCTGGTTGTTCAAGGGTATAACCAAGAAGAAGGGATCGATTATGAAGAAACCTTTGCACCAGTTGCTAGAATTGAGGCTATTCGAATCCTAATAGCCTTTGCAGCTCATATGGAAATCAAGCTATATCAAATGGACGTGAAAAGTGCATTCCTAAACGGCTACCTTAAAGAAGAAGTGTATGTCAAACAACCCCTTGGTTTCGAAAACAATGAATTTCCTAATCACGTTTTTCAACTTGACAAGGCTCTTTATGGTCTAAAACAAACTCCTAGAACTTGGTATGAACGTTTGTCAAGCTTCTTACTTAAAAATGAGTTTAGAAGAGGCAAGGTAGACAACACCTTATTTCTAAAATCAAAGGGGGAACACTTGTTGGTTGTTCAAGTATATGTTGATGACATTATATTTGGTGCAACTCATCATGATTTATGCAATGAATTTTCAAATATGATGAGGAGTGAGTTTGAGATGAGCATGATGGGTGAGCTTAATTTTTTCTTAGGCTTACAAATCAAGCAAACTCCAAATGGCACCATGATCCATCAACAAAAGTATATCAAGGAACTACTTAAGCGGTTTGGGATGGAGTCGGCCAAACCTGTGGATACTCCCATCTCTCCTTCAACCAAGTTGGAAATGGATGATGGGAGTCCCTCAGTTGAGGAGAAACTCTATAGAGACATGATAGGGTCACTCTTATATCTCACCGCTAGTAGACCTGATATTATTTTCAGTGTTGGTATATGTGCCCGTTTTCAGTCTAATCCTAAAGAAACTCATCTTAAGGCTGTTAAACGAATACTACGATATTTGAACCATACACCCAATTTTGCTTTATGGTATCCTAAAGGTTGCAATTTTAATCTTGTTGGATATGCTGACGCTGAATATGCTGGATTCCTAGTTGATAGAAAGAGTACCTCAGGTATGACTCAATTTCTTGGACCTTGTTTGGTATCTTGGGCTACCAAGAAGCAACATTCAGTTGCCATGTCCACAGCAGAAGTTGAATATGTCGCAGCAGCTTCATGTTGTGCTCAACTGTTGTGGATAAGGCAACAGCTTAAAGACTTTTGTGTTGACACTGGATGCATTCCTATTTTTTGTGATAACACAAATGCAATTAATATTGCCAAAAATCCATGTCAACATAAAAGAACAAAGCATATTGACATTCGACATCATTTCTTGAGAGATAATGGTGAAAAGGGTTTAATCTCTATGAATTTTTGCTCAACGGAAAATCAAATTGCTGATATATTCACTAAGGCATTAGCTAGAGATCAATTTGAGAGAAATAGATTGGAACTAGGGTTGGTAAGAACACCTTGAGATACTTGTTTCCAAGACATGAATTAGGTGTGGTAAAAACAACCTCTACACCCTGTTCTCTTTCTTGTGTGCAAATCTTATTGGCAACTGCTGTGATTTATGTATTATGAGTGCATACACTCGAATTGTGTGCATTTGCTTTAATCCATACAAAAAGTGCAGCATAAGGGGATGTATTAAGGATCACTGGAGCATCCCTGCCATCTCTATTCAAGATCAAACGACAAAGAACAGGCAGGCATCTTGATCGAATGAAAAAAAACAGGTATGTCTCTTGGTTATTCGGTGCATATGGGAATGTGTTTTCATTAAATTTTCCTCCTTCCCAAGGTACACGGTTTTATTATTTTTCACCAGTTACAATCCTCACGCCTCTTTAAAACCTTGGCGGCTCTCTTTAATTACCCTGTTCTCAGCTGTCACTTCACCTAACTCCCTCTCAAAAGCAAAACCTGCGAACAAGCTTAACCCTAATCTCTCTCCTAGCGACAATGGCCTCCAACACCCCCTCTCCCTCAACCGACCTGGTTCTTGCTTCTTCAATCCCTGCCCCTCCTCGCCGACTCCTATACAAACCTTTCAATTTCTTGAAGAGCTTGTCTCTAAATTCAGTCGGGTTAGGGATTGACAGTATTCCCTTCACTGTTGGGAGGGAATTGGTGTGTCTTCAGAAGGAGACTCCGGCCATTCAAACCGGAGAAAAACAGAAAAGAATAAAAATCGTGGCCAAGCGTAGCAGAACAAGGCCACAACCAAGGTCTCAGCCCCCTCAAGCTCCCCTGTCTCCAAAATCCTCTCCGCCCTCTCGCAAATCGGCGAGATTAGCTTTTCAATCCTCTCCCTGTACCTCCAAACCCTCTGCTCAATTTATCCAGGAGATTTCCTCGTCCTCTACCGAAGGGTTCTCAAGCTCTGATTCTGAGAACACCTCTTTCAAATAGGGACGACCGGTGTTCTTCGATATCCTTGAAGAACAAGCCCCTCAAAAATCCTCTAAACCTACTGTAAAGCCCTCTCCTGCCAAATCAACCGTCCCAAGAAAGCCCAGAACAGCGCCCCCATCAACCGCTACCAGCTCTGTTCCTCCTCCCAAACGCCCAAAATTGTCTACTCCCTCTCATATGTCTGACATGCATGCGTAATTGCTTAAGCGCAATGTCGTCAGGGGGAAGGTAATCAATGAACGGTTCTTCGAGGAACAAGGTCTGGGGGTGTTCCTGACCAAGTTGCGAGCCCAAGGATGGCTCGACTTGTTTGCGAACACCCAGTTGGGGTGTTCTGTGCCTGAGTTGGCTGAATTTTATGCCAACAGTGAGGTCACCGAAGGGGTGGTGACAAGTTTAGTGAGTGAGCAAGGCATCAAGGTTGATGCGCCCATACTTGGGAAAATTCTGGGAGTGCCCTCACAAGGCTTTGCTGTGTATGTGAGGGAAGACAAAACAGCCCTGGAACCAGCCAGACTCCTAGAGGTGTCAAAACGCCTCAGTCAGAAACAGAGCCTGAGAACACCCCTCTCGGTTAAGAAGGGTGAAATGACCTCCCTACACCAACTCCTGTTTATGTTCACCATCAAGAACATAATTCCCCGAGGTCAAGGGCGCAACTCAGCAGATGCCCTCAATCAATGCCTGGTGGACCTCCTAAATCGGGAGGAACCAATAAACCTCCCTGCGCTCATGATTCGCCACATAAGGCGAATTGCAAACACCACCCGGGCCCATGATCTTGGCTATGGGTTTCTGCTGACAAGGGTGTTTGAGCACTTTGGAATAGTGCTCACACGGAGAGTAGCAGCCCAAACCATTGATGAAATTGGGGTTAACACCCTACTAGGGTGTGGCTATGAGATTGGCGAAGGGTCAGTCTCCAAACAGGGTCGTCGACCACCTGTTTCTGAGCAACCTTCCATCAAGGTTGAGGCTGTTCTTGAGGACAATGCTCGCCTCAAGGATGAGCTCTCAGCTGTCAAGGCTGCTTTTACTGAGGAGCAAGCCCTTTCTGCCAAACGCCATGAAGACTTGCTTGCTCTTCTCTCCACCCTTGCCCCTATCATTACTCCTCTGCAAACGAAACCACCCCTTGCTCCCTGATTGTCTAGGCTGTTTTTTTTTTGTTTTGTTATTTTGCAATTGTACTGCTTTGCTTATTAATGAAATATCTACTTGCAATCTCTTTTGCTTGTTGTTCCTTATGCTTTATACGCTTTATACTATGTTGTTCCTTATCATTACTATGTTGTTCTTGCTTTTTCATGATGCCAAAAAGGGGAAGAATAGTATAACGTATTGACCTATTGACAAAATTGACAAAGTATGACGAATGAACTTAATCTTGACTCGATAGGGTAGGTTGACCTCTACAGTACCTTCATGGATCCCTATCAGCATGCATTTTTTTCTCCTTTTTGTCAATATGGACACTTGGTTTGTCATCATCAAAAAGGGGGAAATTGTTGAATTCGTTATTCAGTTTTGATGATAACAAACCTAAAGTAATGTTGCTCCAAACAAAGTTCTCCAAACAGGCATACACTGTTGTTTTTAATATGTGCCTTAACTTGTTTGCTGAATGTTGAGAACAGGTCTCATACCTTGATGGCTCACGCTCAAGTCAAGAACACCACCTCGATGAGTTGATTGAATGTGAAGATCAGTTTCTGAACTCAAGCGATACAAGAACAACCTGGCAAACAGGTTGGCCTAGGTGGTTGGGGCAGCGTATTCATCTTGAGCAAGATGACTAGATCTACAACAAGATGTCTTTGGTTATTTAGGTCTTATTCTAGACTCTTGTTAATATGCCAATCTTAAAAAGTCTCTAACTAACCACTCTTGAATCGGTTGCGCTATTTGCTTCAGAACACCAAGTTCAAACAACCCTGAAAACAGGGTAACGAGGGTGTTTCTGAACTGTAACGGCCAAACCCGGTTTCTTTGGAAAACTTATTTTGGTTGGCAAAAAGCTCTAATATATTTTGATAAAATTCCAAGACAGCATTTAAGCTGTAGAAAATCTTCTTGATATGAAAATTCAAGCTGAAGATTTGCAAAACTGATTTTGGAAAATATTTACCAAAACCGAAAATATCTCTCCTATCCTTTGGAAAGTGATTAATTCAAAAACTCATACTAAAGATTTTCTCACGGATATTTTTGGGCAAAGATAATCTTCCAAAATCAAATTCCTACAATATTGGGAAACATTATCTTTTAGCCGTTAGAATTCCTTGAGCTAAGCAAAAAATTTCTCTTTGCCAAACTTAGCTGATTTCTTCTCTTCTCCTTGGTTTTTGACCGTTGGAATTTTTGTATAAAAATATAGCATTTTACTCCATTTGAGATATAGAGAAAAAAACGAGAAACTTACACAACAAACGCAAAAAGGGAGAATTAAAAAAGTGGTTTTTCTAGTAAGAAAAACTTGTTTTCGAGCTACTCTTGAGAAAAGAAAAACCGAGACAAGTTGTGTTAAAGTTGAGCTTTCAAGATATTGGCATACTAGGACTTCATTGTACCTTACATCTGCTTAAGACAGAAGCACCCAGTAAGGTGTTTTGTAACCCTGATCTTGAATCAGAAAAGTGAGTGAATGGTCCTCAGTCGTGTGGACTTTGGACGTGTCCAATCTGGTGGGATTTGGACGTGGTGTAACCTGACTTAGGAAAGAAGGTTAGGTGGTTGCAAGTTGTAACAAGGTGTGTTGCATTTGTAACGTTTGAAGCCCGATAGTGAAAGTGGTTAAATCCTACACGAGGTAGGTCGTGCTTTTTCACACCTTAGTTGGGCTAGAGGTGTTTTCCACGTAAAAATTGTGTGTGCTTAATTTCCGCATTTATCTTGTTGATTTTCGCCTTTGTGCAAATTGAAAACATCTGTTGCAAACAAGTTGGGAGGTTGTTTGTAATTCAAGAACAACGTTTGCAATCAGGAAGGTGTTTGTCAGTAAATACGCGAAAATCGAACAACATAATTCACCCACCCCCCCCCCTCTTGTGTGTAAGTACTCCTAAATTCAACAAATATCATCACCTTTATGAATGGAAATGGCACAAAAATTCAATATTTTTTTATGCAATTTCTAATCATTATCAATAAAGTGAGCAGTTACAACCATATAATTAATCCTCTGAAGTGAAGTCCATGTGTTAGTTGTAATTCACACCCTTTGACATGAGTGTGAAAGATATTCTTTCAGTTTCACCCTTTCATCCACATACATGTGATAAATGTCTCTTGCAATGGTAATGCGTGAAGGCATATTAAGTGAAAGACAATGAATAGACATCATTAGCTTGAACCCCGCATTTTCAACAAACCTAAAGGGCAGCTCATTGATTATGATCATTTTGGCTATAGACTCTCTTCCTTCATGAGGATTCAATACCCATGTCTACAATCTAGCTTCACCCTCATTATTTTGATCTTTTTCAAAAACCAAATGAGTTTGTATATGTTTGCTTTGATTATTCAGATTTTCAGGACACTTTGGAAAATGATTTTTCAGGTTCTTCGTTCCATTCTTACTAGAGTCGGCCTTATATATTTTACCACAGTATTTGCACTTACCGGCCACTCTTTTGTCATTCTCTTTGAGCTCTTCGAAATGTTCCCAACACTCTTCCCTTTGAGTGGACTTTCTAACAACTTGTGTCTTACTTTGTGTTCCTCTTTGACTTGCCTCTTCCTTCTCTTCAATTTCAATAGGGTCGTTTGGTTGGTGCTCACTTGGAATATCGGTATCCATGTCACCCGATTCTTCCCTTGCAGAACTACTCCTCTTTATGGATTTGGAGCTTGACATCTAGCATTGACCAGCAATTACAAAGATACATAAGTAGCTAACAACATATATATAGATCATGATACTTTAAAAAAAAAAAACAAAAATAGCAAAACTTACATTTTGAGAACAAGCCGTAAGAGTAAGAGACTCCATAATGACTAATCAAATCCAAAGTTGAACTGAAGAATTACACCTGAAAAAGTAAATGTTTATATGGTTACATTATAAAACGTGGCATTAAAGTAGGGATATGCAAGATAAGTTATTGAACCAAAGCATTAAAGATAAATAATTTGATAAATAAAACGTGGCATTAAAGTAGGGATACGGGATACCTAATCACTTTGACTTCTAGTTTCATGAGCTTTGGTTCTCACTTACGAATGAAACAAGTTTGGTATTTGAATTCGTATTCCTTTTCTCCGATTATTTTAGTGGCAAAAGGCAAATAACTATAAGTAAGTTGTATATATACCAACTTGAAAAATAGTTAAACAACAATAGAGACGCTAACAAATAACACAAACCAGAAAAGACCACGTAACAAAAATTGCATTCATATTCCTTGTTTAATAAATCTCTTGTTTTGAGTTGGATTTCAATCTTATTATTTAACATCTATATATATACACATTCCCATTCATATATACACATTCCCATTCAAAAATTGCATTCATATATACACATTTTTTAACAAAAATGCATTCACATATACTCATTCCCATTCAATAATTTGGAAGTCTTTTATCCATCAAATAGGCAATTGGCAAAGTCATCATTAAGTGCATTACATATATCTATGCCAACTTTCCAAGAGGAATTACAAATAACCTCAAAATTCATGGAGGCATATAGGCAGAAATATCCCAAGTACACCATACAAATTGAAATAGGCAATTGGCAATAGCAGCACAGGCTACACAGCAACATATCAATGAATTATATCAATGAATTATACAAGCCAACAACATATCAATGAATTATATAATTTACATCAAACGATTGAGAAATCAAATGGAATTCGACCTTTGAAACAATCACCGGTGGGAGGGAGGTCGGCGGCAAAACTGGAGAACGGCAATGGACAGAGAATCCGGCAGTCAGCGGTGGTCACCGGCAAGACAACCAAGCAACCCGCAAGACCTGAGCGACCTTTCTCAGATGGGTCACCGGCCACGGCTGCCGATGCTGGGCTGGGGTCACAGTGCTAACAGTTAGAGAGAGAGAGAGAGTTACTGAGTTAGAGAGAGGGAAGGCATCACGCTGTCACAGTGTCGTCGGTCGCCATGGTTAGTGTTGGACTTGGTGGTCACTGGAGCCTGGAGTGGAAAGTTGAGACTCAAGGAAAGGCAAAGGCGCAAAGAGGCGACTGGAGTCTGGCGAGAGCAGAGAGACGAGTAGACGACAGACGAGAGGCGCCAAGTCTAGGAAGGACTGAGAAATCAGAAGGTCATGACTCATGAAGAATTGAAATTTTCAAAACTCAAAAAAATCCTAAAAAAATCGATCCACGGTCCCGCCGGTCCGGACCTGGATCGAAGACCGAAATTGGACAAAGACAGGACCGTGGACCGGACCGACTAAGCCCGGTGTTAAAAATAATTGACCCTGACCCGGCCTGGATCCTAGAGACGATGCCCATGGCTCGAGTCATGGGTGACATGCTGCTCCTCCCTAATGGGGATGTGTTACTTATAAATGGGGCTGGGGTCGGTGTTGCTGGATGAGAGTTGCATCGGGACCTAGTTTTGGCCCCGGTCATATACCACACGGACAACCCTCTAGGGAAGAGGTTTGATGTTTAAAACCGAACTGTGATTCCAAGGATGTACCACTAGACGGTCGTGCTATTGAGAGACGGATGGGTTCTAGTAGAAGGCAGTAACCCGCACCAATTTTATGAATTCGGGGCCAATGCGCTCTTCCCTACTGAGCTCAGCCTCGAGGCCTTCTCACCCTCATACTTGGACCCCGCCCTGACAGGACTCCGTTAAAATATCGTAGGGCCATTGTCGAGAACCCCAGTCAAATACGTGGCAATTGTACCGGTCAAGTTCATCGTAATCAGGGCAATTAACCCGGCTTTAATTAAGGTTACCATGGTCAGACCACCCTTTACTACACATTCCTACTCTGTGAGTCACAGACTATTGGTGCTCACAAATGTAGACCCTATTGTACCATTAGGGAAGGGCCTATATCAAGCTAATGTCATAATGCCCAAATCCGCAAACATAGCTCTGCCCGGGTTCTACATGTTGTTCGTGGTGCATCAAGATGTTACAAGCGAAGGTGTTTGGGTTCGTATATAGGGATCGAGTCCATTTGTTTGTTTGTTTGTTTGTATTTCATTGATAAGGTCTTCTGTTGTTTGCAGTCTTCATTTCTATCGATTGTTTTATGTATTCGGGTTGGGTTACAAACTTTCTAAAAGTGTGGTCCGAATTTGCATATGTACTTCTCCTCTTATGATTGGAGAGGAAACATGTATAAGATACATGATATTATTTGTATGTGTTAGCCCGGTTTGGCTAGTTAAATCACCCTAGAAAAGGGGTTTGAATGGGTGATGATCAATATCGCAAATTAATCAAGTAAAGAGAATAAAGATAAACGTGGACAAGACATGAGTAATTTTTAACAAGGTCAGCATCAAGCAAGCTTAGTCCCCACCTAGAGTTCCCTAACTCTAGGATTAACCCAATTCTATTAGGCGGGATTATTACAACTTTAGAGTACACATACTCTAAGTTCCAACCTACAAGTTGACCTTTCAACAAGTCGTTGGTAGAGTTGACCCTTCAACTCTATGATCCCACCCAAATTACAACTTGAACAATACAATGAAATTTAATATATAGAAGCAAAGTTAAGCTCAAAGTATGCCAATAAATTCTAGAGTAATGTGTATGCTCTCTCTTATCCTTTAGCTCTTCATTCAGATCTATATTTATAGCCAAGTCTTGAAGGAGCTCTTGCAAACTAGCCGTTGGACTTTCCTTAAAATCAGCTTCAGTTCAAGGCCTTCAGCTTCAGTTCGGGGTCCTTGAAAATCTTCCATTTTCAGTTCCAACGTTCAGTAGCTATTTTTGTTGATTGCAGATTTCTTCAACGGTTACTTTCTTTGATTTGGGCTCAACATCTTGGCTGAGAATCTTCTAGATCCATTCATAATTTGCAGCAAAATCTTCCAAGATATTCTATCACAAGATATTATCATATTAAGAGCAAATCTTTGACATTGATAAATATAGCTCCACAATCTTATATTCAAATTTGAATCACACAATATGATATCATAAAGATAACCTTCAAATTTGAATATTAAACAATGTCAAAGATATTGTGACACCTAATATAAAATCAACTAAGTAATATTAATATTCCAACATCCACTTCAAAAATATAGCACATTTAAACAATAACAATTATTAAGATCATTTAATTATAACATGATGAATATGTCAATGGATTAATCCCTTTTTGTCTTTCACCAAAACATATTAAAAAAACTCAATGTGAGCTTTAAGAAAGCTAACAGTTTGTATTCATACACATAGTTTGGTATCTCAAAATTGAGATCTGTGGACAAATTATGAATATGAATAAGGTGTTGTAATTAAATTTAATTTACTGAATATTAGATTACTCTAGTTAGTGTCATTTTATGGATTCATTAATTAGTTGACATGAGTGAACTTGTTTGTTTATCTTAAAATGAGTTTGCTATTTATTATATATTTTTCCTACTTCAATGAAGCTTAATACTTATGATCCAAAAAATTACTCAGAACCGTAATGATAAAGTGTTGGAAAGTTGCTACTAAAACTTGAGCTCAAAATTTCACGTATGTGAGTTTGCGACCATGGTCCTGTTTGGCAAATAGTTGTTAGCAATTTGTATTAACTTTTAGCTGTTAACTATTTGAATCAACTGTTTATATTAGCTAATTGAAATAGCTATTTGTAGAAAATCTATTTGTTGAAATTAGTTGTTTCTGATAGAGTTCTGAGACAAAAAACTAATTATGAAAAAAGTTCTTCCGAAAAGCTCATAAAATTAGCTTTGTCGAATTATCTTTCTGGACCCAAAAAGCTCTTCCAAAAGGCTCTTTTACCAAACACCTAAATTACCTTTTTTATTAGGCCAAACAACCAATTTTACCTAAAAAGTTCTCCAAAAACTGTTTTTACCTAAAAAGTTCTCCAAAAACTGTTGACTAAATACCTCCCATACGTAAATATGCCCAAGAAATAAACAAAAATATAATTTCCATAATAGTGATGCAATAAATATTTCAAGGTAGTCTACATTGATGTAATATGGACCAATGGTGATGTAGCCATGGCATGGGAGAGCAGGGTGGAACTCCATCATTCTTGCGTTTTCAGGCTAACCCCTCCGGGTCTTGTCTAGGCAGCTGTCGGCTAGCGTCTGCATGGTCTGTGCTCATAAATGTCAATTGGTCTTGCCACCCAACTTAATTAATTTCTCTTGTACATATAGAAGACCAAACAAAAATGAAAAAAGGAAGATGTTGCGATAGTAATTGTTTTAGGAATTTATGGGTTTTTTGAAGATGACGTGGGATGAGAGTGGGTTTACGTGATGGCACGAGCAATGCGTCTGTTGGCCTTCTCTTCAAACGCCGGACCTTCAAGGCACCCTCGGGTTGTGATCCAGGGAATGCCTCTCCGACGGTCAAGTCAATGGGAGGTCCCAACAAAAGACAAGCAGCAAAGAGAAAATGTGCGAGTAATAAGAAAATGTGCCAGAGAACGAATCCCTTTTTTGAGGTAGGTGGGTGGGTGGGTATTTACACATCCTTTAAATAGTAATTTCACTATAGTGGTTCCTCTAATGGATTGCCAAATAGTTGCTGCGCAGGGCTCCTGACCAGGGCCTCAAGGATCCCGCCTGGGCCTACAGTGCGTAACTAGGCCTAGCCCACAATTGGGTATGTGGGGGTCCACCTAGGAATTCACATTTTCCATATCAATAATTAAGAGTCAACAGAAGTCCAGATTCGATTTAAAATTAAATCAGATAAATTGGTGATTATCTTCAAATGAAACATTTGGGTAAGATAAATCAGTAGTATATTGCCATTCTATGTTGTATTTTTCAAGTAATTTTAAATAATATTGTCTTTAAAAAATACAAATGTGTAAAATTTCAAGTGACTAGATTCATTTTGAAGTTCTAATTGCCTGAAAAATACAATCTACAATAATCTATCTATTGTAGAAAATACATAACGTCAAAGTTTGAAACCACTGTTAGATTGTTGGTTTTCAATGCCCCTGATAGGAAGAATTCGCGTTTTAAATTTATAACCCCAAGTGCAAGGCTTATCGTCGAGTACTCAGGGTGTCGTCCATTGGGAGTTGGGTTTCAAGTACCGGGATTCATTTAAATGGTTCAAGCTAGGCTAACCGAAAGGGAAGGAGGGTAAACTAAACTATGCTAACAAACATAGAAAAAGTGACTTGGAGCTGTAATTTGACTAGTGGACGAACCAACTAATCGAGACGAGTCCTAACCACCCAAACTATATTATGAACGAGAGATGGTCGGTTGCACCATCGAAGGCCACCCAAGCCCTCTCTCAAAGGTCATGAGCTAGACTAATTAGCCTAACCATCTGTTTTCATGGGGTTAACCCAATTAGACCACAAAATTAGCAACCCACGGACCCAGCTCGAATCGGATACTATTTTCACGTCCCAAACACAACTATTCCCTCTCCCACACTAGATAATTGACCTCAACTCTTAGCATAAGTCAATCGCCCAAAAATATGGATGAAAGCTCTTTCAAGCATTTCATCGAACACTTGGCGTGCGTGAGAGAAAACTCTAAGTTCTAGGCATAGATTGGGTATGGTCAGGCCTAATACAAGACTAATTAGCCATCAAGAGGCTAATCACAGTTCAACCCAACAAAATCTACCAACTAATCGAGAACGAAACACAAAAACCCAAATTCAAACCTAAACTGACAAAGAACATAACAAGCATGAAGATGGAGGAAAGAAAACAAAACTAATCAAATCTAATGGCCTAATAAAACATGGATTAACAATGAAAACTAAGCATTAAAACTAAATACAATCTAAACTAACATAATCATAACAAGAACAAATAAGAACAAAACTGAAATATAAAGGTGGAGAGAGGAGAAAACTTATAGATTCAATGGGGTTTTGATTCCCTAAGACCTAAACTAAACTACTCTAAAAATCGCCTCCAAAAAAAACCCCCCAAAGTCCCGAAGAAAGTGGCCTTAAATAGGAAGCAGTGAGGACGAAACAGCGCTCGGGAGAGAAGAGGGAGACACGGCCATGCCAGGGGGCTCGGGCACACCGTGCCACCTTGCTGTCCATTGCGGCACAGCCGTGCCACCCTATTGGCCGGCTTTGCCTGCCTGCTGCTGTTTTTCATCTTTTTGCCCCTTTCCCAATCCTTTTTCGCTCCTTTCCGCGGCACTTGCTCTGCTGGACTTATTACCTACAAAAATAAATAAAACAAGTAAAAATCCTAAATAAAACAAGTAAAATCCTAAAGATTAGATTATTATACGAGCTAAAATCAGGTGAAAGAGGCATGTAAAATGTGACAATTTAGAGCCTAACAACCCCATTATTTAGATTATTAAATTTAAAAAATTCTAATTTTTATCAAGCCAATGATGCTCATATAGAGCTTGGTGTGAAACTCCTTATGCAAAATATTCGAACAAAAGGTACAATTTATGGTTCAATATTACTAATAGATTTACTTATCATGGTCTAAGAATTTGGAGTTTCTCTTTTATGACAATATGTATATCATTCTCTTTCGAGAACATACTTTCAAAACCCATGTCGACAAGTTCATATTAAAATATTAATATATGAAACATATACACATGAAAAATATACACACGTTTCTGTGACCTATAAATGTGGTGAAATGACTTTATTTGATGGAAGATTTTTTTTTCCTTTTCGAGGAAGGATCACCATGAAAATAGGGGTGTGTTTTAAAACATAAAGAAATTATTATATATGGTAACTCGAGGATATAAGCACAACTCAACCATCAATTACAAATGGGATAGGGAGCCAGGTGTACGCTTAATTAGTTCAAGCCCGCCACGGCATTTGCTTGTTAGTTAGTCACTCTTTGTGATAATCTTTTCTTCATCACTTTCACTTCAATGGAAAGAAATCTTTTTCATTGTCAGTTTCACTTCAATGGAAAGAATTAATCCTGGAGCTGTGGATGATTGAGATAGCTAGCGCGTTGATCTTGTTGGTAGGTTCCCCTTAAGAAAATTGATTAAACCATAATTGATAATACAATAGTCGACCTTGGGCTTATATTTGATAAATCTCCTAATTCCGGCACCCAACTATCTGCAAAGTAGACCAAGATGGCAGGTCTGGGCCCTAAAGCTAAAGAAGAATCTTTTCCATTCTTCCGTTATGTGTAGAAAGACTTTCCCATCATAGATTTTCTCAATTCACAAGATTCAAACTCTAGACCTTGTTTGGGAGAAACAATTGTCAAACTACTTGAATCAACTTGTGCTGGTAAAGATAGAAAGAAATTGACCACAATTTTGGGCATTTACTTAATGAATTTAGGTATAGCCCTGTTTTATTTTGCGCGTGTATATGGTACCAGTGCTCCAGAAGGGGGAAGTTATACAAAGTGACTGATTTCCTCTTACTTTATAGTGGAATAAGATGTGAGAGAGCAATGCTAGAACTTCAAGGTTTTGATCCTGAGGGACGGAGCTGATGAAGTGAAGTTCCAAAGAGTATCGGCTTTCTGCTACTGAGACTGAACATTCACCCATATTTTATGATTTGTACCTTGAAACATGCACAAACAAAAATAAAGTGGAAATTTAGTCGATGCAGGATGCATGTTAGTTGTTGAACTATTTTTCTTGAATATAGACACTTATTTTTGAACGTTAGCAATCGATTAGTAGTCCACAAGCTATGGATCACTAGACAGAGTTTGAATGGCTTAGCTTGCTTTCCATAGCGCACACACATAGTAGGTAGTAGGCACAGGCCCCTCACGGAGCTCATCGAACTTGTAGAGTGAGACTTGTCCTCGATATTGTTTCCAATCTACAGGCTTCAATGGAATGAGACACATCTGGTTTGTGTATCATTGTACTTAACTTATACCATTTTGAATTTTAAGATATAAAAATGTTGAAAATGACATTTATTTATATGTACCAACTGTTTGTACTAGGCAGCAAAGACTGATATTTTAAGACATTTAATGAGTGCAGAATCATACGATAGTCTTTTCAGGTTTTGTGCTGGTACAATACTTAGCGACTTGTATTATATTTACGGATGTACGATACGATGTTAGACCTATGCTCATAATAGCATACAAAAAGTATCATGAGGAAGCTCTTATTTGACCCCATGTCCCCGATCAAGTGAACGGAATATATTAGTATAGAGAGACAAGTTTTCTTGAAGTACCTTATTAATGAGGTAATATTCTGCGATACAAAATTTTTCCAAGCTAAGAAGATCTTGGCCTAATTGGTAAACTGATATTATAGGCATATTAAGTTCTAAGTTCAATTCACTATTTTCTCATTGTATTATAATTATATTGTATTATCGTTTGTCGTAACTTTTTCAAATTTAAAAGGAAAAGAAAAGAAACGTAGAAAAGAAAAGAATTCAATGTATGCATGTCTAGTTTCCTATTTGGGAACCTGGGCCTAAAATAAAATAAAAACTATTTCCGACTTATACCATATGTTCACGTCCGTTTGGATCTCTATAGAGAATTAGAAAAACGTTTCAGATCACCCAAACAAACAGTTGTTTCTTAAAAAAAAAAAATAAAAAATGTAGAATGGAGAAGTAGCAAATGTTTTTTTTTTCTTTCCTTTTGGTGTTACATTTAATAATTGAGTGAGAGTACAACCATGCATGCTTACTATTGTAACTAGTAAGACTACCGTGCTTGCAACTGGGTAGGGCACTTTGAAAACCACCCACTAAAATCGACTTTGATCCTATAGGCGAGGGTCAGGGTGTAGCTCATACAGTATCCCGGTGATAAGTATGTTGATAATGCAGCTATGGCTGAACTGGAGATAGGAGGGGGCAACGATCAGAGTAACCTGAGATTGATATTCATTTTGTAATGAATCTGAATGAATAAATAGGAAATGTATGAGGCTATCTATATATACAAAATATGGGCGCATGAGAAAGGAAAAAAAAATAGAAAAGAGTATTCATAACAGACTATGTAACAAACATGTTGAGCTGGCATAACCAACTGTGAGCTGCATTCCAAGCTGGCATAACTAACTCAGTTTAACACCCCCCGCCCCCTCTCAAGTTGGACGGTGGACCTGAGGAAATCCCCAACTTGCCAAGAAGGTGATGATGTTGAGTCCTGGGAAGGGCTTTGTAAAGAGATTTGCAAGCTGATTATTACGCATAACGGGAGAGACAGAAATCAGCCCTTCATGAAGCTTCTCTCGAACAAAATGACAATCTAACTCTATGTGTTTTGTTGTTTCATGAAAAACGAGGTTCTTAGCAATGTAGACGACTGCCTGGCTATCACTTTTGACAGGGATGGGAATGATGGATGGAACTTGTAACTCAGAAAGTAACCTCGTTAACAATGAGACTTCAGCAGTGACAACTCAAATGGATCTGTATTTAGCCTCTGTCGAAGAAGGCCACAATGGGCTGCTTCTTGAACTTTCAGGAGATAGGACTTCCTCCTCGCACGATAAAATATCCCCTCACTGATCTTCTAATACAGGGGCATTGTTCCCAATCAGAGTCATAGTAGGCTTCTAAATTGTAGTCATCTCTATCATTGAAAAAAAATCCTTGAGAGGGATCTTGTTTAATATATCCCAATGTATGCAAGGCTGCAACCATGTGAAACTTTGTAGGTGCTTGAAGAAACTGACTCAAGTATTGCACTACAAAGGCAATATCTGGCCTAGTGTTATAGAGATAGTTAAGCTTTCCCACTAGCTTTCTATACTGTGTGACATCAGTGATACTGTCTTCAGTGGAGGAACCTTTGGAAAGAGATCTAAGGCAAGCTTCCTTTGGGTTAGAACCATGCCTTTGGGCACTTTGAGGACCTCCAAGCCTAGGAAATAATTCAAGTCTCCTAGGTCCTTGAGCTTGAATCTATCATCAAGAAAGACTTTCAGGGTTGTAATCTCAACAGGGTTGTTCCCTGTAACCACTATGTCATCTACATAAATAGCAAGTAGAACAATAGAATTGCCTTGCTGCTTGCAGAACAGGGAGTAGTCATTTTTAGAGTGCTGAAAGCCAATGTCTCTCAAAGTATCAGACAATTTAGCATACCATTGCCTTGAAGCTTGTTTGAGACCATATAATGATTTATTGAGCTTGCGGACTATGTTGCTAGAAGGAACAGTTAGGCCTTGTGGGGGTTTCATGTAAATCTCTTCATCCGCATCCCCATGAAGAAATGCGTTATTAACGTCCATTTGATAAATGGGCCAGTGTTTCTTGGTTGGTGTTGTAATAAGGCTCCTAATTATTGTCATCTTGACCAGAGGGGCAAAAGTCTCAGTATAATCCACCCCTTCCTTTTGTGTAAAGCCCCTAATTACAAGCCTAGCCTTGCATCTCTCGAGACTTCCATCTGCTTTATACTTAACCTTGTACACCCATTTGTAGCTTATTGGCTTTTTCCCTTTAGGTAGAGGCACCAACTCCCAAGTTTTGTTGGCTTGAAGTGCATCAAACTCTTATTGCTTGGCCTCCTACCATTCTGGCTTTGTGAAAGCTTCTTCATAAGAGTTAGGCTCTTTGTGAGACTCTAGATGCCTCTGCAATGTAGTTTGATCATTAAGCTGAGAAGAAAATTGCTGTTCTGTAGACTTTGCATTGGTAACTTTAGTAGGAATATGCCACTCTGCCACATTGTAAGTATCATAAGTGTTGTAGGATGGGAAAAATGTAGGATCATTGCTTGACTGAATATGCTGATAAGGAAGCACTTTTTCGTGAAAGATGACACATCTAGAAATAAACACTTGTTTTGTTTCAAGATTCAATAGCTTGTAGGCCTTTTGTCCAAATCGATATCCTAGAAAAACACAAGGGACAACCCTAGCCTGAAATTTATCTCTTCCAGCCTTTAAGGTGGAGGCATAGCAGAGACTTCCAAAGACCTTGAGATGATCATAATTAGGTTTTTTGCCAAAGAGCAAGTAAAAAGGACTCAATCCCTTAAGTACTTTGGAAGGAAACCTGTTAATAAGGTAAGTTGTTGTCAACACACATTCTCTCCAGTGCTTAATAGGTAAACCAGAGTGGAATAGCAATGCTCTTGAGGTCTCAAGTAGATGCTTGTGCTTCCTTTCAACTACACCATTTTGCTGTGGAGTTCCCACACAACTTGTCTGATGAATGATCCCTTTGCTCATTAAGTATTTTATGGCTTCTCTATTAAGGCCTAGCTCAAGTGCATTGTCTGATCTTATAGTTTGGACTTTAGCACTTAACTATGTATTAGCCATCTCCACAAATGTTCTAATTAGAGGCATATAGCATTAATTTTATCTGCCAAAAGATGTGTTCAAGTTGTTCTGCTGTAGTCATCTACTATGGTTAAAAAATACTTGTATCCATTGTAAGTTTGGACATGATATAGCCCCCACAAATCAATATGAATGAGCTCAAAAATATGTGTGGAATGAATTTGGCTATGAGGAAAAGGCAGCCTGTGTTGTCTTGCTTTAGAACAAACTGAGCATTGATTTATTACATCATCAGATACATCATCAGTCAACAATGATCATCAGACAACAATCCCAAGCTTTTTATCTTGGTAAATGGTAAATGGCCAAGCCTGGCATGCCAAACAAAGAGACTATCTGTATTACTCTTAACACTAAAACCTGTTTCTTGAAAGTTAGGTAACACATTCTTAGAAGTGCAGCAAATGTCAGCATCTTCACCACTGAAAGTCTGGCTGGACTGCATCAGGTACAAACCTCCAAAAAGCTCACCAAGAGGTTGAGGCCTCCTCGCTGAAGGGGCCTGCATGACACAACATTTAGGAGTGAAGACCTTATAACATCCCTCATACGGTATCCCGATGATAAGTCCGCGTTCCTTCCTAACTTTGAATCTTAACAATTCTTTAGTTTGAATTCTCTAGTTTGTATATAATCTGCTTATTTTATATGTGCTTGAATTTACTGATCTCATTGAATATGATCTTAAAAAGGTGAACCAAAAATTATGTAAATACAATACTAATACGCGTACATAAACTTGAAACGATATATGTTATGTCAAATTGTCCAATAACAAACTAATTAATATAATTACGTTATTATCAATAGAGAAATTGATCTTTCAAAATATTTTTAGCATCTAAAGTTTAGCATTTGATGATGAGTATCCTAACAATAATTTGGTTGCTATCCGAAATGGAAAGCTATCTAGCGTAACTCAAATCTTTGGGTAGAAAAGTCAGCGGCAAATTAAAATATGGCCTCTTCTTTTGCATGACACCACGACAATCAAGAGTCACCTAATTAGCAAAACGTACCTACATTTATTCCTTCCAAATTACGTTCCATGCATGACGATCTGTACAGTGACTCTAGCTAGATCTCTTTCTCTCTCTATTTCAACAAGTATATATACCTCACACGACCCCCACATTCCCCAACACCAAACAAACTTACCAATTTAACTTTACAGAAAAAAA
>JACYFF010031957.1:30012923-30050960 GCA_017589665.1 Selenicereus undatus
AAATAAAAAAATAGAAAAGTAAAAAATAAAAAGTAAAAAAGTAAAAACAAAAAAAATGGAAAATGAAAAATAAAAAACTAAAAATTCAAAATTGAAAATTAAAAATATAAAAAATAATAAACAAAAATTTCACAAAATTTCGATAATTTCATAAATTATCACACATTAATTAAATTCTCAGTATTTAAACCATTTCAACCCACCACATAAAAAATATCCCGATTCAACCAACTTCAACCAACATTAACCCACTTCAACTTATTTCAACCCACCCTAAAAAAAAGTACCAATCTCAACCTACCTCAAGTCACCTCAACCAACTGAACCCTTTTGACCCACCCAATTTACCCACGAAAGAAATAGGCCCTTAGGGCCTGTTCTTTCCATAGGTCAATCCATTTTTACCCACTTCAACCTATTTTAACCTACTTCAACCCACTTGGAAAAAAAGTACCAACTTCAACCTACTTCAACCTATCTCAACCTACTTCAACCCACTTCAACAAACTTCAACCCACCTCCTTCATAATTTTAATAATTTGTAAAGTATCATGTGAGATTTAGGGCCTGTTGTTTTCGTGAGTAAATTGGGTAGGTAAAACGGTGAAGTAGGTTGAAGTATGTTGAGGTAGGTTAAGGTAGGTTGAAGCTCGTATTTTTTTTTTTTTTTTGAAATGAGTTGAAATAGGTTGAAGTGGGTTGATGTTGGTTGAAGATGGTTGAAGTTGATATATTTTTTATGTGGTGGGTTGAGGTGGGTTAAAATAATGAGAATGTATTTATGAAGTTATCGAAATTTTGTGAAATTCTTGTTTATTCTTTTTTATTTTTTATTTTTAGTTTTTTATTTTTTATTTTTCATTTTTCATTTTTTTCATTTTTCATTTTTCATTTTTTTCATTTTTTTTATTTTTTATTTTTATTTTTTTTCTTTTTTTAATTTCTTATTTTTTATTTTTTATTTTTATTTTTTATTTTTTATTTTATTTTTTTTTAGTTTTTAGTTTTTAATTTTTAATTTTTTTAATTTTTAATTTTTTTAATTTTACTTTTGATTTTTTTGTTTCACTTTTTTGTTCTTTTATTTTTTATTTTTATGTTTTATTTTTTATTTTATTTTTTATTTTTTATTTTTCCATGATTTTAATTGTTTTATGTTTTCATTTTTTCATTTTTCATTTCTTATCTGTCATTTTCAATTTTTAATGTTTACTTTTTATTTTTCATTTATTTATTTTTTTAGGTTTTATGTTTTATATTTTTATTTCTTATATATTAATTTTTATATTTTATTTTTCACATTTAATTTTAATTTTTAATTTTTAGTTTTTAATTTCTAATTTCTTATTTATTATTTTTTTATGTTTTTATGTTTTTATTTTCAATTCCTTATTCCTTTTTTTTGGAATTTAAAATAAACCAAAAACAAACAAAAATTAAAAAAATAAATATAAATATAAAAAATAAAAAAAATAAAATAAAAAATAAAATAGATGAAATAAAAAAAATATAAATTGAGAAATAAAAATTAAAAAGTAAAAAATTATAATTCAAATGTAAAAAAATAAAAAACATTAGAAATAAAAAATGAAAACAAAAAAATATAAAAACATAAAAACATAAAAAACATAAAGTTATAGTAAGTTAAAAAATAAAAATAAAAAATAAATAATTAAAAAACTAACAAAAATTAAAAAATAAAAATAAAAAATAAAAAAACATTAAAAAAGTAAAGTTCAAAAGAAAGAATAAAAAAATAAAATTAAAAAATTAAAAATTAAAAATAAGAAATTAAAAAAATAAAAAAATAAAAAAATATAAACATGAAAAATAACAATAAATAAAAAAATAAGTGACAATAAAAAAAATAAAAAAATAAAAAATAAAAGTAAAAAAAATCAAACATTAACCATAAAACATAAAAAATAAAAAATAAACACATAAAAAAATACAAATTAAAAAATAACCAAAAAAATTAGGAAATAAAAAAGTATCAAATAAGAAATTTTCAAAAATAAAAATTGAAAATTGAAAATTAAAAATAAAAAATAAAAAACAAAAATAAGAAAAATTAAAAATTAAAAACTAAAAAAAATAAATAAGAAATTAAAAAAATTAAAATTAAAAACTAAAAATTACAAATTACAAATATAAATTTAAAAATTACAAATTAAAAAAAAATAAAAAAATTAAAGATTAAAAATTTAAAAAATAAGAAATAAAAAATAAGAAAGAAAAAGAAGAAACTAAAAAAATAAAAAATAAAAAATAGAAATAAAAAATAAAAAATAAAAAAATAGAAAATAGAAAATAGAAAATAAAAAAATAAAACAATAAAAAAAATAAAAAGTAAAAAATAAAAAAGTAAAAAAATAGAACAATAAAAAATCAAAAATAAAAATAAAAAAAATAAAATCAAAAATCAAAAATTTAAAATTAAAATTAAAAATTTAAAGTTAAAAATTAAAAATTAAAAATTTAAAAAAATATAAAATAAAAAAAATATAAAATAAAAAAGTTAAAACATAAAAAATGAAAAATGAAAAATGAAAAATAAAAAACTAAAAATCAAAAAAATAAAAAATAAAAAATAACAAACAAAAATTTCACAAAATTTCGATAACTTCATAAATTATCACACATTAATTACATTCTCATTATTTTAGCCAATTTCAACCCACCACATAAAAAATATATCAACTTCAACCAACTTCAACCAACATCAACCCACTTGAACCTACTTCAACCTACTTCAATACACCTAAAAAAAAAATATCAACTTCAACCTATCTTAACCCACCTCAACCAAGTTCAACCCACTTTACCCTTTTGACCCACCCAATTTACCCACGAAAGAAACAGGCCCTTAGTAGCAACTTTCCAACACTTTATCATTACGGTCTTGAGTAATTTTTTGGATCATAAGTATTAAGCTTCAATGAAATAGGAAAAATATACAATAAATAGCAAACTCATTTTAAGATAAAGAAACAAGTTCACTCATGTCAACTAATTAATGAATCCATAAAATAACACTAACTAGGGTAATGTAATATTCAGTAATTTAATTTAATTAGAATACCTTATTCACATTCATAATTTGTCCACATCTCTCATTTTTGAGATACCAGACTATGTGCGTGAATACACACTGTTAGCTTTCTTAAAGCTCAAATTGCGTTTTTTTAATATGTTTTTATGAAAGACAAAAAGGGATTAATCAATTGACATATTCATCATGTTATAATTAAATGATCTTAATAATTGTTATTGTTTAAATGTCCTATATTTTCGAAGTGGATGTTGGAATATTAATATTACTTAGTTGATTTGATATTAGGTGTCACAATATCTTTAACATTGTTTAATATTCAAATTTGAAGGTTATCTTTATGATATTATATTGTGTGATTCAAATTTGAATATAAGATTGTGGAGCTATATTTATCAATGTCAAAGATTTGCTCTTAATATGATAATATCTTGTGATAGAATATCTTGGAAGATTATGCTGTAAATTATGAATGGTTCTAGAGGATTCTCAGCCAAGATATTCAGCCAAAATCAAAGAAAGTAGCCGTTGAAGAAATCTACAATCAGCAAAAATAGCAATTGAACTTTGAAATTGAAAATGGAAGATTTTCAAGGACCCCGAACTGAAGCTGATTTTAAGGAAAGTCCAACGGCTAATTTGCAAGAGCTCCTTCAAGACTTGGCTATAAATATTGAGCTGAATGCAGAGCTAAAGGATAAGAGAGAGCAAGCACTCATTGGAATACACATTACTCGAGAATTTATTGGCATACTTTGAGCTTAAATTTGATTCTATATATTACATTTCATTGTATTGTTCAAATTCTAATTTGGGTGGGATCATAGAGTTGAAGGGTCAGCTTTACCAATGACTTGTTGAATGGTCAACTTGTAGGTTGGAACTTAGAGTAGGTGTACTATAAAGTTGTAATAATCCATCCTAATAGAATTTGGTTAATCCTAGAGTTAGGGAACTCTAGGCGGGGACTAGCTTGGTTGATGCTAACCTGGTTAAAAATTACTTGTATCTTGTCCACGTTTATCTTTCCGCTCTTTACTTGATTAGTTTGCGATATTGATCATCATCCCATTCAACCCCCTTCTGTAGGGTGATTTAACAAGTCAAACCGGGCCAACACACACAAATAATATCATGTATCTTATACATGTTTCCTCTCCAATCATAAGAGGAGAAATACATATGCAAATTCTGACCACACTTTTAGAAAGTTTGTAACCCAACCTGAATACATAAAACAATCGATAGAAACAAAGACGACACACAACAGGAAACCTTATCAATGAAATACAAACAAACAAACAAACAAACAAACAAATAGACTCGATCCCTAAATATGAACCCAAATACCTTTGCTTGGAACATCTTGATGCACCACGAACAACATGTAGAACCCGGGCGGAGCTATGTTTGCGGATTTGGGCATTATGACATTGCCTTGATATAGGCTCTTCCCCAATGGTACGATAGGGTCTGCATTTGTGAGCACCAATAGTCTATGACTCATAGAGTAGGAATGTGTAGTAAAGGGTGGTCTAACCATGGTAACCTTAATTAAAGCCGGGTTAACTGCCCTTATTACGGTGAACTTGACCGGCACAATTGTCCCGTATTTGACTGGGGTTCTCGACAGTGGCCCCACGATATTTAGATGGAGTCCTACCAGGGCCGGGTCCATGTATGAGGGCGAGAATGCCTCGAGGCTGAGCTCAGTAGGGAAGAGCGCATTTGTAACGCCCCAATCATCTGTATTTGTAAATATTTATAGTAAGGGGACCATGTCCCACATCGTCAATTTAAAAGAAGGATATCAGATTTATAAGAGTTTCATTCCCACAAAGCATATCAACGAGGCCTTCCACTTTTGGGCTTGGTGGTTTGATTTGTACGCCCAGTTGTTGGACTTCCCATGTTAGTGGGCTGTATTGTGTGACTTTGGGACGGTTCGTTATGTTTGGTATCAGATCCAACTCTCTTTTGCAATGTGTGGGCCACGTTGGGACTTACTGTGCAGTCTCCATGACACTCCTGGTCCAGTAGAGGGAGTGGGTGATGCCATGCATGGAGACCGGTGGCAGCGACGTGGTAGGGTTAATGCTCCTAGAAGCCCACATTGCCTAGGGAGGATATTTGAGGCCCGCGACAAGGACGTTGCGTTCTGTGAGTGGGGGAGTATGTAACGCCCCAATCATTTGTATTTGTGAATATGTATAGTAAGGGGACCATGTCCCACATCGTCAGTTGGAAAGAAGGATATCAGATTTATAAGTTTCATTCCCACAAAGCATATCAACAAGGCTTCCCACTTTTGGCATTGGTAGTTTGATTTGTACGCTCAATTGTTGGACTTCCCATGTTAGTGGGCTGTGTTGTGTGATTCTAGGGTTGTTCGTTACATTTGTTAATCTCATTGTTGCCCCTTCCTTTTCTATCTCCAGTTCAACCATAGCTGCATTGTCAACAGACTTTTCAGCGGGATACTGTATGAGCTACACCCTCGGCCTCGCGTACAGGATCAAAGTTGATTTTAGTGGGTAGTTTTCAAAGTACCCTACCCAGTTGCAAGCACGGTAGTCTTACTAGTTACAATTGTAAGCATGCATGGCTGTACTCTCACTCAATTATTAAATGTAACACCAAAAGGAAAGGGAAAAAAAAACATTTGCTACTTCTCCATTCTACATTTTTATTAATTTTTTTTTAAGAAACAGACTTTTTGGTTGGGTGATCTGAAACGTTTTTCTAATTCCATATAGAGATCCAAATGAACGTGAACATATGATATAAGCCAGAACTAGTTTTTATTTTATTTTAGGCCCAGGTTCCCAAATAGGAAACTAGACATGCGTGCATTGAATTCTTTTCTTTTCTACGTTTCTTTTCTTTTCTTTTTGAATTTGAAAGAGTTACGACAAAGGATAATACAATATAATTATAATATAACTAGTTTGGACCCGTGCTATGCACGATGTATGTTAAAATAGACATTTCATGACATATACTATGCAA
The DNA here is from genome assembly GCA_017589665.1 of Selenicereus undatus. NCBI lineage: Eukaryota > Viridiplantae > Streptophyta > Magnoliopsida > Caryophyllales > Cactaceae > Selenicereus > Selenicereus undatus. The sequence goes on from JACYFF010031957.1 coordinate 30,018,985, forward strand.
GTAATGAACCGATAGCTATTGTAGACATAGTTAATATTATAATTTAGGAAAGATGATAGAATAATCAATGAAAAATATATGTGGGTAGCAAATTCATATACAACCATTGGGATGAACAACTAAAAACCACATGACTTAGGAAAAAGTCTATAATAGTATGATCGAAATAGTAGATAGTGATTACGACAAAAGACACGCTAAATAACGTGATAACCAGCCAATCTATCACGTCAATGACGAAGAATCCACCTCCTCCTTTTATACCTACAGAGGAAATAAAGTTTTAGAAATAATTTGAATGATAATGATGGGGTTGAAGTTTATATTTACACGTAATCTACCTGGTGTACCTAACATTGGTCTTTCGTAAGTAATAAACCTCTTCCTTCTAATGAACTGGTGCAATCAAAGCGATAGGAACCTCTACTTCATAGTGACGTGGGGGCTCCATGACAAATACCCATGGTTGACCTATGTAATCATCTATAATCGCATAAAGCGATAGATGACCATATGGCTGTAGAAAATATTGACGTAGGATAGTCAATAGTAAAAGAATAAACTGTGTTAACTATGATATGTAGGGAAAACTGTAATACCTGCGATGCATACACATCTAACTAGGCAGTCATCGTATGCAAAAGAATTCGAGCATCCTCATGAAGAACAGTAAACTTTCTACAACCTGTATTATCTTGCAAGAGAACTCTGAAGATATACCTATAATTTTAAATAGCACAGGCCGATTATAATAATGCGAACATGTATTTGGAAAAGTAGAACAAAGTACATAACAATAGGCAATCAAGTACACAAACCTCTCTTGTGTCAAATTTGGAGATTGACATGTGCAGTAAGGTACATTCAGAGCGAATACGTAAGAGTGATCACTTTTTTTGCAATTAGTGCAGGCATCATAAATCAACGGGTGAATTTCAATGCGTATGCAAAAGGTCGGCAATATCTGACCCACATATTGTGAAGTGTAAAGATTATGTTTTGTTAAAAGAATATATGCAAGCATAAAGTTACATTTGTAAGGGAAATTTCTAGCTTACATTCCACATAGATGCATGTTGATATAATCTAATCCTTCGAGCGTCGAACAACTTCTGCAGCTTGTACATACGTAATGTTCTCTTACGCATGAAATCAAGATGGGTCATCACACCATTAGTGCCAGAGAACCTAATACATGTAAGGAGGGTAACATGTATGAGATCAAGTATATATAACTTATAGGGGAAATGGAAATTAAAACTAATGTTGTTGGTTGTTGTTAGGCGATAAATTGTTGCATTTTACATGCCTTTTTCATCTAATTTTAGCTCGTGTAATAATCTAATCTTTAGAATTTTTCTTGTTTTATTAAGTAATCTTTAGGATTTTTACTTGTTTCATTTACTTTTGTAGGTAATAAGTTCAATCGGGCAAGTGCTGCAAAAAGGAGTATAAAAGGGTCAAAAACGAACGGAAAAAGTGCACGCAAGCAGAAAAACGGCATGGGCACCCCATGCCAGGCGGCATGGGCATGCCACCTGTCCAGTTTCGGCCTGTTTCAACTGTTTCAACTTCTATTTAAAGGGCTTGCTTTGTCATTTTTACGGGGGGTCGCCCGAGGTCGCTTGGTGCTTCTCTCTGGCGATTCTTAGGTTTGATTGTAGGTTAGTTTATCAAATAAAAACCTCAATAGGAGGATTAGTTTAGGATTGAAGATTGCAATCTTGGATTCAACTTTTGGATTTCAAGTTCCTTCTATCAATTCAAGACTAAGTTTTCTCTCTCTTTCTCTATTTAGTTTATATGTTGTTCTTGTTTATGTTTTGTTAGGTTTAATTCTTGTATTTGTTTTGTTTAGTTTATATGTTTAGTTTTTGTTGTTAATTCATGTTATTTAGTTGTTTAGATTTGTTTTATTTCATCCTCTTTGTTTTGTTCTTCAAGTTTACGTTCTTGTTAGTTAGTTTAGGTTTTCATGTGTTTGTAATGTTTTGTTGGTAGATTGTGTTGGCTTCGATTGTGATTAGCCTTTTAATGGCTAATTAGTCTTGTATTTGGCCTAACCATACCCAATCTATGCCTAGAACTTAGAGTTTTTCTTCACGTTTGCCAAGTGTTCGATGAAATGCTTGAGAGAGCTTTCATCCATATTTTTGGGCAATTGAGTTATGCTGAGAGGTGAGGTCAATTAGCTAGTGTGGGAGAGGGAATAGCCGAGTTCGGGACATGAAAATAGTATCCGAATCGAGCTACGTCCGGGGTTGCTAGTTTTCTGGTCTAATTGGGCTAACCCCATGAAAATAGGTGGTTATGCTAATTAGACTAGCTCATGACCCTTGAGAGAGGGCTTAGGTGGTCCTTGATGGTGCAACCGATCATCTCTAGTTCGTGATGTAGTTTGGGTAGGTTAAGACTCGTCTCGATTTGTTGGCTTGTCCATTGGTCAAATCACAACTCCAAGTCGCCTTTTCTATGTTTGTTAGCGTAGTTTAGTTTTCCTCTTTCACCTTTGATCTCGCCTAGATTGATACGCTCCAGTGAACTCTGGTAGTTGGAAACCCAATTCCCTGTGGACGACACCCCAAGTACTCAATGATACACCTTGCACTTGGGGTTTATAAATATTAACACTCTGTTTTTTCCCTAACAAGTTTTTGGCGCCGTTGCCGGGGAGTTGACGTTTTTCAATATCGAAGCCCACTTGAGTATTCGAGACTAGGTTTTTTTTAAAATAAAAAAAAAACAAAAAAATGACAATTTTTCACTTCCCTCAATATGAGCATGAATTATTTTGGAAATATTACGATAGATTACATGATTTTCTTGCTCATTGTGTTTATTGCTTACAGAAGTGGGAAATTTTGAATATGGTCTATGAGGGTGTGACTTGTGAGACCTGTGCTCTTTTGGAGCATTGGGATTTCTGTGCTCGAAATGTTGATGAAGCTTGGGAATTACTTGAGTGGTTGGCCAGGGATACTTACGAATTTGAGACTAGTCAATTTACTTCCTGCACCCCATCCCCCTGCGTTCCTAATTATACACCTCTTGCGTGTGAGATCTGCCATTGTTCTGACCATGATAGTGTTTCTTGCCCCTATCATATTTCTGATGATGGTTTTGCTAGAATTTGTAGTATGATAGAGGCAATGAATGAGCAATAAGTTAAGCTTGCTAATCGTATGCGGGAGTATGACCTATCACATAAGACTAACCTTAGGGTTAATTTTTCTGAACTTGATGTTAAATTATGTGATGATGGTGCGTCTTCTCTTGCTCTAGAGTCCGCACTAAAGAAAGTATCTGACCCTCCCTTGCCTGCTTTACCTCTTGTTGCCCCATCCCTACCTAGCACCCTTAAGGACAACGCTATGACCTATCTTGATCTACTTTTCCCTTTAGCTCAGTCGACGGAGTTCGAGGTAGGTGAGATATTTTGTGTTGATGCTAGTATTGATGGGGATGATTTATGTCTTGAGTTAGACGATACTTTTAGTGAGGTGCATGATCGCGACAAGATTCTCTCGGGGGGGTCCTGTGTGGATGTTGTGGCTGCAGTTTCATATAGTCCTGATCTTACGGACCATGTATCCCTCAACCCCCTTGATGTTTCTCCTACTTCTTCATGTTCACCACCCTCCCCTTCCCCTCAGTATTGTGATCTCTCACCGACTGACTCTCTTGCGGTGCTCAAGGGGAATATGGTTGACTGTTTTGAGTCCCTAGGTGCTTTTAGAGGGTATGACCCCTCCCTTGACCCTTATAGTCTATACCTAGAGGACATGCTTGGAAAAATCATCTTCCCTATTGCATTCAATCATTCTGTGGATTTTTCTAAGGCATTTGATAAATTTAGAAGAGCACTTACTATCACTCCTATTCATGCTTGGGTGCTCTTACTTACACTCATCTGAGTTGCAGGCTCAGGTGTTTGATAAACTTCTGCGAGCGTTAACGGCATCTGAGTTGGTGATGCGCGTCCTGAACGCCACCGAGGAGTGGATGATGCTCCTCGCGCTTCCCCAACCTCGTCCTAGCAAGGTGCAGTTTGGGTACATCCTAGTATAATCATTCTCACTCTCTCTCCCTCCTCTTTTCTTTTCTTTCTTTTTCTTTTTGTATAGTTGTGACTATTAGGTTGTGTTTCTTTTTTCTTTTTCTTTAGTTGTGGATAGTTGAGTTTGTGTCTCTGTGGTTCTTGTGACTACTCGACTCCTAATGAGGACATTGTGAGATCTAGATGTGGGGGTGGAGAAGTCATGTACCCTTTTATGTATATTTTTTGTGAAACTTTTTCAATTTTTCAATTTTGTATAGTTTTTCGTTTTGGCTTTGGCGAATTTTTGTGCTATTGTGATTGGTTTTTAATCTTTGATAGCCTAGTTGCGAGCTTGTATATGGGCCGAGCATGCATGATGGAACACTTGTCTGTATTGTTGTTTTCGGTTTCTCATAATAACCCCATTTCACATGTGCGGTTTTGTGCTTACCTTATACACTTAACCATTGACTTTTGGTGTTAGTTGTTGAAGTTTGGGTTTAAAGACGCTCTGTTAGGTTCCTTGCCTTCCTATTTTGGCTTCATTTACCCAAAAAAAAAAAAAAACGAAGTGGAAAACAAAACCGTACTTCACTCCGGTACCGCGCTTTGGGCTTGAATAAGTGCAAAGCACATCCAAATAACAACAACAACAACAACAACAACAACAACAACAAACTCCCAATGTGGGTCCTGCTTTCGTGGGATCTGGGGAGATCCAACTGTAGGCAACCTTACCTCTACCGGTATTCCTACCCATAGAGAGGTTGATTCCATAAGACCCACAAAAACAGTTTTGAGAATGCAAAGCACATCTAAATAAAACCCCTAAATAGGGAAGAAGCCCAAATATGTGCTAAGTTGTTCCTCCGGGAGTTCAAGGCCTAATAAGCCAAGAACTACCTACCCGGGGGAGGGAGCATAAGGAGAGAAGCAAGAGAACAAAAAAAAAGAGAAAAAGAAAAAGAAAAAAAGCCCCAAAGGGGGAACGAAAAGGGGGGGGGGAGCAAAAATTAAGGGATTCATAAGCCAAGTGGAGATAACCTTTGGCCCGAGTTTAGCCTAGCATCGAGAGTCAATACACTTTGCACTGAGCACCAAGGTTTACTAATCGTGTCATTGTATTACGTGGGGTGAAAAATGAGAGTCGGGATGCATTTATAGCCTATGTGTATCTTGAGTGAACGCTTTGCTTGTATATGACTTCGTAGCTAGGTTGTTAGGGTGATGAGATCGATCTTGATGTGTATATGTTTCCTTTTTTTTGCCCTGTGTATATGTTTTGTTTTTTGATAAAGAGAAAAAAATCCAAAAATATTTCAACAATTTTGTGGGTAAATCATCTGCAAACCCTCACTCGACCTCACTCGTCCACTTGGGGGAACCAAGGGGTTTAAAGGACTTGTTGCATATGCTAAATGCAACCGTGATTCCTACGAAAGTGAGTTAGGTTCCTAGGTTAGTTTTTCTTTTGTTTTGGTCGAGGACAAGCAAAAGATAGGTGTGAGGGTATTTGTTAGGCGATAAATTGTCGCATTTTACATGCCTTTTTCATCTGATTTTAGCTCGTGTAATAATCTAATCTTTAGAATTTTTCTTGTTTTATTAAATAATATTTAGGATTTTTACTTATTTTATTTGCTTTTGTAGGTAATAAGTTCAAATGGGCAAGTGCCGCAAAAAGGAGTAAAAAAGGGTCAAAAACGAACGGAAAAAGTGTGCGCAAGCAGAAAAACGGCACGGGCAACCCATGCCAGGAGGCATGGCCATGCCACCTGTCCCGTTTCGGCCTATTTCGACTTCTATTTAAAGGGCTTGCTTTGTGATTTTTACGGGGGGTCGCTCGGGGTCGCTTGGTGCTTCTCTCTGGCAATTCTTAGGTTTGATTGTAGATTAGTTTATCAAATAAAAACCTCAATAGCATGATTAGTTTAGGATTGAAGATTGTAATATTGGATTCAACATTTGGATTTCAAGTTCCTTCTATCAATTTAAGAATAAATTTTCTCTCTCTTTCTCTATTTAGTTTATATGTTGTTCTTGTTTATGTTTTGTTAGTTTTAATTCTTGTATTTGTTTTGTTTAGTTTATATGTTTAGTTTTTGTTGCTAATTCATGTTATTTAGTTGTTTAGATTTGTTTTATTTCATCCTCTTTGTTTTGTTCTTCAAGTTTACATTCTTGTTAGTTAGTTTAGGTTTTCAAGTGTTTATGATGTTTTGTTGGTAGATTGTATTGGCTTCGATTGTGATTAGCCTCTTGATGGCTAATTAGTCTTGTATTTGGCCTAACCATACCCATTCTATGCCTAGAACTTAGAGTTTTCCTTCACGTCTGCCAAGTGTTCGATGAAATGCTTGAGAGAGCTTTCATCCATATTTTTGGGCAATTGAGTTATGCTGAGAGGTGAGGTCAATTAGCTAGTGTGGGAGAGGGAATAGCCGAGTTCGGGACATGAAATAGTATCCGAATCGAGCTACGTCCGGGGTTGCTAGTTTTCTGGTCTAATTAGGCTAACCCCATGAAAATAGGTGGTTAGGCTAATTAGACTAGCTCATGACCCTTGAGAGAGGGCTTGGGTGGTCCTTGATGGTGCAACCGATCATCTCTAGTTCGTGATGTAGTTTGGGTAGGTTATGACTCGTCTCGATTTGTTGGCTCGTTCATTGGTCAAATCACAACTCCAAGTCGCTTTTTCTATGTTTGTTAGCGTAGTTTAGTTTTCCTCTTTTACTTTGATCTCGCCTAGATTGATATGCTCCAGTGAACTCTGGTAGTTGGAAACACAATTCCCTATGGACGACACCCCAAGTACTCAACGATACACCTTGCACTTGGGGTTTATAAATGTTAAAACTCTGTTTTTTCCCTAACAGTTGTATATACCCTCCTTCGAAGTCTTCTGTTCTTTGAATGTCCTGGTTAGTCAGCAATCTACTAATTGGTAAAGTAGAAACCGATATTCCTAAAAATATATTTTATGCAAGAAAACATGTTAATAAAGTATTCCATAATAATGATGTTAACCAATCTGATGGGGTGAAAGTATATGAATTGGATGTGATGGTACCTTGATATTCCCTAATGTGCACTCTAGAAGCAAGAAGTATATTTTTAGTACCCAAATGTTGTTGAAGGTGGGTGCCCTCAACTTCCACGAAATCTCCTCATAAAGTTAACCTCAACGGGCGCATGCTACATATAAGAATTAGATGTACTAATATTATTAGCGAGAGTGATATGTATTAATAGAAAAGGAAAAATCTATACTAATGGAAATACATACTGCATATCAGAAGGTAATAATTCGCGCCTTGTAGTGCCCCTGTTCCTTGTCGTTTCTAACGGCGATATTGCCACTACCATGCCAATGACGTCTGTATAACAAAATGATATGAAAATGTTATAGATAATTGAGAGGAAATACATATAGAAATATAGGTACTTAAGTACACCGTGTTAATTATAAGTACCTACAACATTATCACGTGTTTTTAGACGCCGAGGGACATCAATGAATGACACACAAGGTGGTAGGTACTGGTAAGGAATATTAGGACAATCCTCAATCACGCTAAGGAGTCTCGATCTCGGCGTAAAAACCAACTTCAAATTGTTCCTTACCACATTCCTTTCTCCATCTGTCGCAGCATCAACCAAGAGCCCAGAGATGTGGTAAACTTTGCCAGCATCAAGTATAGATCGCCATTGGTTAATTTGACCATTGCCTTCTATGCTGGCGAATATTTCATCACACTATAAAACAATCAACTCCATTGATAAGCAATATACTTGTACATGGTAGGAAAATTTTTATCAACTTCAATAAACCAATACCTGATATTCCATAAATATAACCTTCCATAGTGTGCGTTGCTCATATACTCGAACCGTCATTGATCGCACGAGTCGAACAATTAGGGTTATAGATCTATTGCCAGGTTTAATGGCACATATAGGCATAGAAGTATGTACTAAACCTGACATATCTATAACCATAAATAAAAGAAGAAAACATATTAGTATAATCTAATGTAGTGAACACATAATCCCTCCTAATAGGATTGAGTTAATCCTAGAGTTAGGGAACTCTAGGCGGGGACTAAGCTTGGTTGATGCTAACCTCGTTAAAAATTAATCGTGTCTTGTCCACGTTTATCTTTCCGCTCTTTACTTGATTAATTTGTGATATTGATCATCACCCCATTCAACCCCCTTCTGTAGGGTGATTTAACTTGCCAAACCGGGCTAACACAAACAAATAATATCATGTATCTTATACATGTTTCCTCTCCAATCATAAGAGGAGAAATACATATGCAAATTCGGACCACACTTTTGGAAAGTTTGTAACCTAACCCGAATACATAAACCAATCGATAGAAACGAAGACTGCACGCAACAGAATACCTTATCAATGAAATACAAACAAACAAACAAACAAATAGACTCGATCCCTAAATACGAACCTAAATACCTTTGCTTGGAACATCTTGATGCACCACGAACAACATGTAGAACCCGAACGGAGCTATGTTTGCGGATTTGGGCATTATGACATTGGCTTGATATAGGCCCTTCCCCAATGGTACAATAGGGTCTGCATTTGTGAGCACCAATAGTCTGTGACTCATAGAGTAGGAATGTGTAGTAAAGGGTGGTCTGACCATGGTAACCTTAATTAAAGCCGGGTTAATTGCCCTGATTACGGTGAACTTGACCGGCACAATTGCCCCGTATTTGACTGGGGTTCTCGACAGTGGCCCCACGATATTTGGACGGAGTCCTGCCAGGGCAAGGTCTAAGTATGAGGGCGAGAATGCCTTGAGGCTGAGCTCAGTAGGGAAGAGCACATTGGCCCCGAATTCATAAAACTGGTGCGGGTTACTGCCTCCTACTAGAACCCGCCCGTCTCTCAATAGCACGGCCGTGGAGTGGTACATCCTTGGAATCGCAGTTTGGTTTTGAACATCAAACCTCTTCCCTAGTGGGTTGTTCGTGTGGTATATGACCGGGGCGAAAACTGGGTCCCAACCCAACTCCCATCCAACAACACCGGCCCCAGCCCCATTTATAAGTAACACATCCCCATTAGGGAGAAGCAGCATGTCACCCATGACTCGAGACATGGGCATGGTCTCTAGGATGCATTAGGGATAAGTAACACATCCTCTGTCCTGAGCCTCACATCACAGAGCATGCATTCGGATTTTCATCACTGAACATCATGAACGTATTGGACGGCTGTAATGAAGGCGCGTAGCTCCAATTCGACGGAGGAGACGGCTCCACGTCAGGCCTCTGATGAACATACGCATAAGAATACGGGGGAGGCGCAGAGTAATATGACGCCGAATAGGAGGGATACACTGTGTTGTACCTGACGGCGTAGACTGGCGGAGGGGCATAGTAAGCTGGTGGGTACTCGTACACCCGATTGTGATGCGGATGACGTGGCGGACTCATGTTCACCGGGCTCGGGTTCGGGTAAGGGCCTGGAGGCGGGCGCTGGGGAGGAGGTGGTGACTCGGTGCGTTGCGGTCCACCGTTAGGGCGTTGTTCTCCGCCACCATTTTCACCGTTATTATTGTTACTAGTATGGACCCGTGCTTTGTACGGTGCATATTACAGTACATATATATATAGTCGAAATAATCGAGGAATGTTCATTGTATACAAAGTTAATATTGTAATTTAGAAAACGATACTTAAATTTATTGAAAAATATGAATAGATAGCACTTTTATGTATAACCATTGAAACTCAATAATTAAAACAACGTATGATTATCAAACACGCGATATAACGTATGACAAAGATTGTAGGTAGTCAAAATGAAACTAAAAATCATGTTAAATGATATGATAATTCGTTAATTTGTGGTGGCAGTAACGAAGAATTCACATTCTCTTCTTTTACCTACATTAAAAATTAAGTTCTTAGTAATAATTTGATTAGCAATGATATAATGAAGATTACAATTATATCTTGTCTACATGGTGTATCTAACATCAGTGTTTCATAAGTAATACACCTCCTCCTTCCAACTTACTGGCGCAATAAGAGTGATAGACAATTCTACTTCATGGCATCGTCGATGCTCCATAACAAATACCCATGGTTTATCCATACAATCATTTATAATCACATAGACTGATAAATGACCATACGGCTGTAGAGAATGTTATAATGAGATAGTAATCAAAAAATAAAGTATCCAAAACGTGATTGGCACAGCTTCAGTCTGGCCTAGATTCGAGTTTTCGGTGTTGGTCGTTCTTTGGATAACTGAATTCTCTATTCGGTTCATATATACGTTCAGATCCGGATTTTCATTCTAGGCCAGAGCTGAAGGGAGTTGGAGGTGAAGAGGTTGAGTTTAATTTCTCTCCTATTTGTTAAGTTCTCTGTTTGTATTTTGGTTATTCAAGTTGATTTTGCTTTACATAATTTGCCCATAATTAAAGTTAATGGTGATGGATAGAGTAGCTTCTTCCTGATATTGATCTTCCAGTGTAGCGTGCTGAAATAATTGGTTATTAATTAACTAAACCTTGACAATTTAATTCAATCGTATCACATTTAGTTTTATAGCGATCTAATTTTATGACACTTCCCTAAAGATCGACACTCGTACTTGCTCCAGCGATCAATCATACACTTGCGAAATTCATAACATAAATATACAACTGAAAATGTATGATCAATAGTACCTAACAATGAATAAATTAGATAATTTTTTTAGACTATCATAATTTTCAAATTATTATAGAGAAATTAAGATATTATAACTGCGATCGAAAATATTTGCTAAACTTATTGTAGTATATTTCGATATATTAGAAATTTTAGTTGATAGTTTCTCACAATTTGCACCTGTCAATAATTACTTCTTCTTAAAAAGCTATTAATTATTTTATTTAAAAAACTCAAAATATTGTATATTACATGGTTGCTATATGGAATATTGTAATATTTTATAAATAATTATTAGCAATAAAAACCTATAATTTTTTTCACTTACTATATGGGTATAGAAATAATTGTTACAAATAAAAAAAAAATATAAAACTTCATCAACCTCTTAAAAGGAACATTTTTGGACCCTTAATTAATTGTCATTGTGCGAATTTTTGTTCATAAAAAAAAAAGTGATTTTGTGAACTTTAATTCATGACCAAGAAATATAAGAAGAAAAACACCTTATCCCGCAGTAAGAATGTTTGGAAAGAAAATTCTTTTGTCTAGGTCTAACTCTTCTATTAATTCACATATCTCTTTTATTTAATCTAAAAATAATATGCAAAGTGGCTAATTTCGGGTTTACCATTAAAATAAGAAAAGTGAAACTTTAATACTTTATTCCTTCCTTGGATCACTAAAATATTAATACCATCCATAAACTTCAGTACACATATTTTCAGTGATTTAGAAAAAGTTATTAAAGTATATTTTGTTTTTAGGTAGTTAATAGATTCTACTATAAAAAAAAAAGGTCAAGAAATAATATACTTTTAATTATGATGGTAATTATTTTTATTGAAAATCTGATGGTTGTGATTATATAATCAAATAACCTAATGATATTATGATGATAATTATTTTTATTGATTTAAGAAAGGATATCAAAGTATATTTTGTTTTTAAGTAGTTAAGAGATTCCGTTGCCACAAAAAAAATCAAGATATTATATATTTTTAATTATGACGGTAATTATTTTATTAAAAATTCGACGGTTGTGATTATATAATCAAATAATCTAACGGTTCAAAATCTCAAATTTATGAGAAAATTCGAAAAAGTCACGTCATCACAATATTGCTTTTATATATAGTATAGATTGTTATTGTGATTGTTTGCGTTGCTGTGATTCTTTTTCTTCTTCTTCTTCTTTTTAGCACCACCGCTGCCGCTACCGCCGCCGCCTCCGCCGCCACTCTGATTGTTCTCCGGCGGACTTTTGTCATCACCGGAGGGCGGAATATTCCCTTCGAACCTCATCTCTTTCACTGGCTGACCGTTACTATTCCCATTTCCGTTACTACCGCTGTCCGAATTTGAATGTTCCGGCGCTGTTTGAGCTTCCCCATTTTTCTGGGCATCTTCAACGGTCGGATTTTGATTCCCCTGTTCTTCACCTCGTTGTTCGCCCTCTTGAGAAGATGGGTCGTTGTTTTTCTTCGATTTTGACCATAGCTCAGCGTGTTTCCCCGATTTTTCAAGTTTTCTGATAAGGGTACTCGAATCCACGTTCCCTGTAACGGTCACCTTGTGCTGCTTCGAGTCCACATCTATGGTGTAAACCCCTGTTTTCCAATTCATTGAGAGAGAATAAACAATTGAAGTGAGATGGGTCATATTCCTTTTTTTTTTAATTCATGGAAATTTGAAGGAATCTGATCTGGAAAAGGGAAGTTTTGAGTTGTGCTTACCTTCAACGCTATGAAGAATTTTCTTGACTTTTCTTTTGCAGCCCTCGCAGTGAATGGAGAGTCTTAGAACCCAGGTCTGTTCACAACCCAAAGCAGAGAAAGATGCATGAAAACAGAGGAGTTAGAAATTTCTTACAAATTCATACATATAGTATGAAAAAGACAGAGATAGAAAATGGGTTATAGAGAATGAGTAAATTTACCGTGTACTTCAATGGTTCAGAGCTCTCTTCAACCTCAGGAGGTGCTCCTGTCATTTAAGCACTGAGAGAGAGAGAGAAAGAGAGAGAGAGAGATGATGGAAGCCACAGGAAACTGGGAAAGGCAGAGAATTTGGAGTGGGGAGTGACAGCTCAAGTGGAAATTGGCTAATAAAAAGGGGAATAAATGGGGCACTTTGAAGAGGGGAAAAAAAAGAGGGAAAGGAAAAAAAAAAAAAAAAAAGGGATTTGTGGCTTTTTATGTGAACAGAGTCAGTGGTGCCCAAAAAAAATCCTCTGTTCCCTCCTTTTTTTTTCCTTTTGATTTCGTTTATTGTGTACTTGGTTCAAGTGTAGGCAAATTCTCATGTCTTGGATTGATTTTCAGTCTTTCTCTTGCTTTTGAGAATGACACCTGGCCCTATAAAGCATAAATACATTGATACAATAATAATTACAAATAAATGATGAAAATGAAAGTATATATAAATTGATTGATTTCATACAACAATCAAAATTATGAATGGTTTAAGGCATGTTATTTTCATTGCGAAATATGAGTTGATAAATAGGTGAATTTGATTGAGTTAATTAAAGTGGGTATTTTTTTTGTTTAAGTGGATTGAAATATTTTTTGCATGATGGGTAAAAGTTGATTAAAATAGTAAAAAATAGGTTGAAGTTGATTAAAGTGGATTGGAGTTGATTAAAACTGATATTTTTTTTATTGAAGTTAATAAATTGGGTTGAAGTTGGTAAATTAGAATTTACCAATGAAAAAAATAGGGCCTTACTATTAAGGGAAATTATCAAAAACATCTATAGGTAGAATAAAATACTCACATTCATTATGAAATACGGAATACATAATTTATTACAATTTTTACAGTTTGATATCTCAAAGAGTCAATTCTAGTTAAATAAATCATGGTGGCATAATCCAATTTATTGAGCAAATCCACTTGGATTGCTTGGATTGCATTACTTGCATGCCTACTAGCCTACCTAATCTATTTTAGAATTTTGATATGGTTTGCACCATGACCAATTAACCAATCAATCTCGATGAAACATAACATTAATGTACTTGATTTGAAGAGACTTATTAGGTTAGCATGGTTAAAATTTTAATACCAATTCTTGATATTAATCTTCAAATAGCTTACCATTCAACCAAACCGATCCAATAACAAGCTCGAATTTATTACTAGATGTACCCTTTAAAAATAAAGACATGATGAGGATAATGCCATTATCAACTGTAAGATTTCCTGATTTTCCTCTCTAAATTACTACGATTATGATAAATATTTAAGCACTATTAAAGTCACAATCTTACAAGTCATATATATAGCATTCAGTAATAATGGAAAAGATATGCCAAAATCTCCAATTTGTTTCCATCTTTTTCAGTTTTCTGTGGTCAACTTGTAGTATTTTTTTTTTTTCATTCAAAGAAATTCAACGTGCGTAAAGATTGAAAAACAGGACATTACTTGAGACAAAGTGAAAAAACATCATATTGATGATATACAGGATGAATATGTTTTATTGGTATTGGAATATAAAAAAATTTAGGGCATGTTCTATTTCATGTTTTAGATAGATAGATAAATGTAAGGAAATGTAAGAGTAAGAACAGTGGTGAGCCAATTTTTTGGCTCACCAGTGGGGGCTTACCACTGCCACATCAATAATCTCTCCAATTTTTTGCCTCACAAGCCTCACCCTCTCCAATGGTTAGTTCACTGGCTTGACTCATCAAATAAAATAATACTCATGGACCCATGCCCCAACACACATCAACTTTTTTAAAATAAAATAAAAAAACTAATAAAACTTAACAAACAAACAAAAAAAACAAGAAAAAGGTTGGGGAAGGCAGCTGCTGAGGGCATCCCCGCGGGCCCAGTAGCACAAGCCAACCAATGCAATTTCCCGAGCCATTTTTTCGCTCGCTTCCCCCAAATTCTTTCTTGCGAGCCAACCAGTGGCCCTGCTCTAAGGAGTTGTAAGAAGTTGTAAGGAACTGTAAGAAGATGTAAGGAACTGTAAGGAGATGTAAGGAGCTGTAAGAAGTTGTAAAGATAGATGTAAGGAGTTGTTGAATTGTTGAAGAGTTGTATAGTATAATTTGTTTTACAATGAACGTTTTGGATGAAAAATAATAATATTAAAATAATATACTTATTGAAAATAAACAATTAATTAAGTTAATTACACAACAATAAAATATATTAATTCCCATAAATTTGGTGAATAAAATTTCGTCCACTTGAGGTGATTTTTTATATGAACATTAGTTTGATCGAATAAGCAAAGTATAACAAAAAAAAAATTGACAAACTTGAATACAACTCTTCAAATAAATTCCTAATTTAGGTAAATAATTTTAAATATAAATAAATATATGGCCATCTATAATAATATATATTTTACGTCGAAACTCAAATATAATTTACGTTGTTATATTATGTTTTTATGTTTATGTAAACGTTGTGTTCATAAGATATTTATGAATTTTGTATATTGGTAGTGTGATTAAAAAAATATACATATTTCTGTAACTAAAATAAATGAATGTTATAGAAAATCTATTAGATGTAAGAAGATGTAAGAAGCTGTAAGGAGCTGTAAGAAGATGTAAGAAACTGCAAGGAGATCTAAACTCTTAACTAAATCCTAAAAAACGCGAAATAGAACAAGGTCTTAGTATATGCCATGCGGTCATCTAGTTGTTCCCTTTCTCTAAGACTCTATTTGGTCATTAGAAAATTTGATGGAAATAAAAGTTGGAAGAAAAAATGTAAAGGAAAAAAAGTAGGTAAAAAGTGAGTTTTTTTTTCTTTTGTTTGGATTGAGGAAAAAATACAAAAATTTAGATGAGAAATTTGAATGTTGATGAATTACTTGAATCATATTGATATTATTTAAGCAGTGCGAAGTAGAAGTGAGCAGGACCAGGTACCCGTTTGAATTTTTAAGGAACCGGAACTGGACACGGTTGGAACTGGGTTCTACAATTTGGAACTGGTTCCAAACCCGGTTGGGACCGGATTCGATTCCATGCCCCCGATTCGTAAGTAATGTTTTTTTAAATTTTTTTCTCATTTTCTCCTAAGAAAATAGGGAGAAAGAGGGATTGAAGAAAGTTTAGAACTCACATCTGAAACTAAATTTCTGAAAACCAATTTATAAGGCTAATCAAATACGCAATAAACAGTAAAGAAAATTCACCTACTCTAAATAAACTTAGAGAATTGGAGACAATGTTAATAAGAATTCCACAAATAAGAATACAAAACAAGCGAGAAACCCAAAAATTATTTTAATTCTGTTGAAATAGAGAGAGAAAGAGAGGGAAACTGTTAAAATAATATAAAAATAAATACGTAAGTATCAAGGCTCATGAGGAGAATAACTCAAGCTTGAAGGAAGAAATGCATGGCGGTCGAGATACATGAAGAGTAAGTGTGGGATAAATTAAAAGCAAATAAGATAGAGGGTTAAACTGAGGCAGTTGGGAATTAGGATTCAGTACAAAAGATACGCCACTTCAGAAATAAGGGTTTACTTTTTATATTTTTTCATCAAAATTCTTTAAATCTTGACCCGTTACTGGGTATTAGGTCCAGGTCCGATTCTAAAATTTTAGGACCAACTAGGTCTTAAATTTTAGAACTAGTCCCGAAACCGGTCTAATCGGTTCCGGATCTATACCCGTCAGGTCCAAACCGGTTCTGGGTACGGAACCGGGAATCCAGTTTGTTTGCTTAA
Organism: Selenicereus undatus; assembly: GCA_017589665.1. Classification (NCBI taxonomy): domain Eukaryota; kingdom Viridiplantae; phylum Streptophyta; class Magnoliopsida; order Caryophyllales; family Cactaceae; genus Selenicereus; species Selenicereus undatus. The sequence goes on from JACYFF010031957.1 coordinate 30,035,433, forward strand.
CTCTAGTGCAAGGTTAGAGGAAGTTGAGAATTCTTTTGGGAACTTTTTCCAAACTTTCATCACAATTTTATAAGCAAAATTTTATTATTTGTTTCTAACAATTTTTCTACCTAATTTTTATCCATATATTTTTTTTTGTGATTTTCTCCAAATCAAACATAAGAAAAAAAGTAACTTTACCAAAAAAAATTTCTTTCCATCAAAATTTCAAGCTCCAAATGGAGCCTAAGTGTCTTCCTTAGTCAATAAGTATTTACATTGAGAGATTTTTTTTGGGGGGGGGGGGGGAGTTGTTGATAGTGTATGGCCAAGTCCTTTCCCAAGTGGATGAACATAAATGGCACAGAAGGGAAACATGTAAATAATTCAAAACTGGAGTTGGGTAATGGACCAGGTCGGGTCGGGTTCGTATTCGTATTCGTGTCAAACTTAAACGGATTGATAGTTTCTCGACTTGAACATAACCGTTTATTAAAAGGGTTAAAAAGTTTTGACCCATACCCATTTAATTTTTTAAACGGGTTGACCAACTTAACCTGTTTAAGATAAACAGGCCGAGTTTAATCGCCTAACTACCCATTGATGCATTTAACATTTTCAACTAATATGCAATTACATAACGTTAAAAATTAAGTGTACATATCACATTATATAGTTACTGTCTAAAGCTTTCTCGATTCATTATAATTCACATTTTTAAAAAATTTTTGTATTCTTCATTATCTAATAAAAAGGTAATGATGTATATTTCCAAGGGTGCCTTTTTCATTCTTTCAACTCAACCTCATCGGAGGTAAGCTCCATGCAAATTCATGCATGGCAAGGTTCTCATTCGGTTCCACTGTTTGAATTTCATGACAAAAGACACTTTATGAAATTTTATTTGAACTTCAAAGTGCCTTATCCAAAGGAGTATGATGGGGACCATCTTCATAACTCTTCCAACCTTTTCCCCTCCATCCCACAAGGGCCCAGCATCATCAAGGAAGTCCAAGAAGTGCCAACACGAAGGACATGCTGCTCAGTTTGGCTAGAATTTTGCCCGATTTTGTAAGCCTAATTATCCAAGCTTAAGGTGGACTTAAAGGGCTACAAAATTACTTTTTGGAACCCTTAATATGTCAGCTTCAAGGGCATATAAAGATTTCTAGGCTAGGTATCTAGAAAATAAGTCAATGGGAGCCTTTTTCTAGAAGCATCAAAAACTATCTCAGTTTGCATATGCTGCACCTTTTGCCCCATTTCTCCAAAACGACTACTCTAAATGGCGTGCAACTTGAGGCAGGTGAAAGATGACTTCCAGAGCTTTCCAACAAGACCTATTTCAGCCAATTTGAGTGAGACACCTAGGAGTTATAGCTGTTTGAAGTTGACCCTCGTGCACTAAAAAGTTGCTGACAGAAAATAAAAGCACTTTTCAGCTTTTGTCTTTTGCTTTTTGGTCCCCCCTTGCTTTTGGACGTGTAAGAGCTTGTTTATCCCCTTTCTTGCAGCTTGTTAAAGCCTCCCCACTATATAAGGGGGGCCTTGGGTTGTAAAGAATCAAATAGATGAATATACATTTGAGTCTTGAGTTGTGAAAACTCTCTCAATTTCTCTTCAAATTCCTAGTGTTATATCTTGAGTGTTTGATAACCTCAAGTGGGTCTCTAGGTCTTCTTAATTTAACTAAGAAGGTGATTAATTTCTGTAACTTAGTTGAAGGAAGAAGATTACCCAAGAGTGCAAACCAAGGTGGGTTTTCATCACCCTTGCTAGTCCACTTGTTCTATCTTGGTTCTTGATTTCCTTTTCATCCTTTCTACCCAAATGCATTCTTTTTTCCCTTTTGCTTAATCTTGCATTAGTGAAGCTAGAATACATCAATTGTTATCAGAGTTTAGGCTACCCTCTTGGCTAAGCTTCCATCACCCAAACACATCCCCAAACACAAAACCCCACAAAAACAGCCCAAACACTTTGCCCACAAACTTCCAGCTGTGCCAAAACAGAAACCTCGCATGACCACCCCGTGCCACCTTGGCACGACCGTGCTCCTTGCTTCTAGCCCCGAAACACCACACTTCCCACTCTACTACAACCATGTTTATTCCCTTAGCCTACATACATCCTTAACCTCAAAACACTCCTTCCACAAAAGAACCCTTAAGCACTCGTCCATCATGATTTCTTTTGAAGACTTGAGGAAATAGATTGTTTTCATTGCAAAAGAGTTGGCTAGCCTTGAAACTCCAAAGTTTCGTGGCCAAAAGGAAGAATTCCCTCACTGGATTTTCAAGGTCGAGCAAGTCTTCACTCGCCACAACCTTGAAGTGCACGAGAAGTTTAAGGTGGTTAGTAAAAAGCTCCGAGGCTATGCACTTGAATGGTGGGAAAAGTACAAGTATAAGAGGAAGAAGAGAGGGAAAAGTAAGATCAAAACATGGGATAAGTTGAGAGATAAACTAGAGTATGCTTTTGCTCTAACCTCTTACTTACACAAGCATCTTTTTTCTTCCCTTTGAAGGAAATGGCCTTAGTTCCTCTTCTAAAGACATTCCTTTCAACAAGGGAAGTCCCATGAGTGCTTGTATCCCTAATTCTACGTCCTTCCTTGTTTGGAGAAACCTAACCCCAACAAAGGTGAAAAGATCCCTGTGGAGGAAGTTTCAAGCCTAGTTGACCTAGCTCCTGTTTTTGATGACTGTGGTGATGATGAGACCTTTGAACTTGAGGGACAAGAAGACCATTCATGTCCTTCACCACTTGTACTAGATCAGCATTTATATGAGGGAGTAGCATGTGTTGCTCAATTTGATCCTTGTTATGACAATCCCATTATTTCATTATTCGCACAATTAGAACCTGAAATAGCCAAACTCATCACCATGGGGGGACAAATACGTAACTTACATCAACTCTTGTACTTCATTCAACTCCTTCTCACTCCTTCCTTCTTCCCACTCCTTCTCTCTTCTTCCCACTCCTTTCCCCCCTTTCCTACTCCCACTCATCTCACACTTGCAGTTTTTCAATGCAAAGAACAGGGCCTTAGTAGGGTATTTCGACCCCATTCAACCTCTCTATGTTCTCTAAAATCACTGTTGAGGTCCGAGGAAGTAGTAGTGGTAATTGGAAAGGAGAGGTTAATTGGGAAGGGGGGGGGGGGAATCCATCCAAAAAAATACTAAAAAATCCAATTAAAACTAGTTTAATATTCAAGTGATCATATTAATGACCTTGTTAAAAGTGATGGTCAGCGTTAATTTCCAGGGCGTTGGTCTAAGGTAGGTTTAAGCTAGGTTAGATCTTTACCTTTATATATATTGACAAATGGCAGTACAATTTAAATTCACCACACATTTTTAGAAAGTTCATTTAAATTATACCAATAAAATCAAGCAGTTCAACTACAGAGTATTCAAAATAATACAGGCAATTTAATTGTTATGTTAATCAATCGCTAATGAGGAAGGAATATTAGCATACTGTAACTTTTTTCTGGAAGCAATCATGTGGTTCATTGAGGGCTTATCTTCTATATAGAGGAAGAGATTCCATATGTATGGAGGATATGCTGTGTTTGATAGCTAGCAAAATCTCAAAGCATATATCATATACTTAGGAGTACAAACTCCTATACGCTACATCAGTGCCACATATTAAAAATTATTTATATGATAAATATACGTTGAATATATATATATATATATATATATATATATATATATATATATATATATGATAAATGGGAATACACACTTTTAGATGTATGATATATATTACCATAAAACCTAGCAAATATTATGAAGTACAAAGTCACACTTTATGGGAAAAATATTGGGTAGTTTATAATGACTATATATTATGTGTAGTCTATATTATTTATGTAACTCTCATTCTTTCTTAGGGTTAACAAAGTATCGGTGTCTGTAAACGACAGTTGATTATAACTTTGCTAGAGTTAATAAAAGCCTATAGGTAAGTGGGGCATTTGAATATGAGTCAATAGCATTAAGATGTTCTTATGATTTTGCTTGGGTACATATACATATTTTAGATACAATTAAATCACACATCTGTATAAATTACAACTAGTTCCAAATTCTTGTAGAATCAACCAATAAAAAAACTGCGATTTTTAATTCCTACTCCCCCTGCCATTCCAAACAAGAAATCCCCTGTTTCTATATATTATTATTCGATATAGTCATATAGTTGACAATTGATATCTACAATAGAATTTGTACCTATTACAAAATCGGCATTTAAATTCCAAATTAGAATTAAAATCAATTTGAGAGAAACATAATTGTGAACTAAGAAGAATAAAATTGGAAAATAGAATTTATCAATGTTCCTATGGATTGCAAAATTGCACAATGGTTGGTACTTTTTTTTTTTTTTTGGGTGTCCTTTGTTCTTTCTTTGATTGGAAATAATGAAAAATGGAGTTACCAAGGTAGTTGGTAGTTGGAATACATGAAAAAGGCATAGGAAAAAAATGGTTCCCCCCCCCCCCGGGGGGGGGGGTAGAATACCAAGGATTTCAATAAAAGAAGCAATTAATTAGCATGAAATTTTGTCGTTTGATTAATGGAGTAATCAATAATTAAGCATCTTGAAGCAAGAGGGGTGACTACTTTGATGAACATGTCAACAAGTGTAACTGATATTGAGCTACAGGATATTTACAATCTCGAGGCCTTTTTGGGGGGGGGGGGAGTTTCATTTGATAGACTGAATAGGGCTTTGATTTACCGCAAACTCTTAAAACAAATAATTTTTAGTATTATTTACATCGGAGCGATGTAATTTGTGAAATTCGAATTGTAGTTGTTGAAGTTGACCGTAGAAAATTAAGGACTTGATTGCTGCATTTCAATGACTTGAATTAATATTGAAGATCATCCTTCTTCTTTTGATGTAACTGCCGCTTTCCTAATGATATCTCAACATTTCCAACATCATTTGCCTATAAATTGAGAGACATTTGTAACTAAAGAAGATACACAAGAGAGAGCACAAGCAATAGTACTTACTTACTTACCTTGAACTTTGATTTGCTATTTATTCAATCAAGTTGTATTGTTCAAAGTTATATAACAATATTACTTATTTAGTACATTTTTTCTTTTTCAATTAGTAAAAGACACAATCTTTGGAGCCATTTACATCCAAAAAAAATTAGAAAAAAAGGTCATAACATGAAATCATGAAATAGCACCTATTCTCACACCTGTAAAGTTTGTTTGATTGAAACATAATCATACACTCAATCAAGCAAATCCACCAACTGAAAATTTTCTTAAAGAATATTATTTACAACTAGAAGTGATTCATATATTTTATATTTATGCCTTCCACTTTTTAATTTGCTCCTTTAGTCACTAAGATTCATTCTAGAGAGCATCTGGATTCCGTCATAATTGCAGGTATGACGTCATCTTAGCATTTTATTTTTTTGGGGTTGTGATACAAGTATCAAGGTTATAAATATCGTACTGTTTTTTCATTAGACTGAGACATATAAAATTTATGTATTGATGTATCAGGCTCATACAATTTTAAATTCCAAAAAAAAAAAATCAAAGTATAAAAAATTAGAAATTTTAGTGTATCGGGCGGTATTTGATAGGAAAATACCGGTACTGCTTGCTATTTGACAGTATAGAGTGGTATTGACTGGTATTTAATTGGTAGAACCTCGGACAATACCTTATATTATCTCTTGAAGTCTGGCACACTTCAGTCGATACCAAATGGATATGGTACGGTATTTATAACATTGACTAGGATAGTATGATCAGGTTAAGGTCAAAGTTTTCAGTTGATTGTTGCTTTGTCAAAATCATGACGTTGGTCAAAGATTATACCTGATTTTGTCATGAAACTTGCATGGGTTAAGTGGCTAACGTACTCGAGTTGAAACCAGTCATTCAGTTCTACCCTCTTTCAATATTGGCCTAAGCTTGTAACGGTTACGTATAAGTTTTCTATCGGAGTAAAAGCCATCGAATTTATATGCTCATTTTATTTAATTAGGTTTTTCTTACACAATGGAGGGCATTTGATCGTTACAATATCAATTCGTGCTCTGTACTAAATATTTATTGAAATAGTTACAATTAGAACGAGTCGTTAACGCACAGATTGATAAGGTTTTCAAGGTTCTAAAATAAGTATGAGTTGGTTTAGGCAGAGTATGTGCTGATCGATATAGAGGTTGAATAGCTAAAACAATTTTAACCAATTTGATTAGGAATTTAATTTTATTTTTAAAAGAATCTCAAACTTGAAAATTTACCAATTCGGGTTTCAAGTCAAACGAGTCATGTACCTATGGAGTGTGAACTATTATTAATACTAATAACAATAGCAAGTCTAAGAGACAACGAAAATGACCCCTCACTATTATTATTGATAGCATTATATAAAAGAGAGGGCGAGGAAAAATAAAGTTCATCATTACATTTTAATAACCCTAAATTATTTAAGATAAATGAACGAAGCAAATAACGAATCTCAAAGAAAACATGCTAATCTGTTAAAAATATTTACTCGTCACCTGCTCAACAACAATAATAACAACATTTAATGTGACTCTCGCTTTAGTAGGATCGGAGAATTTATAAATTGTTTGTATAAGGGTTAAAAAAAAGTTAATTTGATTTCCGCAATTAAAGAGCCCTTAAAAATTCTCCTTGTGGAAATCGAACTTGGTACTTGTCTTCCTCGAAAAATCCTGAGATAAATGCCTCAGTTGCTGAGTTAACCCTGGTGCTCCACAGTAGAATACCCCTGCATCCACCCAACTCAATTAGAATCAGTAGCCAGCCACATTTCCTTATGGACAACTATTTCATAAAATTGCACTGGCAAATTTCAACAAGATTCTGAATTGTAAAAAATTCGGGTCAGGATTCAAAGTGAATGTGAAAAACAGAATTGAAGTTTGGATCGAATAACTGGTAAAACACTGCTAATGGTCATCATGGAAGAAAAACCAGGTCAATAAAGGCAGATTCTATTGGTTTGATCGAAATTCTAGTAAAGTCTCAAGTTCGATTGCCCCTTTTTCATTGAATTATGCTTGTTTTGCATCTTATCTGAACAAAAATAAATTGAGAGAAATTAAGTAATAGGTCGAAAGCTTACCAACTCTTTTGTCAGTGTGATTAACAGCAACATGATTGAAAACATTCCTCCAATTAGGCCTAGCAAATTGGGTCTTGACCCGGCTACCAGACACAATATCCAGCCCATTCTTTGCATGGTGAAGAGACTGAAGCATGGTGATCAAGGCCGATCTAGCATCCCCCTCTTCATACACGCTAGTGCAGTAGTTATGTAGCTCGATCACACGATCGTGATCGTTCTCTGCAACCTCATTCATCACACTCCTGAACCACTCGAACGAGCCCTGCTCCCTGGTCACCCAATAGAAGTAGGCTCGTTTCACTTGAAACGGCTTCCTCTTGGGTCCGCTGCTACCATAGGTGGGTGGTCCAGTAGGGGATTCAATGAGCCCATTTTCGATGTCCTTTTGTTGCTTGATGTGGTACAACACGTCCTTGAGTATACTGATCAATGGGGCTGCCCCGATCCCCAGACCTACTAGCAGGAGTACATCGTACTTCCTGTAGTCCTGTGCTGGGGCTCCATAAGGACCGTCGACCTTTAGCGTAGGCATCCTGTATGGAAAAATGTCACATGTAAACTTTACTGTAGGACATAAAGTACAGACATTGGGTCGTATGTTATGACACAATCCAACTAACCTTGGAATGCAATTTCCTTGGCCAGTGAGGCCGCTTTGGTCAGTGTTCGTAGGGGGCTGGCATAGCTTGGAGAAGAGAGACCTCAACTGAGATGTCCAGTCACCCAATGTACGAATATGAACACTTAGATAATCATCCCCTGGGGCCGATGTCAGAGAGAAGGGATGCCTGAAACATTCATTTCAAAACCCATCATCAAAATTCTGTTATGTTTGTTCTGTTTAGTTTCATGATTTAATTTGATCTAGATAGGTTAAAATTTTGTTCCAATAAGTGGTTTTCGATTAATGAAGTTACCATTCAAAGGGGGAAACATCAGCACAGTTCACAAAGATGTACTGTCCACTGGTGTATTTGAATCCCTGAGGCTTTGTCATTTGCAGTGCCAATACATTTCCTGGGTGCACTGCAACCTGCAACATGAACAATGATGCATTAGATTAACCAATGCAATAACAAGCTCTATTGGGTCGAGTCTTGGTGGTTATATAATTTGGGCTAGCCCAACAGGCATTACTGGAGTATTTGGGTCTGACCGGGCAAATAATCAGTCACTTTGAGCCAAGTCATTATGGATTCTGTGGCTAGTTTATCTAATAAACTTGTCAAGAAAATACGATCAATATTTACCACAAAAATTTCAGTTCAACCAAGTTCAGATGAATCAATCATAATTACCGACAAGTTTTCTTTGTCCTAATCCAAATCCAAAATGAGTTAATTAAACTTTATGGAGAAGTTTGAACTTAGAACAAACCTTTAGGATTTGCACAGTCTCGTACCCAGCCCTAAATGCCCTGATCAGCCTTTCACAAGCATACAATATGACTGGCACAGCAAGATACATCCAGGTCTGTGACAAATTCATCATATCATATCAGATCACTTGAAAGAAAGGATATGAAAATGGAAATATAGTCCAAGAACCAAAATTATTACACATAAGAAAATTAAAGGGGTTTAGACGCTTACAGTTTTTTGGTACCATTTCTTGCTGAGGTAGAGAAACCACCCATGGACCAAGAGAAGGGCATAGACTATGACAAACAAGTGGTGAGAGTACCAAAACGCGTTGAACCCAGTGAGCCGCTTGAGTGCCTTGGGGAGCTTGACCTTGTTCCTCCTAAACCAAGGTTGAGCCAAGGTGAACGCGATGGCCATTAGGATCACCATGACCAAGCCGGTCCACCCTTCTTTTCCCTTGACAAACCACCAGTAGTTCGGAGGCCTTCTTTCCCCAAAGTACCGACCTAGTGGTGCATAGTCCTCATCTGATGCATGTAGAAGCCTTGGAAAGTCACACGTCAAATGGCATATCGCGTGGATGGCTACCCCAACTGCAACCCCTCCAGCCACCACCTTGTGGAAATTGATGTTGTCGTCAAAGGGCACTGCCATCCCTAGCTTCGTCCTGCTCCCAACAAAGTACAATTAATTGAAATTTTAGTTGCCGTTAATCAGCTTATTGATCAAACTCCTTAGATATTGTAAAATAAACACAAGTACAATTCATGACAAATAGTTTTGCTACCATGATCTACTGAGATTCGGCCATATGTTACTTAGTATTAGAATGAATACCTGCTTCGTAGCCAAGTTATGGTGTTTCTACAGACGGGAAGAAGGATGAGGGCCATATTGAATTTGAGAGTCTCAGCGGCACCCTTAGCACTGCTCACACAATACCCCATGACATGGAACACGTAACGATTCTTGTACTGTATGAACTTCCAAGTGAAAAGACCAGCACAAATGCCGAGCCACAGGAGGATGGGCCATATCCTCTTCCACAGGGGCGAAGCCAGGAAATTAGGAGAGGGGGGTCGGAATTAATCCGACTTCTTTGAGACGACGGAATGGAATTGATATTTACATCACAAGGTGATGGTGGCGGTGGTTGTGGTTGAGTAACATCGTTTCCACCTTCTTCATTCAATGGCGAGTTTTCGAATTTCGAACTTGAAGGTAACGACGAGTATTCCTTACCTCTCTTTTTGAAATATCTACTCATTTTTGCTTATAATTAAAATTAAACATATAAATCAAACATTTATGAGACCTCTAAACTATAACCAATGATTAATTAAAATACAAGTCACAAGATAAATGACCAAAACCACTACAATTACATCCAACAATTGAAATCCAACAATTGCATCCAACAATTCAAATAAATGGCAAAACCGTAGAATCAAGCAAAGCAAACCCAAAACCCACCCACGGTGTCTTCTTCAGGCCTCAAACATGAGAATTAAAATCAAAATATCAAACTAATCTACAAATTCAGATTTAACTTACAATTGAAATAAAACCTACAAATTGAGATTTGAGAACTCACAAATTTGGATAGAGATGTGAGGCTGTGAGGGCCTTGCTGCGCTGCGCAAATAGCAAATCTGTTGGCAGCGGGTAGTGGACGGTGAGTCAGCGACGCGGTGTAGGTGGCAGGTGGGCGGTGAGGTGAGTTGGGTCTGGGCAATGGAGTGGCAAAAAATTGAAGGTCGAAGGAGACAGTCGGCCTCACGACCTCAAACGCGAAAGGGTATTTGGTTTTAAAAACAAAAACAGCAAAAAAAGTTGGGAAAAAAATATGGGAAGGAGGAGGTTTGAACTCACGACCTTGAGCATACCAAGACAAGACACTGACCACTAAGCCATTGCAAATTTCAAGTTTATCTTCAACAAATCTAATACATATACTTAACTTTAAATTTTTTTAATTTTCTGACATATATATAATTTTTTTTTTTGAGAGGGGGGTCGGGTGACCCCACTGACCCCCCCTTGGCTACGCCCCTGCTCTTCCAGTTGTCCTCGACAAAGTACGCAAACTTCTTGGCTGCCCTCTTGATGGGGTTAGGCTCCTTTGTCGGAACCAGCTTTTGGCTAAGCAATTGGCTGAGCTTCCGGCTGTCGGTCACCGTACCACTTGACTTTGCTGGGGCTTGAAGTGGTAGCATTTCCAAGTTATGCAGCTATATTTCCAACATTGATTAAGTATATATATCGATCAGTGGAGTGGTGCAGGTTTAAACAAATGCTAATCACAAGTCCACACTAAATCCAAGTCCATACTACAAAATTCCAACCATGTATGGTGGTGGGTGGGTCTCTTGGAATCAATCTCTCTACGGGTAGGAATATCGGTAGAGGTAAGATTGCCTATATCTAGATCTCCCTAGACCCCATGAAAGCGAGATCTACACTGAGAGTTGTTGTTGTATGGTGGTGGGTGGATCAAATGTCAATCGACTTTGTTCCCAATTGCTAGTCACAACATTTGAACGCATCAGCATCGATCAGCAATGATTAACACTAATCAACAATACGTTACTTAATAGTAAGCCGAAAGGAACAAGTCTTTAATCCTTTTGAGGAATTAATTAACATATTATATTGTAGACATCACAACGATTTAATTAGATTGGATCAATTTGCTTTCAATAAAATATAAGAGTAGAAATATTAAAAACTAACCTCAATGTAGCCAAGGCCATCAGGATCTAGCTCTTCCATGATGAGAGCAGCATATTCATCAGCATGATCTTGAAGTGTGGGCAGCTTATTGGCTGACGCACTCAAAGAGATAATCTGCACCAATCATTTTTTTTTTTAAAAGAATTTATATTTTTCGGAGTAGGATAGGTGAAAAAACAAAATGACCATAACCAAAAAAAAAGGAATAATAATTTACCTCTGTCACTTCCTCTTCAGTAATCCTACCATCTGCGTTTTTGTCAACCCTGTAAATTTTAATCCCAGTTAAAAATATTTTGTTGGTGTTATTAAAATATGAAGTTTAGTCCATAATATGATAAGAGTTCAACGGACGTATATTTTCTCCATTTATAATATTATAATATAATCTTTCACGACGAAGTCACAAAGAAAACAGGACACACGCATAATTGCATGTTTTCTCAGCCTCACAAAGTTTTTTTTTTTTTTTTTGGCAATTAATGGTTCAACTTGGTAAGTTTTGAATGTTGACTTTTTATTTGAGAAGGTCAATAATAGACATCTATACTATATATAAAAGCAATGTTGTGATGACGTGGCTTTTTTGAATTTTCTCATAAATTTGAGATTTTGAACCGTTAAATTATTTGATTATATAATCACAACCGTCGGATTTTTAATAAAATAATTAGCGTCATAATTAAAAATATATAATATCTTGATTTTTTTTGTGGCAACAGAATCTCTTAACTACCTAAAAACAAAATATACTTCGATATCCTTTCCTAAATCAATAAAAATAATTATCATCATAATATCATTAGGTTATTTGATTATATAATCACAACCATCAGATTTTCAATAAAAATAATTACCATCATAATTAAAAGTATATTATTTCTTTACCTTTTTTTATAGTGGAATCTATTAACTAACTAAAAACAAAATATACTTTAATAACTTTTTCTAAATTACTGAAAATATGTGTACTGAACTTTATGGATGGTATTAATATTTAAGTGATCCAAGGAAGGAATAAAGTATTAAAGTTTCACTTTTCTTATTTTAATGGTAAACCCGAAATTAGCCACTTTGTATATTATTATTAGATTAAATAAAAGAGATATATCAATTAATAGAAGAGCTAGACCTAGACAAAATAATTTTCTTTCCAAACATTCTTAATGCGGGATAAGGTGTTTTTCTTCTTATATTTCTTGATCATGAATTAAAGTTCATAAAATCACTTTTTCTTTATGAACAAAAATTCGCACAATAACAATTAATTAAGGGTTGAAAAATGTTCCTTTTAAGAGGTTGATGAAGTTTTATATTTTTTTTTTAATTTGTAACAAGTATTTCTATACCCATATAGTAAGTCAAAAAAATTATAGGTTTTTATTGGTAATAATTATTTATAAAATATTACAATATTCCATATAGCAACCATGCCATATACAATATTTTGATTTTTTAAATAAAATAATTAATAACTTTTTAAGAAGAAGCAACTATTGACAGGTGCAAATTGTGAGAAACTATCAACTAAAATTTCTAATATATCAAAATATACTACAATAAGTTTAGCAAATATTTTCGATCGCAGTTATAATATCTTAATTTCTCTATAATAATTTGAAAATTATGATAGTCTAAAAAATTATCTAATTTATTCATTGTTAGGTACTATTGAGTATACATTTCTAGTTGTATATTTATGTTATGAATTTCGCAAGTGTATGGTTGATCGCTGTAGCAAGTACGAGTGTCGATCTTTAGGGATGTGTTATAAAATTATATCGCTATAAAACTAAATGTGATACGATTGAATTAAATTATCAAGGTTTAGTTAATTAATAACCAATTATTTCAGTACGCTACACTAGAAGATCAATATCAGGAAGAAGCTACCCTATCCAGCATCATTAACTTTAATTATGGGCAAATTATGCAAAGCAAAATCAACTTGAATAACCAAAACACAAACAGAGAACTTAACAAATAAGAGAGAAATTAAGCTCAACCTCTTCACCTCCAACTTCCTTCAGCTCTGGCCTATAATGAAAATCTGGATCTGAACATATATATGAACCGAATAGAGAATCCAGTTATCCAAAGAACGAACAACACCGAAAACTCGAATCTAGGCCAGACTGAAGCTGTGCCAATAACGTTTTGGACACTTTCTTTTTTGATTACTATCTCATTATAACATTTTCTATAGTCGTATGGTCATCTATCAGTATATGCGATTATAAATGGTTGTATGGATAAACCATGGGTATTTGTTATGGAGCATCGACGATGCCATGAAGTAGAATTGTCTATCACTCTTATTGCGTCAGTAAGTTCGAAGGAGGAGGTGTATTACTTACGAAACATTGATGTTAGGTACATCATTTACACAAGATATAATTGTAATCTTCATTATATCATTGTTAATCAAATTATTACTAAGAATTTAATTTTTAATGTAGGTAGAAGAAGAGAATGTGAATTCTTCGTCACTGCCATCACAATTTAACGAATTATCATATCATTTAACATGATTTTTAGTTTCATTTTGACTACCTACAATCTCTGTCATACTTTATATCGCGTATTTGATAATCATACGTTGTTTTAATTATTGAGTTTCAATAGTTATACATAAAAGTGCTATCTATTTATATTTTTCAATAAATTTAAGTATCATTTTCTAAATTACAATATTAAATTTGTATACAATGAACATTCCTCGATTATTTTGACTATATATATGTACTGTAATATGCACCGTGCAAAGTACGGGTTCATACTAGTAAAATTAAAAATAATGTAATAAAAATAAAAATATGTCCGTCAGTAGCTAGATTTCTAGACGGTTTGCGAACCTTTTCTTCATTCTAGTAGTCTTGGAAGGTTTGAAAAAATCTCACTTTGTCAAATTTTGACCAACCAACCAACACTCCTTTTTGTTGAACATAGAATAAACATATAAAATGGTAGTTAGTTGTACAAGCATCCGATATTCAAGTAGAGTTTGGAAAAGGCCCCATCCCAAGAGATGTGTTGTACGCAGTCTATTCTGATTTTATCAGTAGAACATAGAATAAACATATACCGTTATTATATGTTTAAATTTAATCTCTTTTTAGGAGTCTCACTAATCAAAGTTTACTAATTATTACTACTAATTTTTATTAGACAACAAAGTCTAATAATTTGATTAACGTGTTGTATACGTAATGTAAAATAGGGCAATTAATGAGAAGTAGTAAATGTACATGTCAAAGAAGGTCTGAATGCGAGCATCAAAACTCTGATCAGAAAGTTGATCCCAGAAATCACGAAGCTGGGCCTTTGTGATTGTCCCCGTTACTATTCCTCTCCTGCGCGCTAGTGCATCGAATAATTCCCCTGCAAACTCTTTCTCGTTCATCCCTGCGTGCATGCATGACAATACAATCAATTTAATTAATTGTTACTGCATGTTGACAATTATTTTACCGCTGGCTTCATGTCCATATATGTATGTCAAATTTTTATTTATTTAATTTTTAAAGTCAAAGCATATGATCTGACTCTCCTATCTTAACATCTTGAATGTGAATTTAGTAAGAGATACAGTGATATCACTCAAGAAAAAAGTAATAACAAATCACCATAATATGATATTATAAGTTAAAGTAACCAACTGAATGGGCAACTCATCATATTGAATTATTAAACGTTTTTATTTACAAAAATGAATCCCTTAATTAAAAGGATACCAACGTCAGTTCCATATGAAATAATTTCATGGAAGATATGTATAAAAAATGCCTTTGTTTTTAAGTAATATCTACCACATATAACTAATTTTCCCTGTCATGTCTCACAATCTTTCTGTGCGAAAAGGTCTCACTCATATTAAACTTGAAAGATGAGTGATATCGCTAACTCTGTCATATACGGTTAATTATGGTTAAATCAGATCGAGTTTTGTTCTTAAACAAGATGCACACAACTAAAAACATTTCTTATTAAGAAATCTCATGTGGAATTCTGTACCCAAATTAAATTCATCACACAACATATGAAAATGTTTACCCATCACCCAAACACAACAACCACTTTCCAGTGTGAATCTCGTTTGTACAGAATCTAGAGAGATCTATATATAAACGGCTTTACCTTTACAGGTATTACTATCCACATATATACCCATTACTGAAGCCCAACGTCATACTTTGAAGCCCCATCATCCTAATTAAACTTTGTAGAATTTTCTAACTAGAAGTGTCTATAAGTATTATAAGTAGGCACACGTCATACTTTTTTTTTTTTT
>JACYFF010031957.1:30059089-30242051 GCA_017589665.1 Selenicereus undatus
AATCTGTTCTGAATCCAAAACTTAATCACTTGAAAAAGATTAGTCATGGGAACTACTTGCTTCAAAATTATTTTTAGTCTGCAATACGCGACTCTTAACAAATGCTTTATAGCTTTGTTCATTAGACTTTCTTTCGTGCCTATGTTTAAAGTTGTGATACTTCATGTCATAGGTTCGATTAAACCTGTTGATCATGTGATCTAGTAGCTGTTCTTTTGCTATTAATCTGTCAACTTCTTTTTGTTGAGCTTCACATACCTCTGTATAATAGGCTACTTCATAATGACTGGCCTGAGCATAGGTCAAATTCTTTTTGTCATTTAACAAATAATACTGCTCTGCTATGAGCTTCAGATCATTGAAATCTTTCTTTTTCTCTAAAATAGAACGCATATGAAGGTGTTCGGGTCCTATGGGATTCATGCTTAGATATGGAAAGATAGACACGCCTTTAAGATTATGACGAGTAGTATAACATGCATCATTAAGACAAGTACTAAAAGCATATTACTGTTTTGAACAACCGGGTATCCTCGCTTACCAAGACAATACCTTACTGGGCTATGACCTCTTTTCGCCGGCGACCACCTGTCTTTATGGCTACTTCTTGGTCTACCAAAGGTACTCCAGTCTTTACACGGTAAACTCTTCAACTGGATTGTTGAACACAGTAATATACGAAAAGTACTTCTTCTTATTGATGATTATACTAACCGTACAATCTATGGAGGGTGCTATCCTCCCTGAGGAGTCACCCTGACATTTGAGAGAAATGTAAGAGAGAGAAAGAGGGGTTGTTCTCCACCAAATTCTACCTAAAGCTCTTCTCGAGCTCTCCTTAAATACAACTTAAAAAGTAAAAAGCTAACCGACAGGAAATAATGCGAATAATAATACAATCTTGCTTTTGGCAAGTGGAGGCTACTGTGTCAGACTGTAGCACCTTTATAGTACAATTATTCGGTTGCTTTTCTTCAACCTTATCGTCCTTTCAGAACCTTATCGTCCTTGTTAACAGGGAACCTTATCGTCCTTTCATGACTTTGGCAGATTCCTTGTCTGGGAGAGGGTCCAACACGCTTCCTAAGTGCGACGTGGGCACATTGAACACCCAGTATTTTTTGTGGTGTGAATGAGGCCACATAGGTGTGCTAACATCGGGAAGCTTCCTGGCACACGACACGCATTGATCCTGCTGATGCCTGCACTAATTTTATTAATGGCATCAAAACGTGGGACGCAGTTTCCTTCTGCGTAGATGAACATATTCGTGGGCGAATTGTACATGAACCCTTGGTTCCTTTCTCGGATTTGAGTTAATTTTTTAAGTAGGACTGCAAATCCTTCGGCACGTCTGTGACTGATCCAGAGATCATTTATGTCTGGAAGGCGAACTTGGTTACTTGCTTTGACTGCAATATTTGCTTCGTTTGGTGTACAAAACTGGATAAGTATCCATCCTGTTTGTGGCGATGGATAAATCTCAGGACTGACCGATATGAGTTTTAATACCACCATATCTGATCTGGAACTCCGTCTGAATTTCTTGACGGCTTCGATGAGAACTCTTGGTAATAAGAAAACTTCACGATTACCAGGAGAACTGGTAATACTGCCACAAAATCCATAAGTGAATGCCTTAAAGACATCCTCTGCATTGCTACCTGCAAGAAAATGGAGACGGGGATATTTTCCCGTACCTTCCACTAAAAGAGAGTTAGAAGAAGTGGTCATGTAGACCTGTTTGGTATAAGCACTGAATTGTGCCATTGTTAACAAAGACTGCTCGTCTTTTGGTAATACGGCTGATTGCCGTGGTTGAACTACGATGAACTCGTCTTCCTCTTTTTTCGAGGATTTAGGGACCTCTCTGTTTGAGAGTGGAGTTGCCTGGACTGCCTTTCCTTTATCACGAAAAGTAGGCATGTCTTCGGGCGCACTGGATATTTCTTTGTGAAATAAATTTGCTTTCTCGTATGTTGAGATAAACTCCTGATGAAGTTGTTCATCTAGTTCAATTGCCTTTATGGCAAGAATATCATCCAGACTGGATAATGCATTTCGAACTCGAGGCTGTATCTCCTCGTGCAGAACTCGTTGGTGTTCGAGAAGTAGATTCTGTGTTTGAATCAATTCTTGAATTGCCATCTCTAGCAATGTCTTCAGATTGGAGCTTTGAGAATAGCTCTCCTCTGTCATTGGCTTCCCTGCTCAGAAAATCAGCAAGATGATTATTCTTACCTTTAATATGTTCAATATCAAATTGATATTCTTGAAAATACTGCTGCCATCTATGGCGCCGTTTGTACTCAGGGGTACTGGGAAGCTTATTGAAAATATAAGCTTTAACATTAGTATTATCAGTCCGAACTAAGAATCGAACAGGCAGAATAAAGAAATGAAACTTTGAAAAGCTTCGTTTTAGAGCGAGTAGCTCCTTTTCATTACTATGGTAATTAACTTCTGCTGGTTTAAAGCTGCCATTTGCATATCTGCAAATGTATTCCTTATCTCCCTTTTGGGCTTTAAGAACACCTCCCCAGTATTTGTCAGAGGCATCTGTTTCGACGATGAGTTTATCACCTGTGTCTGGGATGGCTAACCGTGGTAGCTTTTGACACATCTGTTTTAATTGTCGAACAATACCTGTGTGGTAGTCCTGCCATTGCTGATTCATTCTCTTTTTAAGGAGATCCTGCAATGGTCCTTTTAGCCAGGCAAGATTAGGAAGAAAATCATTAACATAGTTAATGCATCCTAAAAACCGTTCGACTTGCTTTCTATCAACAAGGTGATCAGGAAAATTTGCAATTTTCTCACAAATATGAGGTTGCATTTCTATTCCGGTATGGTCTATTTTTAAACCAAGGAATTCTATCTGAGGCTTGGCAATTTCAGCCTTTTTGCTTGACAGAATTAAACCATGAGCTTGGCTTTTCTGAATAAATTGCATCAGATGATTTGCATGATCTGCAAGATTGTCTGAAAATATAAGAATATCATCAACATATACAAGACAAAAGTCAGAGTATTCGCTGAAGATATTATCCATACGTCTCTGGAAGATTTGAGGGGCGTTTTTGAGTCCCATTGGCATAACATTCCAAATATACTGTCCTTGGGGAGTACTGAAAGCAGTCAAGGGTTTTGCTGCATCTGTTAACTTAATCTGGTAGAACCCAGATTTGCAGTCAAACTTTGAAAACCATTTTTTGGTTAGGGTTTTGTTGACAAGGAGTTCCTTGTTCGGAAGGAAGTAGCCATCAAATACAGTAAGCTCGTTTAGCCGTTTGTAATTGATAACCATTCGAGGTTTTCCTCGCTTCTGTTCGGCATGGTTGTTAACCATAAAAGCTGGGCTACTATGTGGGCTCTTGTTTTCCTCCATGGATTTGAAAGCTAACTGTTTGTCAACAAGTTCTTGGAGTTGAACTTTGAATTCATGCTCATCAGCTGTACTGTAACGGATTGGTTTGACCCGTACAATAGAAGATGGATTCTTAAGTTGGATATCGGCATATGACTTATCTTTATCCCAGAATTTTAAGGGATTGTCATCGAAATTGGCTTGAAGTAAAGCTTTAACTTCGTTTTCAAGACGGAATTCAAATGCTTTCTGCGTTGTGCTGAAAGCTAAAAGAAGGGAAACAGGGCGTTTTTGCCTTGTTTTTGCCTTGGCAGGTAGGGGGATATCACCATGCTGGCTGCGAGGGCGAAAGGAAATGCGAGTTCGCATGACCGGAGGTGAAACAAAGTCTATCTGGAGCCAGTGGCCACACGGGGTAAGTAGACGGAGAGCCGAGTGATTTGATGAAAATTCAGAAAATCGACTCAAGAAATCAACGCCGAGAAGGACATTGTAGGTGGCGTTGGGTGGAGCCTGAATAACCACTGTGGGTAATGGGATGACCTTGTAAGTTTGGGTCAGAGAGTCTTTGAGACTGAGAAACTGGCCAAAAACTGCCTTGTGAAGGGTGGTAATTTGTCCAGAAGCAACCACGACTTGGAGTGGTTTGCGAAGGGTTTGCCAATATCGGTCGGGAAAGGTATTGGCTGAAACCATAGTGACATCGGATCCAGTGTCAATCATGGCATGAAACCATTCGGGCTTGTGATGACGATAAACAAGCTGAATAGGGATGTAAGGGACCTTATTCATGGATAAGAATGGCCTGAATAATAACATCATCGAGGGTGATGGTAAGGACTTTGTCGGTCGTTGTGAAAGTTGTTTCAGCAAGGAACTTAAGTCCAAGAACTAGGGCTGCTTTTGTGGGATAGGGCCTAGGTTCAATATGGATAATCCTTTCTACAGAATTAAAAAGGGTTGGCACATAAGTAAGTTTATGGGCCTCCAGTTCTGCGAAGAGCTTGGGTCCTGCAAAGTTTTGTTGCAAGGATGGGTTGATGAATATTAATCCATCACGCCAACTGGTTACGTAGATTTTTGTAACAAATTGGAAATTGGCCTTGTGTGTGGGCAATGTACTGGATTGGGCTTGTGGATAAGCCTGAAGAGTAGTACCATCCACAGAAAAACGGGCCATGGATTGGGTTCTTGCTGGAAGAAGAGGTTTGGGCTGTAGGTCCAATACCCAATTGTGAGGTTGGGCTGCCAATCCATACGATGTGTTGGGCTGTGCTTCACAGACATCACAAAAGACATCGTTAATATCAATAAAATCTTCATCGATAAATCGATCAATAATATGTGAGTTACTGATCATGTAACTTACCATTGTATAAATAGTAAATGGTGAATGATGCATGCATTCAAGTAAATCTGCTCTAGCAAATTTATAACATAAATTTAAGGCACGGCATGTGTCTAGATCTCTGATAGGGATACTAAAACCAGGATAAATGGTAAATGCAAGGTTCTGGTAAATCAGATTTCCTTGTAGGACGCCTATTAGGGCTTCATTCCTATTTTTAATGCGATTATGCATTAATGTGAGTAAAATGGGTGTATTAAGACCTTTTTGAAAGCTAGCCTTAATATGAATGCGGATTGCACCAAAATGAATATATCCTATCTTCGAGCGATCTTTATCTGGGATCTTTCGAAGCTTGGCCTTTACTTGGTCAAGGGTAATTAAGGGTAGTTCAACCTGACCACTACTCAGGTTACTAGGTATGGACTTTTCCTGTATGTTTGTCCCAAAATATTGAATATTTCTCCGTTTGAAGATATCTAAGAATGATTTCGAAAATCCTTCATGTGAAGACAACTGTAATTGTTGTTTTAAAACCTTTTGATATTTCTTTCTATCAAATATCAACTCTTTAGAGTAATTACCTGAGGCTTCTGCTTCATCCTCATCAAGGTTGTCATACTCATTCTGAGAACTCATCTTCTGAGCTGCTCAAATAACTTAAAACGAGGATATCGTCTTCCGAGCTGATCTCTGAGTAAGAGACTTCGTCAAAATCTGCAATTTGCACAAATAATTCGTTAGAATAAATTCCTGCAAAATTAAGCTGTTGTGGACACTCATTAGCGTAATGCCCTTTTTCATTGCAGTTCCAACATCTGCAATCTTTCTTTTCGATCTGCTTCGCGGTCGATTTTTCAGGAATGTTTTTATCCTTTGGTGTTTTTCCTTTTTTACCAAATTTCTTTTTAAAGAAGCGTTTTTTCTTCTTGTTTGGCTTAGGGAACTTCTTTATCTTCTTTCCCTTCAATTTTTTAGCCTTGAACTTTTTCTTCGGCTTTGGTTTGTCTGTACAACCAAATTTACTGAGGTAGTAAAGCTGGTCTTTGCATTTTAACTTCTTCTGGTCTTTCTGAAGTCGTTTGCGTTTGTACGCCTTTTCGCATTCATTTGCGAGTGTTATACGAGCAAATTCGATTCGTGCTCCAAGCGTATCTGTCCTCGTTGGACGTTCCAATGCTTTCCATTTGCTGAGAAGTAAATCACTCCAAGGGTATGGGAGTTTAGTGAAAAACATATCGTTATGAAAATTTAACGAATTTTGTATCGAACTAGATACCTCTGCTTTGTAATAATACTTTTCAAATTCACACGTATACGCATCAAAGTAATTGATGTCGCATATCTGCAAATTATACAGCATCGTTAGATACTTTTGTTTCTTTATGCGTTTTTCAGCCTGTCTGTGCTGTGCATAATCTTCTCCGAGAAATTCTCTTCGAATTTCGTTTTCCAACGTTTTAATGATGGTTTGTGCATCATTCGTTGTTGTACCGCCAAGATATTGGGCTTTTGTTTCTGCTGGCAGTGCCTGAAACCAATCTGCAACTTTTCCACTTAAGGTTAGTGGTAAAAAGGTTTTGAGTGAGTCACCTTCTGTACGCGTGACGCCTTGATAAATTAATAACGCTTTTACCCACTCTGTTATAACTTCATCTGTGTTGGTTACACAGTCGATGTTGAGTGTAGCACCTGCATTGGTTAGTGGATACACATGTCCTGGATGCGGAAAGAGCTGTCGTCCTCCTATACGCCTTCTTCGTGACGTCCCATGGGGATAACGATATCGCTGTGCTTCTTCGTCACTGCTCTCTGGTTGTTCGTTCATTCTAGACTGGACTTCTGTCTCAATCTGTTGTCCAGCTTGTCCCGATTCTTGGGTTTCTGGTACTATACCTGAATCTTCCATGTTACACTGTAATTGTAACTCATTAATACGATTTATAATCTCATCTTCTTCTGAAGAATTGGCCTGGTTGTAAGCCTCCTCTAATTCATCGAGGGTTTGGAAGGTTCTTACCATATTGGTTATGGATGGATAGCCAGGTTTGGTTGGGTCACCTGGGGGATTAAAGTGTACTTTCCTTCGTACTATTCTTTTGTCAGGACTTGGTTTGGTTTGTTCTAAGACTAACTTTTGAACTTCACCTAATCCTTCGTAAATGCTTTCTAGTTTAGCATCTATGGTTTGTCCTTTTATAGACTCTTTCCATAATTCCTTATATGGAACAGATGAACTAGAACCGGTGTTACTCATTACTAAGTCCGGATAAAGAATCTCTAGCTGGTGACACTAGTTCTGGCTGTACATACCAATAGGTGTCGATTTCATCATCGAAGGGCACATGTTGTATGCTTATTTGTGACCTTGGGGTCGTCTTTTGACCTGTGCGTCTGGCTCTGATACCATTTGAGCGGATGCGGAATCTGTTCTGAATCCAAAGCTCAAATGGTATCAGATATATATATATATATATATATATATATATATATATATATATATATATATATATATATATATCTTATGCGTGGAGGTTTCGGGGGGGAGAACTGGATCCTTACACAAGCTAATTGCAACCTAGGAGAATTATATTGGGATTATATGAGATTGTTAATTACATACCATATTTAATGGTGAAGAATCATATCTGCCTAGAGGGGGGTGAATAGGGAGATTACAACAAATCGAATTTTAAATCAACAAGTTAAAAGGAGTGCATAAATTAAATCAAGATTGAACGTAACGATATTTTAACGAGATTGGGTCTCAATCAGGCTTAGGTCGTCACCTAGAGTTATCCAACTCTAGGATTCAACACTCTACTTGTATTATTAAGATGAACTCACCCTATCTCTCAGAGCTACCTCACTCTAGAGATCCCAATTACTTAGACCAATCTCTTGGTATAAGCTTGGGTAGACTTTAACCTCGTAAACTCCAAGTTCACTCCTTAATAATAATTTTCACCTCAATATTTGTTCACAATAGTAACACTCAATACAAAGGTTTTAACAAAAGATTTTAGGAGTAATATTTCTTAATGCTTCAGTATGTTGATCTGCTTAAGCTTGATTGGTATTTATAGACTTCAGTGCACGTCTATCAAATATGGCAAGTTAGCTGAGATATTATTTCAGGGCCTTGAATTCTGGTGGTCAGCTTTTGATTTGATCTTCTTGCTTTGATTCTAACTGATATGATCCACTCTCTTGCCTTCTTAAAAAAATTGCAGAAGCTTGCAATATCTTTTAGTCAATAAAATATCATACCTTGATTTGATTCAATGGAGAGATTCTTGCCTAACTTTGCTTCAACGTGTAAGTCTTGTATGGCAAGTGATAATCATGAAAAGTGTATGAATCAAGGTCTTCGTATGCCAGCCAAACGATTTCCTCAATTGATTTAATAAGTCAAGATCATGCATATCTTTTGATTTTATACATGGGCTGATTTCTTTAAGGCAAGTATTTTGTCCAAGGCAAGTGAGCAATCATTTTGATAGGCTAGGATAGTATATATATTTTAGCCTAAATCAATTTCCACGTTTTTGTTAGCTGGAACTTCATGTTTTCTTTTTCTATTAAGCCTCTAATTAATTTTGTGTTTCATCAAAACTTTTCTAGCCACTAAGGGAGTCAACAATCTCCCCCTTTTTGATGAAAGACAAAATTAATGTTGGTGATTT
The DNA here is from genome assembly GCA_017589665.1 of Selenicereus undatus. Classification (NCBI taxonomy): domain Eukaryota; kingdom Viridiplantae; phylum Streptophyta; class Magnoliopsida; order Caryophyllales; family Cactaceae; genus Selenicereus; species Selenicereus undatus. The sequence continues at coordinate 30,067,491 of JACYFF010031957.1, forward strand.
GTATCATGTTGAGGTCATGGAGAGGAGATGCATTGTATATGTATGTGATATATTGTTAGATATGAAGTTCAAGGATTTGCACTGTTTTGAAACATAGATAAGTAACAACGTTTAAGTGAAATAAGCAATATAATCATTTGAACTATTTCAAAGCATAGATATATTTGGTTAGGAAGCATTGTGTAAGCAACATAAGTAGAGCTATGCTTACTAACATCATAGTTTAGCAACATAAGTAATTAATAGGGTAAGCATTTGAACTGAAAAGTCTAATTACTACAACTAGTTAAAGCCATAGATAGTAATCGACACTGTCTCCCCCTCTTTCATTAAAAAGGAGGGAATTGAGATCATCAACAAAAAACAGTGGGAGCACACCAACAAGAGATTAAAAGACTGGGAAGGTTGAAGATTTAAGGCATGTGCTTGGAGGCTTTGGCAGCAGATAAGAGTTGGGCAGCATAGGTAGAGCTTTGTGCCTGGTCAGTAGCAGAAAGAGGAACGGCTATACACTGGCGAGTCAGGCTACTCATGGTGATGAGATCACCAAGCTTCTGATTGACCTCAAAGATGTGAGAGGTGAGCAAGGTCTGGATGCGGTTGAGGCGATTGTCGATGATAGCCTGATTGTGAGCAATCCCATCAGAGTAGAGTAGAGTAGAGAGGGAAGAGAGGTGATTTGAGGATGGGGTACTCAAGCTTGTCGGCAGTGTCTTGCAGCTCATAGACTTTTTCATCTAGATTAAGGATGGGGTCGAGTAGAGAGGGAAGAGAGGTGATTTGAGGAGAGGTGAGACACGGTTTAACATCCTGGCCATATTTTTGGGAAACATGCACAAGTTCTTCCTGAATCATATCCTCAACAAATTTCCACTCACCGAAGTCTGTTTGGTAAAACTGAATGTTTTTCAGGGAGGTGGGTGAGATGATGGGCACTGATTGGGCTTCTTTAAACTCTTGTGTAAGGCAGACACCATAGTGGGTGAACACAAGAGTCAGGGTGGCATAAGGGAGGGGAGGAGGAGGCCTAATAGAGCTCACTTTAGACATGGCCCCAAGAATGTACCGAGCATAATTCACTGGTTTTCTAGTCATGAGCAAATATATCAACTCGAGAGTTTTGGTGTTAACACTATCAGCAGAGTTAGGCTTGGACAGAATGGTTTGGACGATGACATAGTAGAGGAGCCGAGGATCCTTTTGGAAAATAAGATAAGAGAGGTGAGCGGGGTTAGGCTGACTGTAGGGATGGGCAAATTCGGTCAAGCACTTCTGTCGTGCTTCAGTCTGAGACAGAGTAGATGGGGGTACTGCAGGGAGATGGAGGATGGTGTTTAACTCGGATTCAGTGAGAGTGAACTTAGTATATTTCACTTGGCATTCAAGGGCGATAACAGGTCCAGTTTTAACAGTTCAAAGATTAGCATAAAACATACGAACCAACTGAGGATAGTAAGCAACACCTAAATCTAACAACTGGCCACCATTGCTCTGTAAAAAATATTCAATGAAACCCAAATTTTCAACCAGAAAGGATGAAATGTCGACTCGGGCACAAGCATGGGTGGGTCGACGGGAAAAGTCAGTCATGAATTTTTCTCTAGCCAAGTCTGAGTGAAACCAAGCTAGAGGGATTACCTCAGAGGTGTTGGTAATGGGTCGAGGGGAGTGAGCAGAGGAAGGGACCTCAGTGGCCGTCGGCGATGGAGGTCGGCGTGGAGGCAGTGGTGAAGCTATCGGCTGCCCGGCAAATGCTAGAGGTGAGGGGAGAGACTGGTGTGGAGGACGGTCGAGCAAGGGCGTCGGTGGAGCTTGAAAGGGTGAACTGTTCATCGGTGGTCAATGGAGGTGGGCGTGTAGGTCGGATCGAGATCCGAGCGCTGCGGCGATGGGGGTCGGCTTTGGTGATGTGGTGGCCAAGCTTGGGGGTTGGGGAGGTGGATTTTGGGGTTCGAGTTTTGCGGGCCATGGTGGAGTTGTGGAGTTTCTTCAAAGAGCTATGGAGGTAGGATGAGAGGGATTATAAGGTTTGAGTGGTTTTTATATGGAGAATGCAATCCTTGGTAGAGATTTGAAGGTGGATTGTGGCATGAATTTGGAAGGGAGGAGAATGGAGAGGGTTGAATTTGGAAAGGGAAAGGGGGACTCGGCTAGGTGGTGCGAATGGAGCAGAGAGAAAATGGGATGAAAAGGGGAAAGTAAGAGAGAGAGAAGAAGATGAGAGGTGAGATTTTAATTGCCTGAAGATGGAAAACATTGGTTCTAGTATTGTCAGGATACTGGGAGAATGGCAAAGAGCAGACGTGGGATTTTTTTGGTGTGAGGTTTTAAGGCAATTGAAATCTTATTGGTGTATGATGGCCCGAAAGTTATAAAGGAACTTTTGGCTAATAATGTTGCTCCATTTAATTGCACTAGTTTTATTTCAAGGTGCTGAAATTAGTTTTTCGGACAATGTCAATTAAACTAGGATTGTGGAATGTACCTGATTAAATAGGATAATGGACAACCTTGTTAAGACCTTCAATACATAAGTTTTGTCCAGATGGTGGTGCCTATGCCTGAAATTCACTTTGCAAATTGAATTAGTTATGAGAGAGGGCTTCCCCTCAATTTATGCATCTATGTTTAACATTCCGAGTTCATATGTGATAAACTTGAAACGTTCCTCACTTAAGGGCTTAGTGAAAATATCGACTAGTTGATGTTCTGTAGGTACAAAGGTGAGGGTGACATGTCCCTTTTCAACGTGATCTCAAATAAAATGATGACGTACCTCGATATGTTTGGTGCGAGAGTGTTGGATTGGATTTTTTGTGATATCAATAGCACTTTTATTGTCACATTTTATAGGGACTTTTTGGAGATTTATCCCAAGATCCCGTAATTGCTGGATTATCCAGAGTAGCTGAGCACAACAGGCACCAGCTGCAATGTATTCTACTTCAGCGGTTGAGAGGGCAACTGAGTTTTGTTTCTTAGAGTGCCAAGAAACCAAGCATGATCCAAGGAACTGGCAAGTTCTTGATGTGCCTTCACGGTCGACTTTGTAGCCTGCATAATCTACGTCAGTGTATCCTACCAAAGAGAAATCTCCCCCTCGGGGGTACCATAGTCCCAGATTTTTTTTCCCAACTAGGCATCTAAGAATTCGTTTTACACATGTAAGATGGGATTTTTTAGGGGAGGCTTGAAATCTAGCACATAAGCACACACTAAACATGATGTCAGGTCGACTAGTAGTAAGATAAAGTAATGGGTCGATCATGCCTCGATAAAGCTTTTCACTAATTGGTTTTCCTTCTTTATCAAGATCTAATTTTTCAGTTGTAGCCATAGGAGTCTTGGCATGCTTGGTGTGATCCATTTTAAATCTTTTTAGAAGATCGTTTGCATATTTTCTCTGGCTAATGAATATACCATCTTTACATTGCTTAATTGGAAGGCCTAAGAAGAATTTTAACTCGCCTATCATGCTCATCTCGAATTCTTTTCTCATGAGGTTGGAAAATTCTTCACAAAGGGAGTTGTTCGTAGCCCCAAAAAGTAAGTCATCCACATAAATTTGGATAATTATAAAATCATGCCCTTTGGTTTTAGCAAATAAGGTTTTATCAATGAGTCCCCTTTTAAAATCATGTTGTAGAAGAAACTTGCTCAATCTCTCATACCAAGCCTTAGGGGCTTGTTTTAGACCATAAAGGGCTTTTTGAAGTTTATAAACATGATTGGGGAAGTCTAAATTTTCAAAACCTGGGGGTTCTTCAATGTAGACTTCTTCTTGTAGGTATCCATTTAAGAATGCAGATTTCATGTCCGTTTGATAAAGTTTTATGTTCATATGTGATGCAAATGCCAATAGTATTCTTATTGCTTCTAGTCGTGCAACAGGGGCAAAGGTTTCATCAAAATCGTTACCTTCTTCTTGGCTATATCCCTTAGCCACTAACCTTGCTTTGTTTCTTAAAACATTTCCACTTTCGTCCAATTTATTTCTGAATACCCATTTAGTTCCTATAACTGGATGGTCGCTAGGTCGAGTCGTAAGTGTCCATACTTGATTTCTTTCGAACTGATTTAGCTCATCTTGCATAGCATTTATCCAATTTGCATGATTCAGTGCTTCTAGATAATTTTTTGGTTCTACGAGTGATACAAAAGCAAAGAATGCACAAAAATTACGTAGAGATAAATGAGTTCTTATACTTATGGATATATTTGTCAATAGATAATCCATTGGATGAGAGGATTTATACTTGAAGTATTTTTGGGTTACCTCATGTTGAGATGCATTAGGCGGGGAGTTTTCTTCAGTTGTGGACTCCTCTTCTTCTTGAGGTGAGGAGTCTTCTTGTAGTTCTTGTGACAGCTCCTCAGCAGGGTGTATCTCTATTGCCGTTTCTTCTTCATCGTCATCATGCTTGTTTAAGTGGAGATTCGGGGTTATAGAACCACTTAACACACCATTATTTGATACATCAAAAATTACATGGATACTTTCTTCTATAGTTTTTGTACGTTTATTATAAATTCTATACGCCTTACTCTGTAATGAATAACCTACAGATACTCCATCGCTTCTTGCATCAAATTTTCCTAGAGTATTTTTTCCATTATTATGAACATAGAATTTACACCTAAAAGGTTTAAAATAGGATATGTTAGGACGTTTACCTTTAAATAACTCATAAGGTGTTCGTTTTAAAATTGGTCGAATTAAACACTGATTTAAAATACAATTTGCAGTATTCACTGCTTTGGCCCACAAACTTTGAGGAACATTGCTTTCGCAAATCATTGTGTGTGCCATGTCCTCCAGAGTACGATTTTTTCTTTCCACTACCCCATTTTGTTGAGGTGTTCGTGGAGCCAAGAAGTTGTGAGCAATTCCATGATTGCTACAGAAGTCACTAAATCCCTTTTGATCAAATTCTCTACCATGATCGCTTCTGATGAAAACAATATGAGAGCTTTTGAAGACTTGCAATTGTTTACAGAGTTTAGAGAATTCTTTAAAAGCTTCATTTTTTTCTTTTAAGAAGGATACCCAAGTAAAACGAGAATAATCATCAACAATTACAAAAATGTATTTACTATGCCCTAGACTTTGTATTGGTATTGGTCCACATAAGTCCATGTGAAGTAGTTCTAATAGTCTAGATGTGCTAATGTTATTTTTTGATTTAAATGAACTACGTCCTTGTTTTCCCCTAGCACATGCATCACATATATGATCATATTTAAAATTGCATGCATCACATACATGATCATATTTAAAATCGCATGTAGGAAGTCCCCCTACTAATTCTCTTTTTGCCAATTTCTTAATAGTGCGCATGCTTGTATGTCCTAACCTTCGATGCCATAACCAATTGTCCTCTTGATGAGAGGCTTTAAAACATGACAGATTTTGTGATGGAAGGTTGTCAATGTCTATTGCGTAGACATTTTCGACTCTTGGTCCATGAAGGGCAACTTTTCCTGATTGTTTATTTTTTACAATACAATTAGTGGAATCAAATGTTACTAGATTTCCTTTATCACATAATTGAGATATGCTAAGGAGATTAAATTTTAGGTCATCGACAAGATAAACATTATCAATTAAGTTGGATGGGTCTTTACCGATTTTTCCAGCACCGATTATTTTACCTATACCTTTATCGCCAAATGTAACGCTCCCATGTCCTTTCTTTTTGATTTCAGTGAACAGGGAGGCATTGCCACTCATGTGTCTTGAGCATCCACTATCAGGGTACCATAGGTCTTTTCCATATTTTAAGCATACCTACAAAACAGGAAATCAAACATTTCTGCTACTTTTTGCATAAAATGTATTTCTAAGGTCATTGCTTATCATGTTCGGTGGTTTGGTTCCCTTAGGAACCCATATCTGAGTAACCTTTTGTGATAGTTTTTTAAATGGGCATGCGAAGTGGCTACTTTTACTTGTTCTTGTATCTTTTTTATACAGACTAGGTTTAACAAAGAAATTTTTGTAGGTTTTCTTTTTGTTAGAGCAATTATGTCCAATTCCTTCTTTGTTAAACGAAGCTCGTTGGGTACACAATATTTTATCCAAGTTTTTTTGTCCTTTAGTGAACTTTAGAATTATGTTGTGTTCTTTGTCACACTTGTTCTACCATTCCTCATTCTTGTTTTCCAAAATTCTAATTTTGTGATGAAGTTCATTATTCAATTTTTTAAGGTCTGCATTTTTTAGTTTTACATCTTGAAAGTTTCTCTTGAGATCTTTATATTTTGAGGAATATTGTTGTTCTAGTCTAGCGAAACTTACCAAGGCATTGATTAATTCATCTTTAGAACATTCATAAAGGGCTGCAATATTTACCTCGTTTGTATTTTCATGATCTTGCCCTTCTTTTGCCATGAGACATATGTTGGCATTGTGCTCGTCATCACTTTCACTTTCACTGGTGTCACTATCGCTCCAGGCTGCAATCATTGCTCTTTTGTTTTCTTTCTTTTTGAATCTTCAGGATTCGCCCATTTTTTAGATGAGCGGACAATCTTTCAACAAGTGACTTAGCAAACCAAAACCATAACATGAACTGACATTAGAGTTATCTTTATTGAAAAACTTGCCTTTGAATTTTTCGTTTCTTTTTGATGTGGATCCTTTTGAGTTAAAACCTTGTTGATAAATTTTTTCTTTATTCCCATTTTATTAAGACCCCGAACGATTAATAAGAAGGCCTCTTCATGATTATCGTTGGTTTCTTCTTCTTCAGAAGTAGAATCTTCTTATGTGACTTTAAGGGCTCTCCCTTTCTTTGAATTTTCTCCTTCATGTTCTTTAAAATGGATCTCATGTGTTAAAAGTTTTCCCAAAAGATCATCTAACTCCAATTTTTTGAGATCTTGCGCTTCTTCGATTGTCGTGACTTTAGGTCCCCACTTATTCTCGGGTAGGCATCGTAGAATTTTTCTCACCATTTGTTCATTTGTGTAAGCCTTACCAAGAGATTTTAGATTATTAGTGATGTCAGTGAATCGTGTAAACATATTTTTTATTGATTCATTTGATTGCATTTTGAATAGTTCATACTGATGTATGAACATATTCATTTTGGTTTCACGGACTTGGATAGTTCCTTCATAAGTAACAATTAATTTGTTCCAGATCTGTTGAACTGTATCACACGCAGAAATACGGTTATATTCGTTAGCATCCAAACCACAATAAAGAATATGCTTTGCTTTTGAGTTCTTGGTGAGTCTTTCCCACTCAGCACTAGAATACTAATCTTTGGGTTTATCAATAGACTCGCCCTTGTCATTCTTGATTTTAGGAGTAGAGTAAGGTTCATTTTTCACAATTTTCCATAGTTCCATATCAGTAGATTCAATGAAAATTTGCATGGCATTTTTCCAGTGAGAAAAGTTTGTTCCTTTAAACAGGAAGGTCTAACAGTGGATCGACCTTCGATATTGATATCTCTAGAGAAGGCCATGATCGTCACCCACTCGACTGTTAGGTCAAAAAGTGTGGGACTGACTCTGATACTAATTGAAGAATCAGATCCCCCTAGAGGGGGGTGAATAGGGAGATTACAACAAATCGAATTTTAAATCAACAAGTTAAAAGGAGTGCAGAAAATAAATCAAGATTGAACGCAATGATATTTTAACGAGATTGAGTTTCAATCAGGCTTAGGTTCTCGCATAGAATTATCCAACTCCAGGATTCAACACTCTACTTGTATTATTAAGATGAACTCACTCTATCTCTTAGAGCTACCTCACTCTAGAGATCCCAATTACTTAGACCAACCTCTTGGTATAAGCTTGGGTAGAGTTTAACCTCACAAACTCCAAGTTCACTCCTTAATAATAATTTTCACCTCAATATTTGTTCACAATAGTAACACTCAATACAAAGGTTTTAATGAAAGAGTTCAAGAGTAATATTTCGTAATGCTTCAGTATGTTGATATGCTTGAGCTTGATTGGTATTTATAGACTTCAATGTACATCCATCAAATATGGCAGGTTGGTTGAGATATCATTTCAGGGCCTTGAATTCTGGTGGTCAGCTTCTGATTTGATCTTCTTGCTTTGATTCTAATTGATACGATCCACTCTCTTGCCTTCCTAAAAAAATTGCAGAAGCTTGCAATATCTTTTAGTCAATAAAATATCATACCTTGATTTGATTCAATGGATAGATTCTTGCCTAACTTTGCTTCAACGTGTAAGTCTTGCATGGCAAGCGATAATCATGAAAAGTGTATGAATCAAGGTCTTTGCATGCCAGCCAAACGATTTCCTCAATTGATTTAATAAGTCAAGATCATGCATATCTTTTGATTTTATATGTGGGCTGATTTCTTTGAGGCAATTATTTTGTCCAAGGCAAGTGAGCAATCATTTTGATAGGCTAGGATAGTATATATATTTTAGCCTAAATCAATTTCCACGTTTTTGTTAGCTGGAACTTCATGTTTTCTTTTTCTATTAAGCCTCTAATTAATTTTCTGTTTCATCAAAACTTTTCTAGTCACTAAGGGAGTCAACAAATGGTATATATCAGAAACTTTAATTCAGATAATGGCCATCAGAGTTTGCTCCAACATATCAGCTCAGAGCAATCAGTGCAAGAAAAATTTGACATTTTCAGAGGCAATTGAGAATGTTCAGCTATTGTCTGCTTGCATGTGTTCTGATGAGATTCGTCTATCTTTGCATAATACAACAGTTGCTCATTGAGGACTCTATCTTTGCATGTGTTCTTAAGCAGAAGTTCAGCTAAGTGTACCAGAACAGCATGTGAAGTCTTTGAAATCTTGCGAATGGCAATGGTTTTCAGAGACCTTCCACAATCTTCTCCATCAAGAATGTTATTATCGGGTTCTGACTCATTTGGCTGTAAGCAACTCCAACAGGGGGGAGGGGACTTGGTTTCTGGAGCAAGATGAGGTAAATTTCTTATACAACAGAATGGGTAGACAAACCTCAATAAAATCACAGTGCCAGCTCACAATATTCATCTTAGGTTCCTCCAGATTGGGTAAATTGTTTAACATACGGCTCTGACCAGGGATATGTCTTTCAGTCAATGTATACTGAGCTTCATAACCTTCGAATTGAATGATGTTTGTGGAAGATCTTTCAACATGCAGTAAAACAACGCCTGGGAATAAAAACAGAAGCAAATGCAGTAGGTCACCTACCTTAGTATAGATACTGTGAGAGATAATAAAACCGAGAACAGGTATAACATTTGCCGTAACCAATTCACATGAAAATGAGACTGCTGTAGCACGTAGAAGTTTCTTAAGAACATGTACGACTTAAGGAAACCCTTGAACTCCATATTTCGACATCAAAGATTAATGGTGACATCAGTGAGTGAAGAAAGATTCGTAGCTTCTACAGACTCGACAAATCTAGTATAATCTAAGCACTTAAAATTTGGGCAGTAAATCTCTAAAATGTGCCCAAAATCATAGTGTTCGGTATTATCAAGGACAAGAGCAGCAAGGTTCAGCTCATTCAAACCAAAGCAATTATAAATCCCCAGCTCCTTAAGCAAAGGGCAGCCATGTGTGATTTCCTTACACATGCTGTCCCTCAGCTCCACCGTTATCAGCCTCAAGATTCTTGACGAGCCCATCTGGACCTGGCTCAGGTGCTTTATGTTACCAAACTCCAACCTTAGCTCAATAAGAGAATCGCTGAAAAACTCAGAGTGTGGCCATTCACATAGCACCTCATCAGGCTTCACTGTACAAAAAATGAACTCAAGAGCCTCCACGTGTTTTGTAAGGGCAAAATTGATCCATGATTCTAGCTCATGCCCACGATTCCGGTCTTCAATGTCTAAGTAAAACGTCTCGGGGATGTTGACTCTGAATTTGTCGATTTTGGCCTTCTTGTAGTCTATCAGCACATTACGTACAAAAGTGAAGATGGACAAATTATCATCATCATCCCATAAACCAAAGCACTGACCGGAAGATTAAGACTAGAAAGCAAAGTCCTCTCTTAATCATCATAGCTCTGATGCCGTCCCCAGTGGGTAGAAAGGAAAAGATGTGGACAAGGATGCAGTGTGGTAAGCTATATAATCTGTCTTATTCCGGAATCATGGTTGCTAGATCGATATATATGTCAATAATGAAACATCAAGCTAACAGTATAGAAGGAGAGGGCTAACCTGAAACGTGATACAGCTGCTCTGAAATGAATATGTTGCCAAGCAGTTTTCCTTCAATGTGAATCTGATTGTGTCTTGAAGTTTAAAAGAAGACATGGTAGCATGATGTAAAATTCATTTTGATGGCAAATGCAACTTTTATTAGTGCTTCTTGACAAAAAAAAGAAAAAAAAGGGAAGGCCATCTTTTAAAATAATTGCTTCTAATTGAGTATGGTTGGACTGGGTATTGAAACAGCAGAAAAATATCTTTGGTGTTCTCTGAATAAATACCAAGCAAGTTGCTTCTTTTGACATGGTCAAAATTATCCTAATCCTCCTTTAATTACTCTTAAGTAGGCTTACTTACACTGAGTTATGCCTATGTTCACATGGTCCAAGTAATACACTGAGTCAACTTTTCGAGATTGTGCTTTTAGCCTAAAGTAAATGGTTTTATCGAACACTGATGCTTAAGGTGAAATAAAGAGTTTGGGCGGTGTGGTTCAAAAGAAATGAACCTCCTTTAGTTACATACCAATTCGCCTTAGATTCCTCTGTTTCTCCTTTTTTCCTTTTCCTTGACTCCTAGGAATTTCAGTTTCACTGAACATGCTCCAACAAATAATATTACACTATGTTGAATTGAGTGATGAGTATGTTGAATTGAATGTCTCATCACTCATGCCAACAATATCAAGTGCAAATTTTTTGAGGGATCCCATGTGGATTCAAGTTTGGATAGCAATATCACAACTCATGGGTTCAACTGTAACGAGGGATTGGTTAGTGAAAACAAAGTCACAGACTCTAAGCAACAATGATTAATATCAATTTTCAACACCTTGGCTTCTCTACTCAGAGTAAATTTTATCCATATTTCTGCCTCAGGGGCTCCTTCATGCATATGAAGAAGGAATTCTTTAATGGTAGGTCTTTTGTGAAAAATTAGCACATTACGGACACAAACCGAGAATGGTTCCAAGACTGCATTGGTTTCTTGTTTATAATAATTGTGATTCAATGTTTGACAAAATTCATAGTCACTGAAATCAGTGTGAACCAAAGTCCAAAGATTTCCAAACTGGGCAGGGAGGTTCTTACAGCATCTAAAGTTGGCAGAAACGAAAGTATGTGAATAAGAACTTCATCTAGTAATTCGCTCCACCTGTCTCTGCATTTATGCTTCTTCAATCAAGATTTAATGGTGTAGTTGAATGTTGATCCACACAAAAGCACATTGAACATTTGGACTCAGAAAAACTCAGTAAGATCGAGTGGGTGAAACACGAGGGCAAGAACTGGTTGAGAACACGGCATTCATAATGAAGTTAAATTGAGAAAGGGGGGAAGGAAATTATGAACTGGGTATTCCAGGGTGAGCTTTCTTCAATGGCAAGCCTCCTTCGGGGACTTCAATAGTCGAGCAGAGAGCAAATCCTACCCGTGTTTGAAATTGTACGGAAAGTCAAAATGCTTTGTTCTTTTTTATTTCAGTTCCGAGACTTGAATAGAAAGGGGGTATTACTCAGAGCCAGGGACATGGGTTATTCTCACATGTCCGGTTTTCAATGTGTGCATTTTATTGTATACACCTAGGAGCCTTTTTTTTTTTTTTGGTGAGTAAGCATCAGTTTTTTAAACAGACTGGCTACTTAATGCGATAGAGTAACTTAATGCGGTAGAGTAGGTGATGGTTTGGTTCATCATAATTAATGAATTATGTAATTATATTGTCATTTTTTATTTATTTCCAATTTTCGTTATCATTAACACTCATGTATTATATTTTATCACATTTTATTTTTGCTACATTTGAGATTTAAGATTAGTATACACAACCCGATGTCATTATAAAATCAAATATCATTGCCAATTTTTATTTTTAGATTTATATTCATTATTTAGAGGCTTTTTGAATTTAAAAAATTATTATTGTTTGATTGGATATGTGGATTTAAATTCCTTACTAACTCTAATTAGGTGATTCATTGGCTGTCTTGATAAAATTCACTAATGGTAGGCTATTTGTTCATATACTAGTGTGAGGTTGTTCACTAAGTTTGCCTAATTTGTTCATATATCGTTTAACCATTGGTCACTCTCAGGCATGTGAATGTTAATTGTTCAATAAGCCTCGTCTACTTGTTTATTGGACATCTTAATAAAGTTCACTAATGGCAGAATATTTTTGTACATAGTATTGTGAAGTTTTTTATTGAGGCTGCCTAATATGTTCATTGATTGTTTCAATAATGTTCACTCTTAGTAGGTATTTAATTTAAATTGCTCGCCAAATGTCGTGGACTTGATCACCAGACGTCTTAATAAGTTACACTAATGGTAGTATATTTGTTCATAATATATGGTGATTTTGTTCTTTGAGGCTAACCATCTGTTCAATTATTATTTCAATGATGTTCATTCTCTAGTATGCAAATATAAATTGTTCATTAAGCCTCTTCAGCTTGTTTATTGTACGTTTGGATAAAGTTCACTAATAGTAGGATTTGTTCATTATCTATTGTAAGGTTGTTGATTAAGGCTACCAATGTGTTCATCTATTGTTTCAATAATATCTTTAGAGTATTGAGTTATCATTTGCTACATGATGATCAGAAATGGTATGCTAAAGAAAATTAAAGTTGAAAATAATTTTAAAAAAAACATAGGCATTAACAAATATCCTTTAAATCATAGACATACATTAACAAATATCCTTTAAATCATGAACACACTATACAAGTTATTAAACAAACCTTTAAACTTGTAAAGTAATCGAACAAAGTTTACCATGCACCAATATTCTTTGGATCAGGAACAATATGGTAAACATTATTGAAGTAAATTTTAATATAGTAGCAATCAATGATTAAAAAAAAGGCAATCAAGTGCAATAATAAATAAGGAGACATTTCTTTTTAATGATGAACAAACTCAAGATCCTAAATGAACAACTTATAGCTACAAGCTGAACAAATAGTAACTACATATCCTACTGACAAGTGAATTTAAAAGGGGAAAAGATAGTTAAAACTCCAGTACAAAAGCAAGTACACCTTTGCTAGTTGAAATACTTTGACTCTTAACCTGCCCCCTCATGGTTCTTTATCCTTGAAACATCCATGGTGAAGGTGAACATACCATTGCTGACTAAATGACTATCAACTGATGTTCGTGTTGCAGTCTATAATATCTTTCAATTGAGTAAAATCAGTAGTTAATATATTAAACAATTGTTTGATAACAAGTGAATGTATTCACACATGTACATTTAATTTAAATTTGGAAGGAAGAAATCAAGTATTATTGGGATTTAACCGGTAATTGTGACAAAAGTGGTGAAATTTTGAGTTTGCAATATTATTTTGCTAAATTTTCTAGTGAAATTTTTTGAAAAGAAGATGATTTGCAGTGAAAGGATAAAGACAAAAAAGCAGAAAGAACTGTAAGGCCATTCGCAATGGTTGACACGTGAGGCATTGGTAGGGCCCGCGTGTCTTCCCCATGCCAAATTTGCTCTGGCAGCAATGTGAAAATGCGTGTGACACGCGCGCAGCACGCTTGTGCGTGTCTCCTCGCGTGTCACTGTTTACATTTTTAAAATATTTTTCTTTGTTTTTTCTTTTTTTTTGAAGTAATATATTATTTTTATATGATTAAAAAAATAGGTTGTGTGTTATAAAGTGGATCAATGACAAATATTTTTATTGGATGATTAAAATTGAATTCCATTTGTTGGAGAAGTGATTGAATGCAAGTTCCAAAATTGTGGAACTTTTGTTGACCTGGCAGGCTAGAGTTCCAAAAACTGGAACTCTGCTGGGAATGCTCAAGGAAGGAAGTAGTTGTGACAAGGTATATGATTATAGTGTAAATTATATTTGTATATTTTGCATATATATACAACTCCAGACCTGCACGATTGGGTGAGCCATTCTTTTACTAAAACATGTACATGGTACCAGAGCAAGAACATTCCTTTCTCCTATGACCTAGCCATCTTTCTCCTCTCAAACCCTAGTTGTTTTCGTCCTCTTTGTACTATTAGCCATGGCTGACGCATCCTCTCTTTCGACTACGTCCACCGTCCCCTGCTCATCAGTCGTGGTTGAGCCCTTGTTCACTGCTACGCATTCCTTGCCGCCGTCGACACCCATCTTTGGCCCATCAACTCCTCCTCTCATGGCTAATATGTCGGATGGTTTTCGCTCTTCTCTGCCCTATTGCCGCTTTCCGCCATCACCTGTACCGCCCTTCATCTCCTTGATAGTCTCCACCGTCGTCGGTTATTCTTGGCCTCTGTCACAGCCCAGTGTTCCTCTCTCTTCCTTGCAGTGGCGGAGCTAAGGTGGGGTCACGTGGGGTCAACCGACCCCGCTTTAAAAAAAAAAATCTGTTAGTTAAATTAAAAAATACATAAATACGCGATATATGTACTGTGTGATGTCCAATGATGTAGTAAAAGAAGATTGCTTTGATGGTTGGTTGGGTGTGACAATTCGGCTGGGCATTTCTCTTAGGCGTCCTGGGTTCAATCCTTGCCGTTGCCATTCACTTAAAAGCTCACTCTCTCTTTTTTTGTGGCCCAAGTTTCGGCCTAAAACTGTAGATAGTTTTAATTTTCGCTTGTCTTCGTCAAATTTTCAATTGTTTACCTAATTTTAATTATTTTGATAGTTAGATTAGTTTCAATTATTGAAATCATTTGATGAAATTGACAAGAAATCATTTGTCAATTGTAATTGTATATGTTGTTTACTGTTTCAATTCTCTTCTAATTAGTTACAATTATTGAATATCCTTCACTTGCTTAATTACATTTTTTTTTGTCCAGTTGAAAATTCATAGATATTCCAAAAAATTGACTGCTGAAATGTTTCGTTCAACTTCTACATCTGAAAATTCTCCTTTGAATCAAGAAACTAGCTAACACTACACTCAACACAAACCCCAAATTTTGACGTAAACACTAATCTTTCGTCTTGTGGGAGAAGTCGAGTTGATTCAAGTGCTCTTCAGTCAAATCCGGCTGAAAGAAAACCAATTTCACATTATCATCCAAATGAGCATGATGAAGATTATCAACTCCAATTTGTGCAACGGAACATCGGATTAGTTTTTAAATGATACAGTTATTACTTATTTTGAGGATGATCTTTTTGAAACAGTACCGAACGATGATAGCATATATTGGTTTCAAAATATGAAGATTCACTTAGGACAATTGCATTGATTATAATAGCTTTGTAATTTTGTTTTTACGACTATTGTTAAATTTAAAATTTCAAATCACATGTGTGTTTGAGTCCCGACCCCGCTTGAATTAATTCCTGGATTTGCCACTGCTTCCTTGCCATTCGGGTGGGCTTTGTCCCCCACCCCTACTGGTGCGCCTCTCTTCTCCCTGTCGCTTCCAGAGAAGATGGCGCCACTGCTTGGTTCTTCAGATCACTTTTCTGGTGGGTTTTTGATGCACTGGGGCTGCCCTCCATGCCCATAGCCTCTCCGGGTAGTTTACGCTTTCTTCCATCGTTATTATGGATGGTGAATATCACTACTTATGTCACCACTACACTCAGCACGGTGGATGACTATCTCTCGTAGCATACCCAGTTTTCTTCCTTCGTTATTATCCATCGAC
This sequence comes from Selenicereus undatus, assembly GCA_017589665.1. Classification (NCBI taxonomy): domain Eukaryota; kingdom Viridiplantae; phylum Streptophyta; class Magnoliopsida; order Caryophyllales; family Cactaceae; genus Selenicereus; species Selenicereus undatus. The sequence goes on from JACYFF010031957.1 coordinate 30,083,293, forward strand.
TACACCGGTTGTTTGATGGCTCGATTTCACAACCTTCCATGTTCATTGTCTTGGGCTCGGGATTTCAACTACTGAATCTCGTCTATTCTTATTGGCTAAGGGTTGATTAGTTAGTGTGGGCTTGGATTTTTCACCATTATTTCTAAAGATACTTTGTGTGAGGTACGTAACATTAATCATGCTCTTCCTGTCTGGCAATACTTAGAAAGTCGTTTTAATACTGCGAGTCTAGCGAGGGCATTAGATTTGAAGTGTATGCTCACATAAGGATCTAAGGGTGCCGATCAGTCTACGTAAGACTATTTGCACCTTATTCAGATTCTTGCTGATTCTCTTGCTGCTATTCAGAATCATGTCCTTGATCTTGAATTAAGTTAATATACTACCTCTGGTTTACCGCATGATAAGTATCATAGTTTTGTCACCACTTATTCCATGATACCTGGCCACTATATTTTTGATGATCTTGGGTCTAAGTTAATTTTTTTTTTTTTGGGGGGGGGGGGGGGAAGATTAAAGTTTCAACATGCCTGTGAACGTACTATACATCAGGCATGGGTGCCTAATGTTAATAAGGGTGGTGAACATGGCCGTCATCTTCATACCTGTACTCCTGTTTGAACCCTTTTCGCTGCACGAGCCACTTTATCCCTTCCTGATTGCAAACTGCCTGCTGATCCCTCTAAGTATCGAAGTATGGTAGGAGCTTTACAGTACTTAGCTATGACGCATCCTGACATTGCTTATGTAGTCCATGTGGTTTCCCAGTTTATATATGCACCTCGTAACACTCACCTCCATGCTGTCAAGTGTGTTCTCAGGCACCTGTAGGGAACGCAAGATCATGGCCTGTTTTTGCACCCATCTGCTTCCTCCTCTCTTATCATTTCCTACTCTGACTCAAATTGGGCTGGATGTAAGTATTCGTGTCACCCCACCACTGGACATGCTATCTGTTTTGGTCTTAATGTCATTGGCGAGATAGAAGAAACAATCAATTGTGTCTAAGTGTTCTACTGAGATTGAGTACCATGCTCTTGGTTATTTGGTCACTGAAACCATCTGGGTTCACAAACAGTTGTTTTACTTAGGGATTAACATTCAGGACCCTGTGTGGCTTTACTGTGATAATGTCAGTGCCACTTACATGTTTTCCACCCCAGTTCATCATGACTATAGCAAAAATATTGCTGTTGATTAGCACTTCGTTCAAGAGCAGGTTTCTACTAGTGACTTGGCTGTTCGCTATATCCCTATGAGCCTACAGATCGCTGATATTATTACTAAGGGAGTGTCTTCCCAACTTTTTTAATTTTTGAAGTCCAATATATCTGTGTATTTTCCCGTTCAGATTGAGGGGGCGTAATAGGGTATAAGGATTGTAATGTAAACTATATTTATGTATTTTGCATATATATACAACTCCAGACTCACAGGGTTGATTGATCCGTTCATTCACTAAAATGTTCACATGATGAAACGTGCAATGTTATATTATTTATTTTCGTTATTCACCTTTTTTCATTAAAAAAACCCAATGCCAACATGTAATATATTTGTTAACTTGGCCTTGGGAGTATAAACTTCCAGGTGTACATAATATGTATTGGTGTCACATAATATGTACACAGTCCATATTTCCATCCAATTAGGACCGGGAATCCAATAAGAAATGGGCTGAAAATTTAGATATAAATCGGACTAAATGCAATTAGGCCGATCTTTGATCTTAAAAATTGTGAATCTCAATTTCTGATCAAGTTCAGTTTGAATCAGGAAAAAAAAACACCACACTTTTACCGGAATCTCGATTGGATACATAACTATATATTAAAGTTTAAACTTTTGTTATGAAAACATGGGGAAGAAAAAGAGGTTAGATTAAGGGGTTGTTTGGTTGAAAAAGTTGGAACGGAATGGAAACACAAATAACACCAAGAGGTATATTAATGATTTTTGGTTCCTCACATTATTTGTTTGGTTCAATCCATAGAATGAAAAATTTTAATTCTAAAGGAATGACTTTATATAAACGGGGGATGAGGGGTTGCTCAGACTATATCTGGGGCTTTGAGCGATTTCTCATAAATGTGATTTCAATTAAAACACAAGAACTAAACGTCAAGTATAGAAATCTGCTATTCCATTCCCATTCTAAGGTCGAAAAAAGAATGAACCAAATGACCAATAATATGATCAAAAGTGACCTCTCTGATTGACTCGTATCGTCGTAGTTGTCTTAAACGTCTTGCTCATACTTTCGCTCCGAATTTGATTTCTAATCAAGATTGAAGGTTATGATTGCAATAATTTCAAAGCTTAACAAACAAATAAAGCTCTCTATCCCAACTAGCAAACTGAAAGGCACTACACTACCCACATTTCTCAATACAAAAATTTATATACTTCTCCAAACCAGTCTGATCCAATCTATTCCAATTTCTAATTAGGTTGGTCTAGGTTAAGGACCTATCTTTTGCAGTGTAGCCTTCTTCTATAATTGCTGAAATGTTGGGTTTTGGTTCAATGCACCGCAATATGGTCCAAGTTTGACCCAATGAATAGCCCTAACAAATAAAACTACGAGCAAGAATTAAATGGTCGTATGATGACAACGTGTTCCATGTGTTATTGGCCCTTAGTACCATTACGTTGGTGAGTTTTTTTTAAAGAAAAAGAAATACAGCCATGTTGTTTTTCTAAGGTGGTGATAAATGTCTTGTTGCCAAACACTCCTATAAATGTCTTATTTTGCCCAAAATTAATATATTATATGATTTAAAATTACTAAATTTTCAATAGTTACAATTAATTCTCAATCGCTAAGTGTGGTAAGTTCAATTATGTCTGCCCATTATTCTAAAAGCATCCATTGAAAGTCCCAACACTTACATATATAGGACTCACCTGCCGACATCAAAGGTTTCATGGGGCTACTAACTTTTTTGCTATAAATGACTTGCCCAGATGCCTTCTTGTAGAGACCAACTTGACCAAACAAATAGGTCGAAAAAAATTGCTGTGTGCAAGCACCATATTAGTTCTCTCGGAGCTTTAGACTGATCGCATACTGGTATTTTCTATGCATTGTTGCTTGGTGATGACAATTACCTAATTCACTGAGGTGAAGTAACATTACAATTGGATTCCTGTCAACTAGTTTGCCTCCAAAAAAACATTTTCTTTATGGCAAAAAGTTTCCAAAAACTTTTAAAAAGCATTTGAAACCCCAAAATATTTCAAAATATGCTTAAATAGTACAAAAGATAAAACTTATTTCAAAGAACTTTGCAAGCATTTGCTCTTGAAATCGTGACCTAGAGCATGGCATATTAGGAGCATGGCCAATAAGGTGGCGCATCGCCTCACACTAACCTATTCCAAAGAAATCCGTTCAATCATTGAATGTAAAAAAATAGGTCTAAACAAAATGCAATGTGGCAGCATGATCCTCAATGCGACAAGGGCAAATGCCCTAGCAACTACCATTATGCCCATAATTATACCAATACGTCCTTCTCATGTTTTGCACCTTATTTTCTAAAAGACTAGGGTCAAAGCATATTATAGTTTATATGAAATGATCACCTGTTGAAAGAGTTTTCCAATGATATATTATAAACTCAATTCCAACAAGTCATGGAAACGTTATGAGCCAGATAGCAAGATGTGTGTAGAAACCAACATCTCTTTGCTATTTGACTCACAACTATTTCCATACGAAAACTTTTGAACCTTGATCCACTAGAAACAGGGCTTCAAAAGCTTTCTAACAAAAAAATAATCATATCAATTGGACATCATACATGAACTTCATGGCTCAAATAAGAGGACTGAGTCACGTTAAGCCGCTAACCAGCCTAGCGACATGATAGAGGCCCCAGGGACTGCCGCGGGACTGTCCATTTGCGCATCATGAATTGATTCACGTTTTCCATGAAACGCCCAATCAATTGCCCAAACTGCCTTCGAATAATGACAAAATTAATTTTCTTTGGTGAAAAAATTTTGATTGATTTTATTTCATTTGATTTTTATTTGATTTGATCATGTTCTTAGGGCATCCCCAACCCAAGTGTCAATTTTTGGAACTCAAGTTTACCACGTAAGCAAAAATTTCATATTTTTAAAACTTGCATTCCATCACTTCTCCAACCCATGGAACTCCAATTTGAATAACCCAATAAAAAAATTTATCATGGACCCACTTCATAACACACAACCTATTTTTTTAATCATATAAAAATTATTTATAACCTCAAAAAAAAAAAAAAAACAAAAATCAACCAAACATGGCACGCGGGTAGGCATGGCAGGCCAAGTAGGCACGCGAATTTTGGCACGCGTGGCATGGGCTGGGAGGGGAGAGAGTGACCCGCGTGTGAGGGGGTAAGCTCGCGGGTATCCCGCTGGGGATGCCCTAAATGGGGCCACTTCTTGGCCAAGTGCACTTCCTCCGCTATAAAAAGGGAATCTCTCCCTCTCATTCATGACCACATCCACCTACCAAAACTATACTTCTTTCTCTCCTCAAACATATTTCTCATCTCTCTCTAGCAAAACTCTATTCTACTCTCCCCTCACCCAAAAACTTTAAAAACTTCGTAATTAATGATAAAATTCCACCAAAAATTTTTTGCTTAAGCTCTTTAAAAATGAGCTCTCCTTTCGAAAACATGACTAGCCTTATCCTTAGACCTGGCAAAACTAACCCGAGATCCAAAACCCGAACCGAACTACCTGGACCTATACTCGACCCAACACCTAAAATATGCTCACCCGAAAGTAGATTCGAAACCCAAATAACCATATCTGACCCGTAATTTTCTACAAAGTTTCTTGTTTTGAGATGGTGAGCGTATTTGACGAAAAATTGATTGACTCGAAATCGATCCGATCCGAACCATACCCGACCCAAACCGAAATGACCCGAAATATCACTTAACCTGAACATAACCCAACCCGAATTTGACCCGACCCGTGCCCGAGCCGAATGACCCATTTACCAGGTCTACTTATCCTACTCTTACACACTTGGGAGACAAGGAAGCTAAAAATCATTACTTTACAGCTTTACTCGGATGGAGGTAAGCCTTGAGGGTCATAAACTAAAAGAATAATTTATTGTATCGCTTTCTTTGAAGTTTGTCGTCCTTGTCATGTTCTTACGTGACTCTCCATGATCATGTTCCTTATGTCTATACTTCTTTCCATGACATAAATATATGTCAATAACAAAGTGACCACCAAAATTTATTGCTTTCTTGTCTATTTCAATTCTTTTAAGATGATTTCCTAATAAGTGGGACCAAAAATTCCTTTCTTGTTAGATGCCTCATTAAGTAAGAATAACTCCTGAAAAATACATTTTGCACGAAATCAGAAAATAAAAGTATTAATATATTCATTTCTAGTGGAGACCACTATTGAAGTAGATGGTCTAATGGTGGTTTTCACTAGCCATTACATCATATCTTCACCACTACATCTGTTCTCATGGTAGGAACCTTGAGAATTATTATCCCATAAGAAAAACCCTCCTCATTGAACGATAAATCTTGTGTCCCTCGGTTATCCCTTTGGTTTTAAAGGATCTTATTAAAAGAAGATATTAGACATTTTTTTTATAGGATTATAGGTTTGTGCATGCCCTTTGAAAATGTGCGGGCAACTCTCTAAAATTAAAGCACCCTCCCATCTTGCTGCCATTTAATAGGGAACCACAGTAGTCGGAAAGCCAATCTGATGCACCCCTTCAAAAAAGGGCAACCTCAGGGAAGGAAGAGAAACCGACTCAAGCCTTGAAACCCCCAACCCTGGGACTCTTGCTGCTACTATCACCGTTAAAGACGCTTTCAGACGAGTTTCAGTGCTAACTCCCCTGGGGACATGTAGGTAAGAGGTGAGACTTCACATAAACGAATGCAATCAAGATTTTTATTTTTCGGTTCAAAAATTTTATCATATCGGCATCTCTATATAATGTGCTCAAGTTTGGTAACAAAGTTTATCAAGCTCCCCCTAGTGAAGCACACCTTGGATCGTTCTTTTATGCGTAAAATTATATAGAACTCCTTACTAGGTAGTCTTTCTTATTCGGCCGCGATGCTGCATCCAGAGAGAACCACTGTGTACACCGCTTTGAATATAAAAAGAGTCTAGTCCATCCTGGCTGGACGTTACGGCCAGGGGCTCTGCTGCATGCATTTTGGACATAGATTTAGGAGTAAACGAAACGTGAATGCTTGCTTTGAATAAATGCTAACTTCCCTCTTTTGTGCTTTCTATTTTATGCTCCTTTGTGAATCAAAAGTCGTTTCAAGACTTGAGTTCTAGTTTAGTGTGCCTTTTGACCCAACTCTAGCCCCACTAAAAAATGCGAAGGCACTCCTATTCACTAGCTAGAATGAGAACATAGTGGCAACCAACTTCATGTCGGTTGGATTGGAATTATGTCCCAGAGGCAGTGAGGGAATGTCCCTACTACCTAATGCAATGCCTAACATGCCACTGGTTGGTATTATTGGGCCTCTTAAGATATCAACTTTCTCATATCGTTTGTCTTGAGGTTTAGGTTAATGATCTATTTTGGCTTATGTGTGCGCATCTGGAGTCACATCTATGATCATCCTCATGGATGCATTCATAGTACACCATCTAGGACTCACTACGTATTGGAGGTGTTTGGTAGATGCCTTTTTAGATATCTTTTTGCTCAAAAATGACTTTTTGGGCTAATTTTGGTTGTTTAACTTAGTCAAATAGTTATTAGGGTTATTTGGTGAATGATTTTTTGAAATAGTTTTCTTAACCCAAAAAGATGGTTTTGAAAAAACTAAAGTTTGTAGCTTTTTCAAGTTAGCTTTTTGAATTTTTCATGTAAAAGACTAAAATTTCATTGATTAAATACCATAAACAAAATCTATATATTCCCTTGCGCTCTCTCTCCTAAGTTTTGACTTTCATTTTCGCATTCAAATTAAATAATGATCCACATTAACCTATGCATTCGTAATTTTATTTCAACGGTTGATAAGAACATAAAATCATTTATTCTTGCTAATTTTATGTAGTGATATTAAATGTAATGCAAATTTTAATTCTCAATTTATCCCCTTCCAAAAATAAATCAATTCATATTGAAACAAAGTTAAAATAATAATAAATAGAAATTCGTCTAAGTGAACAACAAAACAAGGTTGTGTTATGGGTGTTAAACGTCATATAACTCTTAATTTAGATTGAAAGAAAATTAGATTAACAAAACAAGTCAAGTATAAATCAATAAGAAGATTTAATTCCTACGTGGCAGAATTAGTAATAAAATAGGATTACATGAGTTGCGGTAATTTGTACATATCATGTAAGTTTAATTCATATTGAAAAACAAATAAATTACAAACTAATTAAAAAAAATCATCTTCAGTAGTAAATGAGATGTATGGGCATAAATGAAATTTTAACAAATACATTTTATTAAAATAGCTAATTTTACCAAATAATTTTTCTAAGAACAGTTGATTCAAACACTAATGCAAATAGCTAATTGAAACAGATAATAGCTAACAACCAATAACTAATACAAATAACTAACAACTGTTTATCAAATAAGACCATCGACTCTTGCATCCATACTCCATTTACAATAGCACATGCATTCATGTACTTATAGAAGAATCCATCCTAATAGACTTTCTAGGATGGCCCATCATCGTGATCCATTTAGGACTGCAAAAGCATCTCATATGCTAGTCCCTTATCCGAATATAGCTAGGAAACACATAGGTCGGCCCATCTTGCACTCATTTCCATTATACTCTATGCTCATCATTCTCATGCATTCATGCTAGCCCATGTGTATCCATAGTGCATCTAACATCATCCCTCAAACACTTTGAGTCTAAAGTAGTCCACCATGCATAAACCTTGAATGACTTAGGTTAAGTCCACTAGTTCACATCGTCTAACTTGTATAAGCCCATTTTCACGCATGGTAACATGACCTAGGGCGATCTGTAAGATCTTTTGCATGCTAGCCTGCTCTGTACAATCTCTTTTACATGAGGCCTAACATAGGGCATATTATAATGCGTAACAATTAACACAAATAAGGTCATTGTCGTCATGCATAGCCTAACCTACGATTGCCCTATCATACTTGTCGCCTAATCTTGAGTCAGGCTCGGCTTATCCTAAATGAAACTTGGTTTGCACCTCATCTACTTTCGAACCTTGATTGAGGACCTCACAATCCCTTGCTTTGGTCCTTTGCCTGATGTCTCAACCTCGCCTTAGTCCCTTGCCTTAAGTTTCTACCTCAATCATCCCTTACTCACTCTAAACCTTTGCCCTTATGCTTGCTTGGGAGCACTAACCTAGGTCTCTTATAGCCCCTCTTTTACCTTACATCGATACTCTCTATCTCTTTCTCTAGTCATGGGTCCCTTTGCCTAGCCTAACCTAGGATCATTTCCCATCGTGAGTTGACAACCTTGAATCAATCTGCAATCTTTTTGCTAACCCCACTTTAACATTCCCTTCTAAATCACCATTCATGATCAAGGTTAAAAAATACAGTCATCAATGTCGTGGAGAATGATAATAAGAAAACGATTTAGGATATTGCTAGCCACATTGTCCATATTGGGTACCAAGAAAGGAAGATATAACACCTTAGACAAGAACTCATGATCTTAAGGCTAAAAGCAAAGGAAGAAGCTTGCATACCAACAAGCAAAAAAACTCTCAGTGGGGTCTATACACTTTTAGATATATAGTTAGAAAAAGCTTTTGCACTATTGTACCAAAAAGGCCTAATTAAACCCATTGGGCTTACGCTAAGCCTACCACAAGCAAAGGATATTAAAAATGGGATGGGAATGCCTATTCCATATACTACTAGGGCATACGCCACTCCACTTAATTACCAATGCTTGAAGTTGGAAAACCTTATTCGTGACATGATTGATAATAGGACCATCTCTATTCCTATATCTTAATAGCTCAATGGCAATCCTAATGAGCTTACCTCCACATTATAGGAATCAAAATAGACTGGCACCAATCCATTCCCTCACTACAAGGAAGAAACAACATCAATAATAACATCAACAAAGGCTTAAATTCCCTGGAATAGTTCCATGTATGAGTTGAGATGCTCCTGACCTCATCCTTGTTTCCCTCCTAATCCAAGGCTTGTATCCCTCATTCATCTAAATTAAGGTCCACTTTATTTTCGATTCATATGTGCATATATTCTTTATTCCCCTTTCTCTGTAATTATTTCTATCCTATGATGAATCCAAATTACAAATCGAAAAGTACTGAAACTAGGAAATATCAATAAGAATTGTTGAGAGTCTCAAAATACGAATGTAGAGACAAAAATATATAACTACAAGGACTTGCCTAGGATAGGAGGCTTCCTTTATGATGCACAATATTTCTTTGAACCCATAAAGACCTATTTGCATCCTTCAATACTGAACTTCTATGGGAATAAGTCAACTAAACCTAGGGTTTGGAATTGAAGTGTATTGTGTACAATGTCAAAATCAAAGAGAAGTACTTAAGAAGGGAAAATGCTCAAACTATCAATGTTTACACATAGAACTCACGCTATGACTCTATCAATCCAATAGAGTAATTATCTCAAAAGAAACAAACATAAAAAAACAAAGTCAGAAAAAGAGTCATGAAACATAAATGACCAAAGGTCATGGAAAAACTTTCCTTACACCTATAGTTGGAAATAATTATGAGGGTCTTATGGTGTAATCTCATACAAATTAAACTGATACAATGCCAAGAAGATTCAAACTCTTGTTTCCAAGCATTGAAGGTTGTCATTGATTTAAAAAAGTAAGATTACAACACCAATTAAAAAATGGATCTTCCTAAATAAATATATTGTTCATAAAAAGATAAATCATGATTTTGACAAATCATTCAAATGGTGAAGTTATTATGACCAATTGGTAATGTTGCCTAAATAAAATATCAAAAACCAAAATTCATTAAACCAATAAGATCTTTACAATAGTTATCATGAAAAGCAGATAAAGAAAGAAAAAAGGGTGAGAATGACAACAAGTACCAATGTCGCATGTAAACACATGCTGGTAGTGCATACATCTCACACAAAGGAATAAGTTATGGCCCAATTAGTCAAATGCACGCTACACAGGCTACCTTAATAAGGCACAAACACAATGAATTGTCTCCTCAAATGACCAGGAGCCATTAAAAGGGAATAAAGAAGAGAAACGAAGATTGCTTTGAACTCAAATCCATAATAAGTTGACATCTCTTTCTTTACATACATGGATTCACATATGGGATAGTGCTAAGCATCCATGCCAATTCCCCTTCATTTGATTACATGCATGTTCAGCCTTACGACCAATGGCCTACTAGAGAGAAATCCTTCAAGTCACACACCTTTTTAAAAATACTATTAACCTAATTTTCATTCAGATACATAGGTACGCTTTCTTTGGTTCAGTAATTAACTTTTTCCACATGAACTTTAACTAGGATTTGCAATGGTCAAAGTCTAAAAAATCAAAATAAGTCACATCTTACTTTTTACAACTAATCAAAAGGAACAAGTAACGTGAACAGGTAGTATGTTTACTCCTAACGCTTGCCCAAACACACATTCGGATGCATCTAGACATAACTTCCATGTAAAAATAATAAAAATAAGGGCTCGACTTTCTAAGGGTTCATCAAATATTGCTTTGCCTACCTTCCTTTCAAGAGTTGGACATCATCACCCTACCACCACCTTCCATCACCCATTGCCCCTCATTCATATCCACTCTTACCTCCATAAAGAACCTTGGATCATACACCCGTAACTTTGAACATTGCATTAGACTTAGAATTTGAGTCTCAATATTATTTGGATGTATTCTTATAATATGTGTTCAATGGTCAAAGTTTTTACTTTCGACAATTGACAATTACTATTTGTGCTCTTTTTAGCATATTTATTCAAATAAAAAATATTGCCTTTCATTATTCTTTCCTGGAAATCTTCTATTCTTTTGTCTACTATTTTGCGCTTCTTATTTGCCTACGACTTCAGGATTCATTTCCACTTGCTAGACACAGAAAAAACACGTTCCTTCACTCTTTAGTCTGTTTTGTAAGGTACTATCGAATGGTTCTAATCTCTATTCGTTCTCATACTCTGAAAGAAAAAATAGTTGTGTACCCCTGAAAATTGACTGCTCGTGGCTCCCTAGTATGCTGTTTGGGGAACAAATTCAATTTTAGGGTAGTGGTTCTTCCACACCATAACTTCTCATTTCATCAATCAAATTAGTTTATTATTTGATCGATAGTCACATTTCCTCTCTTTTTTTCTACAATATAAAATAAAATTAGCATTTATGACTCATGCCTAAATCAGCAAACATGTTTGCTATTTTATTCTTGCTTGATATGCGTTAGAATAGGAACAACTATCGCTTGTTCGTTGATAAAATTGAATTCCGACTTACTCAATCCACTAACTACTTACTCAATCCACTAAAGAGGGTTCTTAAGGACCTAAAAGGAGTTAAGAAAAGGATAATGGAACCTACCTTGGTTTACTTTTGCATTATGCATGTGATTCAATGTATTGTATGAACAGCAAGATGAAAAGTGCCATCAAATTTTGGGATGCTCTTAAGACTAAGTATGGTATTAAGAAGTATGCTACTAGTATGTAGTTTTCATTTAAGATGACTAATGAAAAATCTGTTCTTGACCAAGTGCATGAGTGTGAGAATATATGTGTTGAAATTTTAGCTGAGGGTATGAATATTTGAGATATCTTTCAAGCGAATTGCTTACTAGATGAACTGCATCCTTTGTGCACTAATTCTATTAGTACCATGAAACAAAAGGAAAAGAATCTTAAACTTCAAGAACTAATTGCTCATATTAAATTAAAGAGTAGAACCAAATTCAATCCAACGGAAGGAATTTAGAACACTCTTCATCTACTGCTAATCTGGTTGAACCCGAGAATGGTTCAAAGTTTTATAGGGCTAAGGGATCAAGAGGAAAAGGGCCAAATTAATTTCATGATGAAAGGCATAACAATAAGTTCAATAGGTAAAGATCCAACTGAAAGAAGTTCGAAGAGAAGTGCTACATATGCAAGAATTATGGAGATCCAGTAAGAGTCCTAAGAAGGGTTTGGACATGCCGGTAACAAATCCAACGAGAACAAACTTCAAGCTAATCTCCGCAGTGGTCTCAAAGGTAAACATGGCAAGCTATGTAGTTGAGTGGATGGTGGATTCTTAAGCAACTCGACACATATGCACTAACATGGACCTTTTTTAAGAGAATGGAAAGGTTACTGAGGGTGAATGTGTGTCTATAGCTATTTCTACTTTAGTATTTATTCTTCATAAGGCCAAGGTTTATCTTAAATTGAATTTTGGAAAAATCCTTTCTTCCTAAAATGTGCTTCATGCTCTAGATATTCGCAGAAACCATATTTTTATTAATCTTCTGAATAAGATCAAAGTTAGAGTTACTTTTGATTATACAAAAGTTGAACTCACCAAAGGTGATGAGTTTATTGAAAAGGGATTTTGAAATGGGGGGGTCCCTATTCTCTATCTTGTTGATAAGAATAAGACTAATTCTTCTGATGCTTATATTGTTGAGTCAATTTCTTTACGACATGCTATATTAAAGCATATGAACATTCCTTTTATAAAACGCTTAAACATTTAAGTTTATTTCCTGTATTCAACAACTATGACTTTGATAAATGTGACATATGTGTAGAGGCTAAACACCCTAAGAAACCCTTCAATGAAAATGTAGATCAATCCTCGAATTTATTAAAGCTAATTCAAAGTGGCTTAGGTGACTACAAAAACACCATGAGCAGAGGAGGGAAAAAGTATTATATCACTTTTCTTAATGACCCATCTAAGTTCACTGAAGTATATCTTTTGAGTAGTAAGGATGATCTCGTAGAAAAATTCTTGATTCATAAAGCTGAAGTAGAAAATCAGTTGGACCAAAAAATCAAGATAGTTAGGTCTAACATGGGAGGAGAGTATGATACCACATCTCTTAAAAAACATTGTCAAGAATAAACAATTATCCATGAGCAGACTACCCTATTTTCCCCACAATCAAATGATGTGACTAAAAGAAAGAATAGGGCCCTCACAGATATGATGAATGCTATACTTGTTAATTCAGTGATGCCTATAAACATGTGGGGATAAGTGATTTATATGCTTGCTACATGTTAAATAGAGCTCTGCACAAGTGACTAGGCAATAATCCCTTTGAATTGCGTTGGAGTTTTGCTCCTAAACTGAACTAGATTAGAGTGAAGGGGGTACCTGGTGAAGGTACGACTACCTAAGTTTCAGATAAGCAAAATTGGTCATAGAACTCTTAATGCCATTTTTATTGGTTACATTCATAATAGTGTTGTGTAATTTATTTTAAAGACACAGCTGGCTTTTGGGCCATTAGAGATTCTAAAAGATACATAATTTTTTCAGCATATTCTTCCTATGAGAACATTTGTGGATAGATGTTTACTTGTTACACCTACATTAACCCAGGACAACGCGTTATCTAATAATTTGGATCAAGAACCGAGATGATTGAAACAGCTACAACAAAGGCTAGCTTTGGACCAAACTTTATCACTGCTTTCTCAGTATAGATAGATCTATTATGTGAGAGAGCCATGAATGTGTACCTCACAGAGCATTACCTAATGACTTATAAGCCAGCTATGGAGTCTATAAAATCTGATATCTAGAAATTGGCTGTTAATAATGAACTAGTGTCTCTTATGGCCAGTAGGACTTGGACTTTGACTAACCTTTCCATGGATTGCAAAACACTTGGCAGTAAATGGGTATTCATAGCAAAATTGAGAACTAATGAAACCATAGATAAGGTTAGAGCTAAAGTTGTGGTTCTGGGGTTAAACTAGAAGAAGGGTATATAATACTTTGATATGTATTTCCATGTAACTAAGGTTATTGCCATTCGTGCATTAAGAGCTATTGCATCCATTCATAATCTTGTTGTATATCAAATGGATATCAAAAACAGTGTTCTTAAATGGTGATCTTGTGGAAGATATATACAAGAAGAAGCCAAAATGCTTTATGGTTCCTAGATGAGAGCATAAGGTATGCAAAGTTGACAAACCTTTATATGGACTAAACTAAGCTCCAAAGCAATGATATGAAAAATTTTATTATGCACTCACTTTTAATCGCTTTTATGTCAATGATTCTGATGCACATGTGTATTCAAAAATTTATAAGCATGGCTACGTAATCATTTGTTTAAATGTGGATGATATGTTTATCTTTGGCATAAACTCGGATGTTGTTACTACTACTAAGTCTTAGTACATTCGTTGAATTGAAAGACTAGGGATAGACAAATGTTATTCTTGGCATTAAAATAAGTAGGACGAAAGAGGGCTCAAGTCTTAGCCAATCTCATTGTATAGAAAAGACACTTAAAAACCTTGGTCAATTTGACTATACTATGCTAAAACCCCTTATGATCATAATATTCACTTGAAAAAGAATAAAGGGGATAGTGTGTCACAATGTGAGTATGCCACGATAATTAGTAGTATGATGTTTTTATTGAACTGTACACATCCTGATATAGCATATGCCTCGATTAGGCTGAATAGATATGTACAAAACTTCAATAATAATAATTAGAATTCCCTAATTAGACAATTTAAGTATTTCAAAGGGACCATTAATTGGGAATTATATTTTAAGACAATTTTCTACTGTATTGGAGGGTTATTTATATGCTAATTAGGTGTGTGATTATGATGCGATTAAATCAAACAGTGACTATATGTTTGCTCTATTAGTGGTGCTATGTCTTTAAGTCTCTGAAGCAAAATTACATTGCTGAACTGCTAATGGAATAAGGGTTTATTGATTTAGAATTTGCATTCATGAGGTGGAATGGCTAAGGCACCTCCTGCCAGATATTATATTGTGAGGGACGCCGACTCCATCAGTGACCATTCATTGTGAGTCACAAACAGCCATATGAGTGGCTCACAACCAAGCTTATAACGAAAAGAGGACACATATTCGTTTGAGGAACAAAATCATAAGAAATTTTGATAAGGAATTATGTGACATCACTTGACTATGTAAAATTAGAAAGGAATCTTGTAGATGCTTTTACTGAGGACCTTTGTAGAAGTGCAGTACTGGAATTAGCACAAGGAATAGGACTTAAACACATTGAGTGAGTGAATTATGATGGATACTAGCTTAGGCAAGCGTCTAAGTTCAATGGGTAAACAAAATCATGAAACCACTCAAAGTTATTTGTACTACAACCCATTCCTATGAATGAAATACATTCCTATGAATGAAATAAGGAGTTTGTCATTTACTAGAAAGTGTGTAAGGATGAACCTTTAGTTCTTAATGAGTCCATAGCCATGATGGTGGTGCATGACAATATGCACTTCTTGGAATTCACCTATGTGAATGTGGGCATTGACACCCACCTCCTATGAGAGTTTTTGGGATATAAACTTTCAAGAGCATTAGCAAGAATCCAGGAAGTGATATGAGTGCTTTAATGCACCATAAGATTGCTATCACCTTGGATCCTAAGGGAATATGAGTTTACACAATCTACCTCTACAAACACTGTTCTAGTCTAGGATATCCTCTGCTCTAGCAAATGGAAGACAAACTTGTAAACACTAGGTGCTAAGTCAACTCCAAAAGATGTTGGTATCTTTACATTTTTCTTCTGGTTACACATTACTCTTTTCACTTAATGTGTCATCTTTGAATTATGGGGAGATTGTTGGATATTTGCTTCAAAAATGAGAAAAAGCTTTAGAGATGAGAGAGAAAAAAACTCCTCATTTCCTAATCCCTTTTTGTGTCCCATATGGATAGATTGGCCTTTGTCTCATGTGTTTATATATTCTCCCTATCCATATCCTCTTGTTGGCAAAAGGTTTAGAGAGACTTCTACCCCCATACAAGAGTGCGCGTGCTACCCACCTGGTGTGCCAGGCCGGCCTACGGGCATAAGCATAGGCTCTTTGCTAAATATAGTTTTTTTTGGAGGTATTCTTATAATATTTTGTTCAATGGTTAGCATTTTTTTATTGTTGCTAATTGATTGTTATTATTTGTTGCTCTTATTACTAGAGTTGTCCAGCCAAAAGTAGTACCTTGCATTATTCTCTCCATAAAATCAACCATTTTTGTCCATGTTGTTTTGAGCTTCTCATTTTCCTATAAATCCAAGCTTCATTTCTAGTTACTAAACACAAAAAACAAAACACATTCCTTCACTACTCTTTCTCTTTTCCCTTAGTTTTGTTGGGTACTATTCGAAGGTTCTCATCTCTATTCGTTCTTGTATACCGAATGAATAGATTATCATGTATCCATAGAGATTGATTGCTCATGGGTCTCTAGTATGTTATTGGGAGAGCAAATTCAATTTTTGGCCAGTTGTCTTTCCATGCAATGGCTTCCTTTTTTATCAATCACGCAAGTTTGTTATTTGGTCAAGGGTCACTTTTCGTCTTAGTTTTTCTAACAATCTAAAATTTGAATTAGTATTTGTGACTAATGACTGAATCAACAAACACATTTGCTGCTTATGCTTGCCTGATGTACATAAGTTGAATAGGAACAAGTTTGTTCGTATGAAGGTTGATAAAATTGAATTCCTACTTACTCAATCTAAGGTTGTTTATGTCTTAACTACTAAATAGGATCCTAAAGTATCTAAAAGGACTTTTGAGGAGGATAATAAAACCTATTGTGCATTACTTTGGATTATATGTTTGCTTTAATATACTATATTTACAATATAATGCAAAGTGCCATGAAAATTTAAAAGGCTCTTAAGACTAAGTATGCTTTTGATGATACTAGGATTAAGAAGCTTGCTTGTAGTTGGTGGTTGTTATTCAAGATTACTGATGATAAATCTATTCTTAAACAAGTTCATGAGTATGAAAATTCATGTGCTGAAATTTTGGCTAAGGGTTTGAATATTTGTGAAATTTTTCAAGCCAATTTCTTGCTAGACAACTGCCTCCTTCGTGGTCTAATTCTATTGGTACCATGAAGCATGGGGAAGAGGATCTTAAATTGCTTATATTAAAATTAAAACCTAAGGGAAAGAATTTAGATTGCTCTTTATCTGCTGTTAATCCGATAGAATCCAAGAATGGTTCTAAGTTTAGCAGGGCTTAGGGACCAGGAGGAAGGTGCCAAATTAGTTTCATGGAAAGAGGAATGCATAACAATAAGTTCAAGGGATAGGGATGCAACCGAAATTTTTTTGAAGGGAAGTGCTATGCAAGCAGGAAGTATAGACTTCAAGCGAAAGAGTCCCGAAAAGGGTTTGGACCTACAGGGTAACAAATCCAGAGAGAACAAAGCTCAATTCAATATCACTGAAGATGTCACTACCGCATTGGTCTTAGAGGTAAACATGGTAAGCAACCCAGTTGAGTGGGTCGTCGATTCAGAAGCAACTTGACACATATACATCAACATGGACCTTTTTTCAAGAGTATGAGAAGGTTGTTGAGGGTGAATGTGTGTCTACGACTATTTCTACTTCAATATCTATTCTTGTTAAGGTAAGGTTTCTCTTAAATAGAATTTTGGAAAAATCCTTTCTCTTTAAAATGTACGTCATACTCCAGATATTCATAAAAAACCTTATTTTTGCTGATGTTCAAAATAGGGTTGGCGTTAAAGTTACACTTGATTCTAGAAAAGTTAAATTCACCAAAGGTGGTGATTTTGTGGGAAAGGGATTTTTCCATTGGGGGGTCTTTGTTCTTTATCTTGTTGCTAAGAATAAGACGAATACTTCTATTGCTTATAAAATTGAGTTTATCTATTTACAGCTTGCCAGATTAGGGCATGTGAGCATTGCTTCTATAAAAAGGCATAAACAACTAAGCTTATTTCATGCATTCAATAACTGTGACTTTGATAAATGTGACGTATGTGTAGAGGCTAAACATGCCAAGAAGCCCTTTAGTAAAAACGTAGATCAGACCTCTAGTTTATTAAACCTAACACATAATGACCTAGGTGGCTACAAAAACACCATAGGTAGAAGAGCCAAAAAGTATTATGTCATTTTTGTCAAGGACTAATTAGATTCACTAAAGTATATCTTTGAAGTAGTATGGACGAGGCCTTAGACAATTTCTTAGTTCACATAGCTAAAGTAGAAAATCAGTTGGACCAAAAAATTAAGATAGTTAGATCTAATACAGGACAAGACTATGATAACTCATCTCTTAAGAAATATTGTGAAGAATAAGGAATTATCCATGCGCTGACTGCCCTTTTTCCCCTACTATAGAATGGTGCTGCTAAAAAAAAGAATAAAACCCTCAAAGACATGATGAACGCTTTGCTTATTAGTTTAGGGATGCCTATAAACATGTGGGGGGGGGGGGGGAAGCTATCTTATATGCTTGCCACTTTTAAACAGAGTTTGAGATAAGAGATTAGACAAAACTCCATTTGATTTGTGTGGCAGTTTTACTCTTAACATGAACTATATTAAAGTGAAGGGGTGCCTGGCGAAGGTAGGACTGCCTAATTT
This sequence comes from Selenicereus undatus, assembly GCA_017589665.1. Classification (NCBI taxonomy): domain Eukaryota; kingdom Viridiplantae; phylum Streptophyta; class Magnoliopsida; order Caryophyllales; family Cactaceae; genus Selenicereus; species Selenicereus undatus. Next base: position 30,101,944 of record JACYFF010031957.1, read on the forward strand.
TCAAAGAAGTAAAATTGGTCCTAAAACTATTGATGCCATTTTTATTGGTCATGCTCATAATAGGGTGCATATATATTTATTCCAAAGACAATGATGGTTTTTGGGACATTAGAGAGTCTAGAGATGCAGAGCTTTTTGAGAATACTCTTCCTATGAAAATTTTTGTGGATAAATGTTCACCTGTTTCATTAACATTAAATCAGGACAACGTGTTATCTAGTTATTTGGATCAAGAATCTATAATGAGTGAAATGGTATAACTAAGGTTAGTTTTAAACTGAGATTTATCACTGCTTTCTTAGTAGAGATAGATGTATTAGGTAAGAGAGTTGTGAATATGTATCTCATAAAGGAAGACTCAAAGATTTATAAGGAAGCTATAAAGTCTGTAAAATCTAATTTATGGAAATATGCTATTAATAGTGAACTAGTGTCTCTTACAGCCAATAGGACTTGGAGTTTGACTGACCTTCCTTGGGGTTGCAAAACCCTTGAGAGTAAATAGGTATTCAAAACAAAATTGAGAACTAATGGAACCATAGGTAAGTTCAAAGCAAGACTTGTGGTTTTGGGGTTTAACAAGAAGACAGGTATATAATACTTTGATACCTCCCATGTAACTAAGGTTGCTTACATTCATGCATTGAGAGCTATTGCATCCATTGGTAATCTTGTTATACATCAAATGGATATCAAAAGAACATTCTTAAATGGTGACCTTGTGGAGAGATGTACAAGAAGCAGCCAGAAGGCTTTGTGATTCCTAGACAAGAGCATTAGGCATGCAAACTTATCAAACCTTGATATAGACTAAAGCAAGGTACGAAGCAATGATATGAAAAATTTTATTCTACTGTCACTTCTAATGGCATTCATGTCAATTATTCTAATGCATGTGTGCATTCAAACATTTGTAAGCATGGTTGTGTAATCATTTGTTTTTGTATGGATGATATGCTTATATTTAGTACAAACTTTGATGTTGTTAATACTATTAAATATTTTCATAATACATTGTTGGACTTGAATGAGTTGGGAGAGACAAATGTTATTCTTGTAATTAAAATAACTAGGACCAAAGAGGGGATAAGTCTTAACCAATCTCATTGTATGGAAAAGATAATCAAAAACTTTGGTCAATTTGACAGTACTCCACTAAAACCCCTTACCATCCTTGTATTCACTTGAAAAAGAATAAAGATGATAGTGTGTCACAAAGTGATCTTTCTAACAACCTCTACACATCATGATGTAGCATATGCTGGGTAACAATACACACAACCCTGATAATGATCATCAGATTGCCATAATTAGATAGTTCAAGTTTTTGAAAGGAGCCATTAAGTGGGGATTGGATTTTAAAACCACTCCTATTGCATGAGAGGGTTATTGTGATGCTATTGGGTGTTTGACGATGATAAACCCTAGGAAACCCTCCTTTCTTATAGCTATAAATACAACCCATTATCTAACCTTCCGACACTCAACCATAGTTTCGGAAAACCCTATGAGAATATTTAGAGTTTCATAGCACCTAAATAAGCCCTTCTTAAATCCATCCTCCAAACCTTCTAAGGTATAAGTCAAGGCTTGAAGTTCTCGATCCCAGGGTTCTGTAAGTTGCTTAGTTACGTAACCTGAGGGTGCCAATTTTTCGACCTACCAAGCTCTTTTCCCTTTTCTTCTAAGATATGTTTTATCTAGATTTTATATTCTTTAAAATGAGTAATTTTTGGTAATTAATTTAGTCCCCAATGGCTACAAATAATTTTATTTTTACTTTTCCCCCTTTTAGTTTGAACATCTTAATTGTATTTTATGACTTACAATATCACATCTACTAATATGCTGCAAGATTGTATTTTGTTCTAGCGTAACTTAATTAATTTTCCATATTAGAGGCCATTAGTGAAGATGGATATCATAAGAGTGCCTCCATCCTGGTATTGTCGCCCTCATATCAGAATTCTTAGTTTAAGTTAATTGAATCAGATGGTCCCCATAACAGGGGTGGTTTTAGCCTTTTTGAAAATCTTCTTTTAGTAAACCCTTCTCCGTTTAAGTTATCCCTTTGATTTAAGGGCTAGTAAAAGGAGTTAAAATGTGTCTTGTTAGTTTTTTGAAAAAAACGAATGTTAACCATATTCATGTTAATTTTCGTGAAATTGAAAAAAACTAGTTCTTAATCCAAGGTAGTACAAAGATAGTTGGCCAAGAACCTGTCCGTGTTTCTAGGCCAGGAACCCTTTCATGTTCTACGCTGGTTTGACTACATTTCCGTTTTCCTGTGTTAATCCCAATTAGATTTCAAGTATAGAAAAACACCACTAGCAAGCAGGCCTAGTCATACATGTGGGATCACACTTAGGTCCTAGGTCATGGTCCTTACAAATAATGTGGTATCTTTTTGTAACTTGAAATTATGTTTTCTATATCTATATTCATATCTATATCTATATCTATTATCTATATCTTTACTCTGTACTAGGGTGAATCCCATGTTTTGCACAGGTTTTTGTTAAATATTTATTTAATAATATTGAATAAAAATAATTTATCAGTGTTGACCTCTAATATGTATTATAATACACAACAATTATAGGTATAAATTAAATTTAAAAATAAATATAAATGAAATTATAATAGTTAATGAAATTATAATACTTTATCATTTTCCACATCATATTTTTAATATTCTTGATTCATGATTTCAATATTAGATTTCACATAAATTCTTAGAAAATTATTAACACAAAATTATTAACACAAAAATGAACCTATAATCTATATATAGTTGTGTTAATTATAAAAGTGAATTCATGACTTTTATTTTGGTCATGTGACTCATGTATGTGTACTACCTAAAAATGATCATAATAATTTATTAAAGCTTTATTATTTTATATCATTTATAATGAAAACATTTTTTACTTCTCAAACTATTTATTATAAACAAAATTTACTTGCAAAACTATTTTTTACTTTTAAATTTTAGTATTAAAAGAGTGCATTAATTAAATGCTTATTATTGTGATACTTGGGATTGAAGAGTTTTTTTTAGAAGAAAGGTATCCAATGATCATTTGACATTTGTAAATAAACCATTAACCCATTCATACCATTTATTTTTATATTATATATATGATGTATGATCATATGATATTATGGTTCTATATAATCTTCATATAATAAATAGCAGAATAATAATGCGTAATTGACCTTCCTTCCCTCAACTTCACAATTTTATGCCATCCTGCCAAATCGTAAATTTTGCCAGAAAGATAGGTTATTCAAATTTCAAAATCTCAAACCCATATCCTTATCCCCATGTATTGGAAGTTTCAGATTTGAAGAAAACAATAAATCAGTTTTCTTCATCAATTGTGTATCTTCATCTCTCTTCACTTATCCTCCATAAATTCATGCCCCTTCTTTCTTAAGGTGTTTTCTAATCTTCATTCATGCTTTTTTCGAGGCAATCCAAACCTTACTAGTGTCCAATCAGGAGGGACGTGGTTGAATCCCAATGAGGAAACAAGGATTGAAATTAGGATTTTTGTTCCATCAACTAGAAATTAGCATTCGAATTAGTAGAACACGACTTATTTGCAAGTATTTCATTAACAACCTTATTTTCTACTGTCACTATCATGTAGTAGGCCAACGAAGAGGAGGATAGAACATTAAGAAAGAGAAAGCTTATTAAACACATAGGAAATGAAGAACAAAATATCACATAACAAGATAGAAAAAATGGAAGTACGACAACCCCCTTGCCCAAAAGGTTTTGTCTCTTCCCTATTTTTAAATTATAAATTATTAGTTGTTCAACCAAAAATTATGATATTTTATACTCTTTTATTATCTAATATTTGCTCAAAATAAATTATTAGATTAAAATTTTAATAAATATTTTGTATATTTTGTAGGAATTTAAAATTTTGAAGAAAATGACATGGCAAAAGGAAAGAAGGCTAGATTGGGTCAGACAATGGATTGAAGCCCGGCTCTATAGCTCCGTGGCCCATTTCGTGCATGCCCAGGTCTTTCAGGTCCATTCCGCACTCCCTTCCTCCTCCCATTCTCTCTCCTCTCCATAGCTGCGTGGGCCGGCCCAGCATGGGGCCAGCTCGGTCTCCCCCTCTCTTTTCTTTCTTTTCTTTCTCCTTGCTTTCTCTTGTGGGTCGGTCTAGGTGTTTTGTTTTCCTGGCCCAGCAGCATGTCTATCTTTCACTTAAATGATCACATGCTTTGCACATGATCCAGCCAGCCCTCCCCTTCCTATTGTTCTTCTTCTTCATTTTCTTCGTGCAACACCATAACTAAAACAGGGGAACAAGGTACCATGCCTTTCCATCTTCCTCTGCCTTCTCTTTCTTCTTCCTCGGTTTCTAAACCAGAGAACCTGAGGGTCACAACCATGGTCGTTTCTCTCGCCTCTTTTAATCACGGTACTCATTACTCTATCAGCCCATCCGACCATTACTCACTTCTCATCAATCTTCATTAATTGGGGAGTTACAAGTTTAGAAATTATAAGGATTAATGGGGGAAAAGGAAAAGGTGTGCAACAAGGCACCGAGAGGATAGGGATTGAAGGTTAAAGGTAGAGATAGAGAACACAGAGACAAAAAAGGAGAATAGTTTTTGTGTGATTTCAGAATTTTTACGTTTCATTTCGTTTTTTTTTTTCGATTTTCAAATTTTGTTCTTGAAGCCTCAGATTGTTGTAATTGGATTCCGGGTAGTGTTACTTGAGTTGAAAATTGTAGATTGTTTTCTGGGCTCTCGTGGTTTGGTCTGTTCTTGTAGTTCTTCAATCTAGTTACTCTGTTCTCAAGGTTTGCGTAGTCCGCAACTCAATTGTGATTGGATTCCGGGAAGTGTTGGTTGCTTTACACTTTATCAGTTGAGTTCTCTTCTTACTTGTTGGTGTTGTAATTTCATATGGCATGGCCTGTTAAGTTACATTATAAGATTACAAATTAAGGAGGTTGTCTAACAAGTTTAATTTAGTTGAGTAGTAACTCATTTTCACAACCATCCCTGAGGACGATACCTGTAAATTTTACGACAATTAACAGTATACTTGAGGGAATTTACAACAAGTTCTTGGCGCCGTTGCCGGGGATAGCATTGTGAAATTTGGTTACATCGATTCGTAGTCAATCGAGTCGTTTTCGTTTTTAGTTTTAGTTGAGTCGTAATTTTTGTTTTAATAGTTTAGTTTAGTTTTATTTTTTGAATTTGTTCACCAATTTTCGCATTCTATTTGAATTTTCTGGGTAAAGTCTGGTGTGATTTATGCTATTTTGATATTTTTCCTAGATTCCACATCATATTTAGAGTGTGTGTGAATTGTTTGGGAATTTTTGGGATAGTTTAGATGTTTCTGTGAATTTTAGAGTTAATATTCTGTTTGCATTTTTCTGCACTATTCAGGGATAGAAACAAATTGCAAAAAATTATATTTATGTCCTTTGTGATTGTGTGGACTTTTCTGTATATTTAGTTCTTATTTTAGGAGTTTTATTTTTTTTTAGTTTTATTCTTAGAATTAGGGTGTTTAGGTGTAGTTTTATTTCTTATTTTCTTGTAGTTTGTGTTTGTGCTTTTGTTTTCAATTTTGTTTATTTTCTGTTTTAATATTGTTTTTAGTTTTATCATTCATTTTCTTGTTTTGATATTGAAAAAAGAAAAAAAATCCAAAAAAATAAGAAAAAAATTTAAAAAAATTTAAAAAAATTTAAAAAAATTTAAAAAAGCGAAAAAGGAAAAAACCAAAACTAGAACCTTGGGTGAGGGTGTTGGATTTATATGACTGATTGGGTTACAAATCCTGAAATTCATAGACTTGTTAGAAGTGAACCCGAATCTAAACCCAAGACTAAAATTGAAGAAATGGCATAAGAAAGACCTTTGAGTGATACCTTCTATTCTCCTAGGATTGCTTTGCCATCTTGCTTCACTATACCTGACCTTGAACCCAATGTGACCTTCGAATTAAAACCTCACTATACTCAGATGCTCCCTAAATTCACTGGCTTAGAGGATGCTTATTTGTTTTTGAGCGAATTCGAATAAGTCTGTTCTATGATACATTTTCCTAATATTCCCATTGATGTTGTGCACATGAAATTAATTCCTTTTGCTTTGAAAGATTCAGCTAAACGTTGGATGTGTGACTTGGCTGCTAATTCTGTAACTTCTTGTAATGATTTTGTGAAATTATTCTTAAGAAAATATTTTCCTAATGCCAAGGCTGTTAAGCTAAGGAATGAAATCAATCAATTTGTGCAACTAGATAGGGAATCATTTTGGAAATATTTTGATAGATTCAAGAATTTGTTGGCTTAGTGTCCCCATCATGGTCTAGACCAGGCACGTTTGTGCCAGATTGTTTGTGAAGGATTTGACCATCAGACTAGGACCATGGTGGAGTCTATGTGTTAGGATGACTTTCTTTTTAAGAGCGCCACAGATGCTTGGGAATTTTTAGAGGACTTAGCTGAGAAAACTAAGCAGTGGGAAACCGCTCGGGATGACAGCTTAAGTTCTAGGATTGCAAGGGGTGGGTTACATTCTGTCTCTGATGTGAGTCACTTAGAGTTTAAGATTACTGCTTTAGAAAATATGTTGAAAGGATTGACTCCACAAATGACTTAGTTATCCCAGATTTCTTCAGTGTCTTTCTGCCATTGTCAGGCCTTAGGTCATTCATTGAGTGCTTGTCCCTACTTTGCTCACCAGTTAGCAAATGGGCAAGAGCAAGCGAGTATGGCCTTCCAGAGATCTAAGGACGACCCTTTCTCTCCTTTTTACAATCCAGGGTGGAGAAATCACCCTAACTTCTCTTGGAGTAATGGACTAAATGCTGCGGTTCCTAACTCCTAACCCATCTCTCACCCTTCTAGTTCCTTTCAGAGACCGATTTTTTCAGTTGTACCTAATGCACCTAGACCTCCACCTCCTGTAGCTCATGTTCAACCTCCTTCTGGTTACAATGATATTGATAAAATGGAGAGGAGAATTAATAATAATGTGGAGAGAATGATTAATGCTAACATGGAAAGAATGATGAGAATGATGATTAATAGTTTTCCCAGTTAGTATCATCTTTTAGGGAGCCAGGTACTTTTCTAAGTCAGCCTGAGGTGAACCCTAAGGGTCACGCATCTTCTTCTTCAGGTAACCTTAGTGATCCTATGAGGAAAGTGAATGCAGTTATATCTCTCCGTTCTGGTTGAGAAATTGATAACCAGGTTAGAAGTCTTAATGAGCCCTGCAGGTATCCTCACCAACTCTTCCAGAATTCTTCTTCTTCTTCTTCACCTATAAAGACTGGCTTATCCAATGAGTTAAGGGATGCTACTGATGGTGTCCCCAATGATTCTGATTCTTACCATCCTCCTGAGTCACCGTCTCAAAAAGATGAGCTTAAAAAGAAAGACTCCTTTGAGTCATTTGACTCTTCACCTTCTAATGATTCTTCTCCTTCTAAGGGTCCTTCTTCTTCTTCTCGCTCTTTATCTGAGAAAGTCCATATGCCTTTGCCTCCTTTTCCTCATAGGCTTAAGAAGAAAGACCAAGCTCATGTTAAGAAGATGAGAGAGACCTTCTCTCAAGTCAAGATCAACATTCCTTTGCTCGATGCTATTCAGCAGATGCCTCCATATGCTAGGTTTTTAAAAGATCCGTGCACAACCAAGAGAGCTACCAATGTCCCTATGAAGGTTTTCTTAGCCTCTAGTGCTAGTTCCATTCTATCTCATCAGATCCTAGTGAAGTATAAGGACCCTGGTTGCCCTACTATTTCTATAGTTATAGGGGACCAGCTCATTCATAGAGTCTTGCTTGATTTAGGGGTCAGTGTCAACTTGATTCCCTTTACTGAGTATGAGAGGCTAGGGTTAGGTGAGCTTAAGCCTACTAAGATGGTTATTCAATTAGCTGATAAGTTGACTAGATTGCCCAGGGGAATAGTTGAGGATGTGCTGATCCAAGTGGGTGAATTCATTTACCCTGTGGACTTTGTTGTGATTGAGACTGAGACGGTGTCTAACTTAGCTAGTCAAGTCCCTGTGATTCTAGGGCGTCCTTTCTTCGTCATTGCCAACGCCCTCATTACTTGCAGGAATGGCATGATGAGACTGTCTTTTGGTAACATGACCTTATAGCTTAACATTTTTAATCTGCAAAGGCAGCCCTGTGGTTTTGATGATATGGAGTTCTCTACTGTTCATTAGGTAGAGGATTCTATACTTGATGATGCTTGTGATGATGTGTTTGCTGTTAAGTATGAGTCCTTTCTTGTGAATGATGAGCTTGAGTATGATACTTTTGAGTTTGATGACTTGTACTCTACTACTAATTGTTTGCTCACTGCTGCTTCTGAATCTGTTTCCCCTTCTTCTCTTGAACTCAAACCCCTTCCTGATTCTCTTAAGTATGCATTTTTAGGCCCCAATGAATCTTTGCCTGTTATTATTGCTTCTGACCTAGACGGAGACCAAGATACCAAGTTGATTACCCTACTTAGAGAGAACAAGGAAGCTTTGGGTTGGACCTTAGGGGATATTAAGGGCATTAGTCCTTCCATTATGCAACATAGGATTCATCTAGAGGACAATGCTAAGCCCTACCGTGACTGTCAAAGGCGTTTGAACCCTACTCTTCAGGAAGTAGTTAGGAAATAAGTGCTGAAGTGGTTAGACCATGGGATTATCTATCCCATTTCTGATAGTGAGTGGGTTGGTCCCGTTCAAGTTGTGCCTAAGATGACCGGGATCACCATGATTAGGAATGACAAGAACGAGTTAGTCCCTACTCGTGTGCAATCTGGGTGGCGTGTTTGCATAGATTATAGAAAATTGAATGTTGCCACTAAGAAAGACCATTTTCCCCTTCCTTTCTTGGACCGGATGTTGGAGAGGTTGGTGGACATTCCCTTTATTGCTTTTTAGATGGATACTCTGGCTATACCCATATCTCTATTGCTCCTGAGGATCAGGAGAAGACTACTTTCACCTATCCATTTGGAACCTATGCCTTTAGACATATGTCGTTTGGACTGTGCAATGCCCCTGTTAGTTTTTAGCGTTGCATGATTTTCATTTTCTCAGATTTAATTGAACAATGCATGAAAATTTTCATGGATGACTTTTCTGTGTTTGGGTCTTCCTTTGATGACTGTTTGTCTAATCTAAGAAAAGTGTTGAAAAGGTGTTAGGAGAAAAACCTAACTCTGAATTGGGAGAAATGCCATTTTATGGTTAGGAAGGGAATAGTCTTAGGTCACATCATTTCTAAAGATGGGATTGAAGCAGACAAGGCTAAGACTGATTTGATTGTCAATCTTCCCCCTCCCACCTGTGTGAAAGAGGTAAGATCTTTTCTTGGACATGCTGGCTTCTATCGTCGTTTCATTAAGGACTTTAGCAAGATTGCAAAGCCCTTGTCCAACTTGCTAGCTAAAGATGTGCCTTTTCATTTTTTTGGTGAATGTCTTGAGGCATTTTCTAAGCTTAAGGAGGCCTTAACTTCTACTTCTGTTCTTCATCCTCCCATATGGGGAGAATCATTTGAATTGATGTGTGATGCATCTGATTATGCTGTTGGGGTTGTTCTAGGACAGCGTGTTGATAAGAAGCCTCATGTCATCTATTATTCTAGTCACACTTTGAATGATACCCAATTGAACTATACTGTGACGGAGAAAGAATTTTCGGCTGTGATATTTGGTTTTGAAAAGTTTAGACCTTACCTGATTAGGTCTCATGTGATTGTCTCTACTGATCACTCTGCTCTTAAGCAATTGCTTTCTAAGAAGGATGCTAAACCTAGACTGGTTAGATGGATATTGTTGTTGCAAGAGTTTGATTGTGAAATCAGAGACAAGAAAGGTTCTGAAAACCTTGTAGCTGATCATTTGTCTAGGATTCTATCTGATAGAGAGAGTGAGTCAACTGTTTCTGAGTACTTCCCTGATGAGCAATTGCATGTTGTCCACCCTAATCCCTGGTATGCTGGCATTGTGAACTACCTAGTTGCTGGTAGGATCCTTAAGAGTTGGACCAAGAATGATAGGGATCGGTTCTTTCACCTTATGAAGTTCTTTGTTTGGGATGACCCTTATTTGTTTAAGTATTGTTCTGACCAAATGTTTAGGAGTTGTATTCCCAACCAGGAGGTGAGAAGTGTCCTTTCTTTCTGTCATGGTCAAGCATGTGGGGGGCATTTTAGTAGTAGGAAGGCTGCAATCAAAGTTCTTCAATGTGGTTTCTACTGGCCTAATCTATTTAGGGATGCTTGTGAGAACTGTAAGAGTTGCCCTAGGTGCCAACAGTTGGGTAGAATCAGCAAGCGGGATATGATGCCACTGAACCCCATCATTGTGGTGGAAGTTTTTGATGTGTGGGGAATAGATTTTATGAGACCATTTCCATTATCTTTTGGGAATGAGTATATTTTGCTAGATATGGACTATGTGTCTAAATTGGTTGAAGCCATCCCTTCTAGGACTAATGATGCTAAAGTTGTTGTGAAGTTCTTGAGGGAGAACATCTTTACTAGATTTGGCATGCCCTGTGCTATTATCAGTGATCAGGGTACCCACTTCAATAATAGGTCCTTTGATGCCTTACTGAAGAGGTATTCAATTGCCCATAGGCTTGCTACCCCCTATCGTCCCCAAACCACTGGCCAGGTTGAGGTGTCCAATTGATAAATTAAGCATATTCTTGAAAAGACAGTGAGCCGGAATAGAAAGGATTGGGCTGACAAACTCGTAGATGCTTTTTGGGCCTATAGGACGGCTTTCAAAACTCCCTTGGGTATGTCACCCTATAGGGTTGTTTATGGTAAGCCTTATCATCTTTTTGTGGAAATAGAGCATAGAGCTTGGTGGGCCAGTAAGAAACTTAACTATGACTTGACTGAGGCTGGTGAGGAGCGCAGACTGCAATTGAATGAACTTGATGAGAATAGAGCCGAGGCTTATGAGAGTGCTCGTTCTTACAAAGAAAGGGCAAAGTTGTTTCATGATACGCGTATCCTTCGGACAGAGTTTACCCTAGGAATGAAAGTGCTCTTGTATGACTCTAGGCTCCATTTGTTTCCAAGGAAGTTAAGGTTCTGATGGACTGGTCCTTACATTGTCTCACGTATTTTTTCCTATGGTGCAGTCGAAATTCAAGACCTTGATAGTGGTGCTACTTTTAAGGTGAATGGCCAAATATTGAAGCAATTTCTGGAGTTGCCTAGCAAGGAAGATGTGGAGTGTCTGATACTCTGTGAGCCGAGTCCGGATCAGTGATGATAGCTCGAGTGTACTTATCACCCGACCTAGTTTGCTAAGAACTTCTTTTCATCCCTTCTCTCCTTTTCTCTTTTTCTCTTTCTCCCTTCCCTTTTCTTTTCTTTTTTGTGTAGTTGGTTATTTTTATCTTTCTTGTTGTATAGTTAATTTAGGGTCATGTCCTTGTTGAGTCTTGTTTTTGTTTGTTTTCTTTTTCACTTTTATTTTTGTGGTTTTGTATTTCTCTCCACTCCCGATGAGGACATTGCTCGGAAAAGGTGTGGGGTGGGGGAAACTTTGCAAAAACTTGGAGCCAAAATTTTGAAAATTCAAAAAGATTTTTGTTTTATTTTTGGGAAGGTTTTATGCTATTCTGATTAGCTTAAATCTCCTGTGCTTGGATTATTAGCTTGTATGTAAGCATGATGTGCATGTCAGGTTTCTGCCCTCAGTGTGTCATTCTTGGCTCTAATTCTAACCCCATTTGTTCATTTTCGCTGTGTAATCAAATCCCTATTTATATCATCCTCATTGTCTTAAAGTCTTAGTTTTCCATTATTGGCTCTCCCACTTGTTTTTTGAAAAGAAAAAAAAAAGAAAAAAATGCAAAATTTGAAAAGAAAAGAGAAAAAAAGAAGAAAAGGAAATGAAATAAAATTTAGAATGACAAGCAACCTTTTGAGGCATGTGCTATTGGGTGCAACCCTTTGAGGCAATATTCCTACTGGGAAAGCGTGTTTCCTATGTTGATTAATCAATAATGTAATTTGTGTTAATCAAGTGGGATTGAGTTTGATTTTGGTACACTTGAACCTTACGATGATGATACACATGCACACAAGCACTGGGATTAATTCAAAGTTTTGATGTACAACGGGGTGAAACGTTAGTGCTCAATTTGATGGCATCCATGAGATAGAGAGCCTTGATGTGTACAATATGCTTATATGCAGGCCAACATCTCTGCTACAAGGGTGATGTAGTTGATTAGACTATGTATATACCTTTCCCCCGTTTTGTACATACTAATTTTTGAAAAAAAAAAAACACAAAACCCAAAAAGATTTTCACGTTTCTGTTTTTTTTTATAGATTTTGTGGGTATATCTTCTACAAACCCTCACCAGACCTTACTCGTCCACTTGGGGGAACCAAAGGGTTTAAAGGGCTTGTTGCATATGCTAAATGCAACCGTGATTCCTACGAAAGTGAGTTAGGATTTTGTTTTATTTTATTTTCTAGGATTTTTAGTTTTGTTTTACTCGAGGACGAGCAAAACTTAGGTGTAGGGGTATTTGTTCAACTAAAAATTATGATATTTTATGCTATTTTATTATCTAATATTTGCTCAAAATAAATTATTAGATTAGGATTTTAATAAATAGTTTGTATATTTTGTAGCAATTTGAAAATTTGAAGAAAATGACTTGGCAAAAGGAAAGAAGGGTGGATTGGGTCAAACAATGGATTGAAGCCCAGCTCCATAGCTCAGTGGCCCATTCAGTGCATGCCCAAGTCTTCTGGGTCCAGTCCGCACTCCCTTCCTCCTCCCATTCTCTCTCCTCTCCATAACTACGTGGGCCTGGCCTAGCATGGGGCCAGCCCGGTCTCCCCCTCTCTTTTCTTTATTTTCTTTCTGCTTGCATTCTCTTGTGGGTTGGTCTAGGTGTTTTGTTTTCCTGGCCCATCAGCATGTCTATCTTTCACTTAAATGATCACATGCTTTACATATGATCCAACCAGCCCTTCCCTTCCTATTGTTCTTCTTCTTCATTTTCTTCGTGTAGCACCACAACTGAAACAGGGGAACAGGGTACTATGCCTTTCCATCTTCCTCTGCCTTCTCTTTCTTCTCCTTTGGTTTCTAACCCAAAGAACCCGAGGGTCATAGCCATGGTCGTTTCTCTCGTCTCTTTTAATCACAGTACTCATTACTTTATCAGCCCATCCGATCGTTACTCACTTCTCATCAATCTTCATTAATTAGGGAGTTACAAGTTTAGAAGTTATAAGGATTAACAGGGGAAAAGGAAGAGGTGCGCAACAAGGCACTGAGAGGATAGGGATTGAAGGTCAATAGAGAGCACAGAGAAAAAAAAAGGAGAATAGTTTTTGTGTGATTTCAGACTTTTTATGTTTCATTTCGTTTTTTTTAGATGTTCAAATTTTGTTCTTGAAGCCTCAGATTATTGTAATTGGATTCCGGGTAGTGTTACTTGAGTTGAAAATTGCATATTGTTTTCTAGGCTCTCGTGGTTTGGTCTGTTCTTGTAGTTCTTCAATCTAGTTACTCTGTTCTCAAGGTTTGCGTAGTTCGCAACTCAATTGTGATTGGATTCCGAGAAGTGTTGGTTGCTTTACACTTTATCAGTTGAGTTCTCTTCTTACTTGTTGGAGCTCTAATTTCATATGGCACAGCCTGTTAATTTACATTATAAGATTATAAATTAAGGAGGTTGTCTAGGAAGGTTAATTTAGTTGAGTAGCAACTCAATTTCACAACCATCCCTGATGACAATACTTGTAAATTTTACGACGATTAACCGTATACTTGCGGGAATTTACAACATTACTATTCTCTATTTTCATAGATTCCTTGATAAATTTAATACCCTTCTTCCAAAATACTTGCATCCAAGATTAACATAGTGACTTTAGACTTGATCGGACTTTGAAATTGGAGGGCGAGGTGATGGTAGAGAAACACAAGATGAAGAAGGCGGTTGAAACATACATAAGGGGACATATAGCAGCATTTGGTAAAATCATTAATCATTACCTCCCCTTAGTATCTTCCACTTTATTGTGAGTGTGATTTATTTTAGCCCATTTAGTTTTTTTTTTTTAAATTTTCTTTCCTTTTTTCCCTTTGTTTGGCAATCAATGCATTGTCATTTATGCTCTTCACTTTAGGCACACAATGTAATTAATATGTCCATTGATTTAATCTAGATGACTCTGATGTTATAGTAAAGGAAGATAGAAGCAATGATGGACGGTGCGAGTAAGGACAGTTGGATAAGGGAGTTTTGTGGTTACGGAGACTAGAGAGCAAAAGGTGTCCAAGACGCAGTGTCAAAGAAGAGATGGAACCATAGGAGAGATCCTATGCTCAATGTTTGATTTTTTTAGATCTTTCTTTTTTTTTTGGTGGGGAGGGGGAGGGAAGGATGTATAGGAATAGTAAAAATCTTAACTTTTTTGTTTTATAATAAAACAAACTACCGTTGCGATGATAGGAAGAAAATTTTTTTTATAAACTTATTACTTTAGCAAGCAAATATTTTCCTTTGGATTATTTTTATTAGTAATTACTTATAAATTTTTGTATTTAATTTCTACTTTCTATAGTTGTATGATTTTATAGTTTCTACTTTCTACAATTGTGTCCCTTATACAGTAAAGAAACTAACAATATGATTCCCCCTAATTCTAAAGCGGGAGAATAATCAGAGACAACTCCACTGACATAAAAGTACAATGAGACTAGATATATTCTTGATATGGATGATTGATTAGTAAGATGATAAGAGCCTACTAGAAGGAAGATGTTGGAAGATTAGGACATACCTTAGCGTGGAAGCATAGAATCTCGTTGCTCTGTAATTGCCTATGAATTGTCGAACAAGGATTGACAGTGGCTACTAGAGTCATCGTAAAACGTCACACCCCAAACCCCATCCCAAAAGATGGTATGATTAACATGAGAGAGCCTCGAGAATATAATTGTGGAGATGTTGTGTTCAAGTGTTGTCCCTTATTCTCCTGATCTGATCTTTGATTAATAATGACACTAAGTCTTGCCCACTTATCAGATAGTTAATGCAAGATTAATATATGATTAATCAAATTATAATAACCCACTTAATGTGGGTGAATATGACCATTTCATTCGGTTAATAGAACGAAAATACAAAATAAATGATGGGATTTAAGTGAGAGTTAGAATGAATTTAGTTGAAGACAAGGGATAAAAATACTAGAATTTGACCATTGATTATCTCTCACATATCAAATCCTTCCCATCCCATTGCTTTTGTTTTTGTTTTCTTTTTTTTAAAAAATTTTTCTGTGCAATTATTGTTTTTTTCCAAAAAAAATAATAGTAGTAATGTTGCAATCTATATTTTAGTTAGTAAATGTACTTATGTGAATATATAACGTTTTCTTTTCTCTTTATTTGGCACATCAAAAAAAAATCTAAAAAGAAAAGAATTGTACAAATGATCATGATAAGGAAACTAGAGATTCGATGACAATATACAAGTGCAGTAGTGATAATTGTGTTTAAACTCTCAAACCAAGTATTAGTGAGTTGATTTAGCCTACAATGCTTGAAAAATAAGAGTGATACGAAATTACTTTGATGTCTTCACATTTTGATAAATGAATTTCATGTTCCACATGGTGCGTATCAACTCATTGGTCTCACTACTTTTCTTAATTCTTTTCTTCGCGCCTATGCACAATTCACCGAATGCAATATTTGGACTTTTGTGGGGATTATTTTGAATCTTTTTTTTTCCATCTTAAATATGACAAAGATGGAGTATAGAGTAGAGGGAGAATGGGGTAGTTGAATGTTATATAAAATTACATTATTAAAAATCTTTATTGTTCAGGCTCATCTTGCATCTTATATGAAGCCCCTTTCACTTGAGCTGACGATAGATCGACATTTCACTACCCTTACTATTTGATGGAAGACGTCGGATGCATATTTGTGCACCGTCATTACGAAGGTTTTCATCATTGTTGTCCAAGTTCCTAACACATGCATATTATGACTTAAAAATTTACTTCATATGTCCTGTTACATGATTTCGTTTGACTGTCTGAAATATGACAATGAAAATAGGATGAACATTTCTGATCCATACTCTTGGTCTTGTTATATATATGTCAAACAATGAGAAGATTTGTTAGTGTTGGACCACTTAGAATTTTATGATTATTTATTTTACACTTTTGTTTAGGTTTATTGTTTGTATAATACTGGGGCTGACAAAAATTCGGGTCCAAGTTGATTCGGGTTTGGACAAATTGAACATTCGTATAAAAACTTCATACCCTAACCCTATCTGAATTATAAATCGGATATTTTGGCCAGACCTGGAAACCCGAACCCGAACCCGAACCTAAATGTTCAATGTCACATATTGGTTATCCCAATGTCTCAATTTGTGATATGATTTTTGAACATTCTAACTGAAATTTTGGATGGCCGTACCTGAAGTTGATTTTTCAATGTCAAAAGCTGGTTATCCAAAAGTGTTTTAAGGAAAGTTTCTAGAGAATTTGTACCGGATTACATATAAACCTAGTTGTATGATGTCGAAACCTAATTCTTCAAAATTTTTGAACCTGGAATGGTTCAGAAATTCAGACAACCTGAACCCGAATGTCCAACCTCGAAGCCAACCCGAATTTAAATTCAGACAAAAAATTTCTAACCACAACCGATTTTTTTTCCAGACTGGACAAATTTGAATAAACGGGTCATATAGATTTTGATAGCCCTAATAATACGAACTTCATATTGTGCTGATATTTAACTTTAGTGGGTTTTGCCATTTAAATTACTTGTGCATGAGAACAAGCAAAAATTACTTGCAGTAGTAGTAATAATAATAATAACAACAACAACAACAACAACAATAACAACAACAACAACAACAACAACAACAACAACAACAACAACAACAACAACAATAATAATAATAATAATAATAATAATAATAATAATAATAATAATAATAATAATAATAATAATAATAATATAATGAGAAGTAAAAAAGGGCCTCTGAGGTTACACTTTTCATTTACATAGTTAGTCGTCGGTACGTCATCCATCTATATGTTTGCCCCTGATGAGCCTCTCAACCTCAATAACAAAACATATCTCAGTTCAGATTCAAAATGTTATTTCTCCCCCCCCCCCCCAATTAACATTGCATTTCCCTATTTGCTCCTTTACATTATGATTAATTAATTTTTTTAGCTAATCAACCTCTCTTTCTCCCTCCTTGCACAGTCTCTCTCTCTCTCTCACTCTCACGCACACACATATACACAGATATACTTCTAAGCAATTGGTTTTTTAGAATCCTTTCGCATGTCGAATTTCATTTAGAAGTTTAGGGCTTGTCTATTCCTTCTCAATTAATATTCTAATCGTGTGCTCTCATAGTCATGGTCAATTAGAATTTGAGTTTTGATTATCTTTTGTTGGACTTAGGGCATGATACACCTATAAGAGGTGCGAGCCCAACAAGTATAATAAGTTGACGACTTAGCTACCTCAAAAACCCTAGTTCCTGGACCGATCTATTTAATATAAAAGGGGACCAGTCCAAGAGTGTAACGCCCTAACCCCAACCCCCTCCCCAGCTAGGACAGTTACCAGTAACAACTTTAAGGATCGTTGACTGGCCCCACAAATCACCACAAGTCTTTTCAATGTGTTTCGTCCTCGCTCACATGCTGCCTGAGAAACTTCTAAGAGGTCACCCATTATAAGATTTCTCCATAGCAAGCACGCTTAACTGTGAAGTTCTTATGAATGAACTCTTCGAAAAGAAAAGTGCAGCTTTGGTGATATAAGTAGTCACTTTAAATCTTTTAAGACAATCTCGGGGTATAACAATCACCCCCACTTGAAACACACAACATCCTTATTGTGCCTCATTAGTTGACCAACTTATAAGTAATCTTGACCTGGGGTCCACTCTTGTATCTTTGCCCCGTTAGGTGACTACTCAGGGCTCTCGTGTCCACTGGTGCAGTTCACGGTTGGGAGTCGGTGCTAATGCCATTTATAACGGCCCAACTCCTTGCTAGGCCAAGACAGTTACCAGGACGAATTTGAGGATCGTCGACTGCTCCCAAAAATCACAATAAGCCTTTCAGTGTGCTTCGTCCTCGCTCATACGCTGCCTAAGAAACTTCCAAGAGGTCACTTATCATAAGATTTCTCCACAACAAGCATACTTAACTATGAAGTTTTTATGGGTGGGCTCCCCAAAAAGAAAGGTGCACCTTTGGTGATATAAGTAGTCACTTTAAATCCTTTCAACCAAATTTGGGGTATTACAAAGAGGGAACACACACATAAGAAACACCGATGACTTTCTAAAGAGAGCTTTTAGTACAAAACCCTTTGGCTCTTAAGTTGTGGGGTCATAAAGGTTCTCCGAATTATGAGTTCCTTCCTCAGTTAATGATTCAAAGCTAATGTTCAATCATCTTCTGTAGCAGGATTAACATAAATTCATTTATGATTAATTCAATATGTTATTCCTTCATTCATATTAGAGCCAATTAGCTTATTTCCTGGTTGGACTACTTGCACACTTTCTTGAACTTTGTGCCAAAAGATTAAGGTTTATTTTTCGGTTTGTTTGCAATTAAAATTGTCATGCTATTATTTCATGTCTAGTATCTTAATAAATTTTTGTAAAATTTTGAATTCTGATAGAGCTTGAACAGAGCTTTAATTTGATATATTATACATAGGTTTTAGCGGAGTATTTTGTGAGTTGAAACTCCTTCCTAATTTGATTTCTTGAATTAATGATTTCATTCCCTTAACTTGAAAATTGATGCATGGGTTGGCTTGCTGATTTGACTCAGACCAAAAGCACCCAATTTATTAGTCAATTTGTCGAACATTTGCTTGAATTTTAGCCAAGAAGCAGCCACCGAATCTAGGGCTTTGGTCGATTGATGAACCCGAATGTTTGATATGGTATGGGTTCTTATTTTTTTAAATTGATTTGTGCTTTCTATTGTTCAAGTGTTTGAGAGTAAAATCCCTCAAAATCTCAGTCTATTTGGCCAAAAATTGGCCCCCAATTTCGGGAAAAAGTCGTGAATGGAAACTAGGGTTTTGTTCGATTTTGATATGTTTTGGCGATTGTTCATTGCAATTGATTTGTGTACTTTGTTATCCATAAAATTCTGAGTGAAAGCCCTCAATTCGTACCGAGAATTGACTGAAAATTTGACCGAAATTTAACCAAATATTATCGGCGAATTCTAGGATTAGGGTTCATGTTTTTAAATGCAATATTGATTGTTTTTGGTCACTATTACTCACAATTTCTTTGTGCCTTTCATTGCCTATGAAGTTTTGAGCTAAAGCCCCCAATATCATAGGATACTTCACTGAAATTTGGATGGAATTTGGCCAAAATCATGCAGAGCTTGCCGGCAAAAATTACGTGTTTTTTGGACCATTTTTTGCTCGATTTATGGGTTGCTTTTGCTTGTTTTTAGCAATTAAACGTTTCAATGGAACGTAAGACTAGTTTAGGATAGATTCCATATATCAATTTTATGAAAACGAGCCGAAAAATTCATCAATTGTGGATGTATTCTTGCGCATTCTAGGTGACTTATTTTCATTGTTTTCGGTTCATGTGACCCCCAATGATAGGTGGGCGTGAACCTACCCTCGACCAGCATTAGCTATTATTAAAAAAAAAATTAAGGGTAAAAGGGGTTTGGTGGTTGATCGATTTGGGTTGTTAACTAAATTGACCACAAGGGTCTGCTTATGTGTTATTTTTGGGGCATTTTTGTTGAAAGCTTTCATATTATGAAAGCCTTTTATTATCAATTGATGAAGCATAATATGAAATCTCTCCATACTCTTTTTGTGAGTATATGTCTAATATGATGTATGATATCATTTTCAGAATGAAATATTTTGTGTTTCCCTGAGAATATTTTATTTGAGCATATTTAATCTTATTGAATTTCATAAGAGAGATGAGCATATTTGTTTAATATCATTGAGATTAATTTAAGTGAAATATTATGTGAAATCTCTACGCTATTTTTGGGCTTATTTCATATATATGTTTGATTGAAATTCATGAAGCTTTGCATATTCTGAGAATATGTTTCATATGTCGTAACCTCCAAATTGCATATATAATTTATATATGCACCCTTTCAAAATAAGTTAGGTGAGACGGCAATAAAATTTTTTGAATTTTTTTTTTGAGAATTTTGTTAATTATACAAACTATGTCCAAATGATTAAATTCATTTTTAATATATTTATGGATATATGTTGAACTTTCTTGAAATATTCTTGAGGTTGGCATATCCCGTTTGATTAGAAATTTGAGAATTTCTTTTAGAATATTTGAATTTGGGTTAAGTATTCTGGTAACCTGGAATGAAATGACAAACGTTAATTGCACTAAAATATTCATTCCTGCGAAGATGATTGAGCACTATATGTGAACTTTCAACTCTAGGATCTATGTTTATGTGTTTTAACTGGGACAGTTATTGCCAAGTTATATGGATAAGTGTATGCTAAAATATTAGACTTATGTATGCTTTTGTGCTTATTGTAAAACTGTCGTGTTTTACAAGTAATATGCCAGCTGCCACAACTGCCAGACTTAGGTCTTTCACTATCAGGTTTGAAAATTATAAGAAGGGCCCATGTATCTCCATGAGGGAGCACCTGAGACATATGTCACACATAATTAGAGAATATGCTGAAATGGGCTATGAATTTACCAATGAGCAACATGCTCATGTTGTGATCTGTTCCTTGCCTAATTATTGGGGTCATATTAAGACGGTCTTATCTCAAAATATGTATATCATTGCCTTCGAGGACATCAGGTGATGAATTGAGCAATAAGAAGGGCAACAAAAGGTCGTTGGTATTACAGGTGTAAAGTGCACATGTCAACCTCTAATTCAAGGAATGGTTCTAAAAGGAAGCACTAAGGGAATTGGGATGGCAAGGCTCAATCAAATAAGGAACATGAGCATGATCAACAAGGGAAAGAAAAATGTGCAAGGCAAAAGGATTCAATGCAAGCTAAGTGCCTTAACTGTGGCCAAATACGTCACTTTGCTTGTGAATGCACTGAGCCCAACCAGGTACTTAGCATTATCTATTAGTGACGTTTGTGTTGTTAGTTGTATTCTTCTTTTTGAAACTAATCCTATGTGGATTGTAGGTTCAGGAATCTAAACCAAAAAGCTAGGGACTATGTTCTAGCAGGTTCTCAGATGGTTCGATGAGGGCACATGTGGAGACGAGAAAAAGGTTGTCATTGGAGGAATTGAAACATGCAAGCTACTCCTGCATAGTGGCCGATACTCTATCCTATGTGAAATCCTACTTGCGCTTAAGATTTGTTGGAATAATGATGCTATGTTGGTTTTATTTGACTATGTTCTTGAAGCCTAGTTAGTTTTCTTTCAAGAACACCTTTAGTTTTGGTTCTTCTTTATTAGAAATGGTTTGCTCATAATGGATTGGATATTTGTTCCATTAATGCAAGTGCTTATTTTTCTGTATTCAAATAATTATTTTGATGTGAAATGTTTAGTTGTTATGCTAGATCAAGCCATATGGACTAGAAGTAGACATATGCAAGAACTAATAAAATAAGATTTCTTAGCAGATATTAGTGGACTAGCCAACTTGTGAGCATAGTCTGATAGGAAAAACAAGAAATCATTTGATTTTAGAAAGGTTATTAATAGCCTGATTTCCATTGTGGTTAATTTATTTCAACATTTGTGGTCTAATGAATGTGATAATAAGGCATAGAGCTTCTATATTTCATCACGTTTCACTTGATTTGGCCTTGTTTATTTCACCTCAAATGAGTGTGAAGTGATAAGTTGCTTTCAAAAACATCTGAGCTTAGATAAAATAAACCAAAGAGATTAAGGCCTCAAAGACCAAATCATTATGAAATATTTATTAGCACTATTTTGGTGGATATGGTGATTAAAAAGGAATAGTTTACTAGCTAACTTTCCTAAGAGCTTATAACAAAATGTTGTAGTGGGGAAATGGAAATAAAATGGTCCCTGACATGCTAAGATCAACAATTGCACAAAATTTGTGAATCTCGTATTAAGGATATCTCCTTTTGTTGTAATCTATGATGTTAACCTTGCACTTATAAAGTAAGTTGCTATGACTCTTTATGAGTCATGGGTTGAAGTCCTGTATGAGAGTCTTCAGACCTCAGGGGTATATGACCCATGAATACAACCCCTCCTATGGAAGTGCCAAAGGGAGGAAGAACAACGTCTTTGTAGGATATTCTGTCCTTGAAAGTTTTTTGACTCATTGGGTTGTAAGATAGTAGGAGTGCAACTAAACCTTTATCAAAATTCTAAAGAATGGATTTCAAAAGAATGATGGGATAGGTTAAGACTTATCTCTATTAGTTTTCCGAGCTAAATTAGATCTCTTTATTTGAATTGGAGGATTTTAATTGATGATGAATAAATTATCATCCAGGGCTACCTTCATCATCAAGAGTGAATGAAAGCGAATCTATTCTTGCTCCAAGTGGGAACAAGATCATTGGTCATGGTTTGAGTGGCAGTAAAATCAATCCAAAGAGGAATGATCTGAGATTATATGAATCTATGCTAGGACATGGTTGTTAGAAAGCATTTCTCCATGCCATTTGGGCAATGAGGCATATGAACCTTTCGCAACACTCTTACAAAATAGAAATGAGCAAAGATGCCCTTTCCAACCCCTCTAAGGACAAGTGGATTAAGGCAATGAAGTAAATGAACGTTAATAGCTAGCTGACCATTTATGACAAAAAAGTTTTTTGGGAATATATCGATTTTCAAATTTTTAGGCTCATGCCACAATTACTATTAAGCTCAACTTTTTGCAAAGAGGATATACATAATAGGATACGATCAACTACAAAGAGGTTTTCCCTCTTATTGTGGGCTTTATCCTAATTTCACCTTTCTATAACTATCATTACTAGTTTGGACCTAAACTCACATCATATGGATGTGCAAATATTAATCTCAAAGGGAATCTAAGTAAAGTTCCATTGAAAAGGATAACAAACATAAGGCTTATGGACATGTGAGGTCAAATGCGACCTTAAAGTCTCTTCAAAAAATTGGTGCACTTGTTTTTCACAATCTGGTTATCCCTGATGGCTACAATGTGATTGATACTAAAAGGTCTAAAAGTAATTTTGTAGTCAAGTAATTATATGGGGATGAATTACTAATAACTAGAAATGGTGTAGAGTTATTAAGCAAGGTAAAAGGCCTTGTCATATCATCTAAATTTAGGATGATGGGTAAAGTATCATATGTTCTTGAAATAAAGTTTTTGATAGAATATACAAAGAGTTGATTCTTTTTCTAAAGAGAATGACATCAAAAGTTCTTTGAATAGTCTCGTACACGTAACTATGACCTTATTAGTACTTACATCAACAAAGCTGAGGCCTGACACTAAAATGTGCTCATACTCTATTAGAAAAGGACTAGTAAGCAGAACTTCCTTTGTCAGGGGTGGATAGAAGTCTAACGCCTGTTGTGGTGCATATTAGACTTAGTATATTTAAATTGATATCAACTAGAACATAGAGACTAGCATAGTGGCAGACAGTTAAGTCACAAGATACCTAAACGGAACCTCCAACTATGCACTTTTGGTACGTAGGCAATAACTTGGATCAAAAAGGGTGTTATGGCATTAAATAAGGTAGGCTTGGATGAGAAATGAACCTCCAAATATGTATTCCAATTTAACAATGATGCCAAAGTGGAAAGAACAAGTCACATGTTGGCTTGTTATAACAAGAGTTTATAGCTCTATCCTTAAAAGCACAAGAGTCTGTTTGGTTAAAGAAGTATTTGGATCACTTCATTTGTGGGCCAAATGGTATTGGCTAGTAATGATTTACTAGGACACATTGTGATCACACATACCAAGAACCTTGATTATTGTCATAAGACCAAACTAACTGGACATAAAGTTTAATTTTGTGAATGACTTGGTAGCACACAAAGAGAGTGAACATAAAGTGCTTTCATACGAAGCAAATGGTTGTAGAGCCATTGAGCTAGCACTGGTAAAGGGATGTGCTTGTTAAGAACATAAATGCTTAACAATCTTTGTAGATGGCAACTATGCCTTGACATCTTGTTCATCAATTGTTTCCTTGATGTGCACAAGTGATTATCTAATGTTGTGAAATTCAAATAAGTTATTTTTCATACACTTATTATTGGAATGTTTGAATATGCATTCTTATTCATAGATGCTTGTTATGCATTCTTAAATATGAAAAGTGTGTTAGGTAGACTTGGGGTTAGCCCTCTCACAGGGGTAACCGCATTTAGTGATTAGAGTATCAATGGTAGATGAGAAGAGATTTTAAGTAAAATTATAACAAGGATAATTATGGGAACCTATCAACATAAAATCATGAATATTGCCTTAATCATGACTAAAGGTCATTACAATATATGGGTAAAAATGAATTTTGCCTAGTCCACCTTAAAAAGGCTAGGTGTGAGTTCATGTTGATAAGTAGATTTGAGAACTCAGTTTGCATAATAAGGTCTCTAAATATCATCAGTAAGTACGATATTTTGGTCAAAAAACCAAAAGGTATATGCACCATGGGAAAGGAGAGAATGATGTAGCACATATTTCATATCTTGTGTGCAAGAGACGACCGATAGGGTTGATATATGTTAGATCTCTCTTTATATTTATGTGGAATCCCATAAGGTTATGGCCTTATAATTGTACCCTCAAGACTCCAATAAGTGGCTTGAGACTCGATTCAATGTTCGTTATCTTAGTGTGCTGCCAAAAGATCATGAATGATTCAGTCTAACGAAACATGTCTAGAAAAACAAGTTGAATTTGGTCAATAGTCTCGTGAGATGAGGGAGATCCTTCATGGAATCTTATTAGTTTCTATACACTAGTGCACTACTTATGATATAAGGGTTATAATAGTGAATATGAAATATGATCATTTGATGACATCAAAGTGAGACATTTTAACGAGATTGAAATGATATAGGGTGCTTGCATATTTCCAAGCACTCATGTGCGGTTCTCGATGAGAGACTATATATTCTTAACAGATGTATAACATAGATCTCTCACAAGTATGTTAGTCACACAACCGATTTTCCTAGTATGAAGATTGCACATAAATAAAAGAAAAATAAGTTTTTCTTAAGGCGAAAATAATAAATCCTTTATGTGCGAGGGGGAGATGTTGGACTAAGAGCATCATCATACACCCGTAGGGGGTGTGACCCTAATAAGCATAATAAGTCAATGGTTGAGTCACCTCAGAAATCCTAGTTCATTGACAGCTTTATCTAATATAAAATGGGTACCAGTCTAAGAGGAAAGACACATAAGAAAAACTGCGGGTTTTCTAAGGAGAGCTTTTTAGACAAAACCCTAGAGCTCTTAAGTTATAAGATTATGAAGATTCTTCGAACTATGAGTTCCTTCCTCCTCCAATGATTCAAACCCAAGGTTCAATCATCATTCGCTGCATGATTAAGGTAAATTCATTTACGCTTAATTCAATATTTTATTCGTTCATCTTTCTTGTTGCATGTGAGGTTTTATTATGATTTTGTATGATTTTAAGCACCTGTATAAACTTCTATTGGGAGTCTAAGTTTAATTGCCACCAAGAATATTGAGACCCAATTGAGTGAAGGAGAATTCCAGGTAAGTCTTTTCACCTCCCCCTTTGTTCCAACTTTCCATTCCGAATTCTATTATTCCTAATTTTTCTTGTTGTGTATGAAATACAATTGCAGCTAGATTGCACATGTGGGATGATTATTGAACCTCATATAAGCAGCTTGCAAATTTGCTGCATCAAGAAATTTTTAAATATATTGGATTTTCTTTGGTCACGACTTTTAGAACCATTGATCCAATTAGGATTGAATATGGGATGCTTTTCCGTGATGTTGAGGTTTTGCACCATAGGAAGATCTATTAGTTTTAATTTAATTTATTGGCCTATGTTAGTTTAATATGTAATTAAGTTATTTTAAGGGAATCTTCTTTTTTATTTATAAGAAGTACATATTGGTTCTTATTGCTGAATCATGCTGAATCATGTGGAAACATGCTGAAACATGATGAATTATTAAAGAAAATACGACTCGGTATTTTCAATAAATACTTAACAATGCTGAATTATACTGAGTTATGCTAAATCATGATGGATTATACTGAAATGTACTGAATGCTTATGATAATTACTTATTGTAGTCGAAAATAGCGTGTGCCTAAGGTAATTGAGCTAGAGTTTGTTTATTCAGCAGTTATATGTGATAAAGGAATTAGACAATTTCTCATAATCGTACAATTTTTTCTCCTTTTTGAAGTAATTTTTGTACCATATAAGCCTTACATTTATTACATAGATTTTGAAATTTTTAAAAATTAAGGTTGAATATAAGATGCATTTCCTGGTTGTTGAGGTTTTGCACCAGAGGAAGATCTGTTCGTATTCAAGAAGCCAGATCTGCAAAATAGAATGCATCTCTTGATGATTCAATTGGATGATTCCGTTAATTTCAATCTTATTTTCTTGTAGTCAAGTGTTGTACCTCCAAGTTTCCTCTAGAACACCCACTAGGAGCCCAAAACTCCCAAGGTGACATTGAGACCTTTATAGAGGAGGAACCAAAAGAAAGGGCACCAAAATTAGAGATCCCTAGTAGGCCTGGCCTCACATACATGAGAGAAGATGGAGCAAGAAAAAAAAATTTAGGAACAACACTCCATGTCTATTTGTAGCCTCACAACCTAATAACACGTTACAACAAATGATGTTCCATGAAGTCCTACTCAAATGGAACATTAGGAGGAAAAGATCAACATGTTCTGACAAAGGTATGTCCACTAGTCAAGGCACCATTTGATCGAGAGATCTAGAATGCAGACTTCCAGGGAGAAACAAAGGTGTTGCAATTGGGTCATATGATGGCACAATTAACAAATCCACATGAAATTATGGATGTTTGCTTAACTCATATTTATCTAACACCTTTTGCTACCAAAGTTATACTTTGTAAATGTTTTCTTGCCACCCTTAGAGCATCTCAAACTTGATTTAACATGCTTTCCCTAGGCTTCATCGAGACTTGGGAAGAACTTTACTCTTAATTCACTAGTTACTTTTGTAAGGGGCAAGAAAACCCCAAAGTCTACTGAACAACTGATAAAAGTACTTTAGATATATTCAGAGTACCTTATTAACTACATTAGTAGGTTCAACAATGAAGCCCTCTCTATCATACATGTAAAACCGAATGTGGCTCCTGCAACCTTCACCTTCAGAAAGAGATGTTGCTCCTTAAGAGAAATCACTCCCTTTTTAAGAGAAAGTTTTATGACAAAGCAATTAGCTACCTTGTCAAATGCCTTGAAAGAGGCAGATGTTATATTCAATTGCAGACATCATTGAGGGATGACGGGCCCTTAGGAGTGAAGTAAGGAAGAAGCATGTGATCAGCTGAAGTTAAAAAAACCTTTAGGAGAGATATTCTCATGGAGTATGGAGGATATGTTCTCCAGGAAAAACCAAGAGCCTAAAGTTAATGTTGAAAAATGAAAACAATAGTTGTTGGGAACCTAGCCATAACACAGAGTATTGCTAAGACTTGGATAGGACATTGGAAAAATTACCCATGAGAGGTAAGTTAGGTGAACACCTTAAAAATAGGATTTAGATGTAAAGAAGGTACTCTGATGAAAAAGGCCGAGGTGAAGAAAATGACTTCTAGGAAAGAGCCCTCAAAATTACCATTCAAGTAATCTTCGGGGGACCTCCTGTGGCAGGACTATCTAGCCAAGCCTTGAAAGATCATCTTAGAGTTTTGTATCAACTAATTACAATAGTACACCACCTGGTGGCAAATCACATCCTAGGATGGTCTTTAAAGGAGCTAGGCTTCCTAGACATAAATGATCCTAAGGTGACAAAGCTTATAGTTTCAACAATGAGATAAGTCATGATCTAGCTGATACTAAATCTATTGATATATTCTATGATACATTTCTTTAGCTTTGTTTGCAAGATAAATATTCAGCTCCAACTCTATCATATTGTAGGCTTTACTAGATATATAATTTATCCTAAGGGGATTATTAGGGTGCCCACAAGGGCAGGAGCATAGAAAGGAATAATAAAGTGGTTGATGGTTAATGGTGTGCTAATGGACATATCATCTACCTACAATATAATCATAGAGAAGCCACTCTTGAACTCTTTGAGAGCAACACTCTATATCAATAACCTTGAGATGTAATTTTTAAGTAGATAATGGTTCTGTGGGTAGGTGCTGGGAGATCAAAAGAGTGCAAAGCAAGGTTACATAACCATGCTATAAGCATTATTACCAAAACCAAAATATGAGAAAAGGAAAACCATCACAAAGTCATAAGAGGCAGACAATCTAATCGCCTGAAGTCAACATGGCAACGACGCATAAATTGGGTAATAGGGATGAAAAGAACCATTACTCTGAGCCTAAGGGCGAATTTCAAGATATCCTTCTCAAATTAGATAAACAAGGCATGTATAGGTAGTCGCAAACTTGAAAGAGGACTTTAAGGAATCCTTGAGATCCCTGCTGGAGCAATATCCAGATGTGTTTGCCTATTCAACTTAAGTAATGCCAAGGATAGATCCAAAGGTTCTAATACACAAGTTGGATATAAATACTCAAACAAAACCTTCTTATAGAACCATTTTCTACTTTAAACCTCACAAGTGGTGGGAGATCAAAAGAGTGCAAGGCACACGATTGTGAAATCTAAGACTTTGGAACTATCAAGTTTATGGAGGTGGAGGTCAAATATACTGTTATCCAAGTGGAGGCTATTCATGATTTCATTTTTTCTCTTGAATCTTTTAACCCATTGTCATTAGTAGTCATCCACTTAAATTGCCCAAACCTTCCAAAACTCCTCCCTAAACCCATGAAAGGTCTCCCATCAATTCAGGGGAATGAAAAGAAGTACTTGAAATTCTAGTTAAGCTAGATGGCCAAGAGGGGGAAGGTCCGATTTAAAAGGGGGAAGTGAAAAGCCAAAGAGAAAATGAGTACCAAATATCTTAAAATAATCGTCCAAGTGACTTTACAATTCAACCCACCCTAAGCACCGGGTTAGAGAAATAAAGTTGGGAAAGTAGAAATATCATCAAGTAGCAAAAACAAAATAACAAGAAAACAAAATGTACAATTTTCAATGCAAAGTATAAGTGCTAAAATAGTGCAATTCCCTGAAAACTGCTTTTTCATTACTTCCAAATTTATACAAGCCTAGAGTATCTCAGAACTCTAGCAAAATATAAACCAAGATGAAACAACATATAAAATGAAAGTGCAAATAGCAAGATTAGAAAGCCCTAATCTGAACCAGGTAAATTCTGGCTCAATTGTAGTTTCACCTTTGGAAGAAGTTGAAGCCTAATAATTGCTAGCCCTAGCTACGCTTACTTCTTCTCTAGTGGAGTCTTCAAGCATGATGCTAATAAGACCCTTGAAGGGATAGGTTATAAGTGTCTGCCTTCTTTCTAAGCATTTAGGAGGCGAATCAATTATGTCCTTACTCTTATAAGAGGATCACAAAATTCTCTATGAGGTAGTGAGAAAACAAGAGGGAGAATGAGATCAAGAATGGGGGAATCTCTAGAAGTTTGAATTTTCTCCTCATGAGCCTCTTTCTCCTCTTGATGATGTTTTTGCTGGGTGCTCCATAATGGCTAGGATCTCAAGAACAGGACCTAGTAAAGGGTGGGGAAGGAGCCACCCAAATGGAAGGGGTTCTAGGCCTAGCTTATTCTGTATCTATCATGGCTAAAGAGGTAAAATCACCCTTCCTAAGTAACAGAGCAGTAGATGATTCACCATTTTTAGTGGCACCCTTTCTTGGTCCAATAAAAGGGGAATATCCAATCTTGAGGATATTTACCTCTAATAGCCCCAAGACATAAAAGTTTCCTATTGGGAAAATGAGGATCAATACCATCAATGGAGGTACAAATCCTAGGACGATGGGTAGGAAACGATTGGACCACAATTGAGGGAAAAGGTGCATAATAGGCAAAGTTCCTAGCAAAGAATTTCCACCACTAAGCTTAGAAAACAATCCTAGTGGTTGGCTTGAATTCAGAACAGAAAGTAATTCCCAATCTCTTTATTGAAGACAAAAAAATTGAAAAAAAAAAAAAACTTGAATGAGAAGCACCCAAAGGAAGCCTCGGGCCACCTCACTTCAATAGAAGACGTGGCCGCCAAAATTAACTAAACCAAGGAATTTGGTATATGAAAAGTTAGAGGAACCCCTCTAATGGAAGAGGTGGAAGTCCTAGCAAATTCCAAGTGCAGTAGGATATAGGCGTGTCATTGAAAGAAAGTGAGGAAGAAAGCTTCAAAGTATTTAGTGAGGTGCCAAAATTGAAGTATGCAAGGCTGTGTTCAAAATTGAAATCCCTATTCCATTTATTTGTAGTGCAAAGCCCCCAAAAGGTTAATTGTCTTATT
This sequence comes from Selenicereus undatus, assembly GCA_017589665.1. NCBI lineage: Eukaryota > Viridiplantae > Streptophyta > Magnoliopsida > Caryophyllales > Cactaceae > Selenicereus > Selenicereus undatus. Next base: position 30,132,613 of record JACYFF010031957.1, read on the forward strand.
TGTAATTCAAATTAGGTAAAGGAAAAAGCCTGGAACTAAAAGAAAGGAACCTTATGCAGAACAAAGTGAAGAGAAATTCTTATTACTTGTGGAATTTCAGTAGAAGTAAATTGATTACTGAAATTAAAGGAAAGAAATAAGAAAAATTACAAGATAAATGTGAAAAAGAAAAATGAAGAAGGAAGAAAAGAAAATAAGGACGAGATAAGGGGAAGGGGGAAGGCCTCAAGGAGCCTTGATACTAAAGTACCTCTCGTACTCCTCCCGTGAAAAATGCCTCAGTGGAATCAGCCCTAGTGAGGCATGCCTCTGCCAAAAGTTGCATTGCCCAGGAAGGATGTCTTCCTCACTTAGAGTGAGTCCATGATAAGGAAGCCTAAGCCTTATCTATCTTTCTTCTTGTTCTCCTCGGCGTTTGGTAGCAATCTACTTAGTTGTTCTTCGCTTTGCTTCTTCTTTACCCCCTCTACTTTTCTTCTTTCTGCCTTATTTCCCTCTACCTCCAACTTGATCATACTTCTCAATTTACCATGGTGTGAATGCCATCCCAAGGGCTAGAATTTCCATAGGAATGACAATTTCACTCTTCATCAGAAGTCAAGGAAAGGGGCTTAGATCCATGTCCAAAAAGGGTCAAAGTCATCAAAATCGTTCACCCTTAAATCTAAGAGCCCTATGAGTTCCCTTGCCAACCATGTTAGGTTGGTGTAAATTCCATGTCGATGGTTGGTAAGGCTAGAAGGTGTTAGATTTGTCCTCAACAATCCTAGTTATGCTCGCTCGAGCAAGCAACATAAAAGTTCTTGCTATGGACCCCTAGAGTTTAACATTGCAGAGGTGGACATTAGGGGAGGGGTAGGGACAGAAAGGTAAAGATCGGGTGGAGGAGGTGGAATATCGGCCAAACTTGTGAGAAAGAGAGGTGGTCCTTGATAAATGGAAAGACCCTTAATGCTAACATGCCCCGTTTCAATTTCTTCTCTTGCAACTATAGGGCATTTCCCGGATACGCCATAATGGTAGTAAAGATCCCAAACACTGACGGGTAAGAAAGCTGGAAGGGAGATAGCTTATATGATTTGGGCGTACTAAGGCCTTAAATAAGACTAATTTTCACCATTAATGCTAACCCTTAGGTGCTGATATATCTTTTCCTACCTTGAAAAAACAAAGAGGTAGGTAGAGATTATTGAGGATGCAATCCAGAACAGCCCGCCACCCAAATCTTGATCGTTGCTTAACTTTTAGAAATGGAACTAACATATTATCCCATTCCCTATTCTTTGTCAACATCCTTTTATAAGGCATTGAAGGGCTGGAGAAATGAGAAGTTCATACAGATCTCTAGTTCTGAAAATTTTTAACTATGGAAGGAGAAAAAAAGATTGAGAAACTAGGGTTGCAAGAAGTTGAAACTACTTTAGGACTAACTACGAGTTGGAAGTTTTTAAGTGTTTATGACTTCTATAGCAAGCAACTCTTGAGCAAAAAAATTCATAATCAAAATTAGGATAGGGAGCCTGGGGTTTTGGGGTGAAGATCTTCAAAGAACTCATGTTTAATAAACAAAATTTCAAAAATTGAACCCAATTATTCTTATTAGTGTAGGAAAAAGGACATAATGCAAAGGAAAAAACAGAAAAGAAAAAAGAGAAGTGCTACCTTTAGCTGCCTCAAGTAAATGCTTTTAATGCTAAGGGTAACTAGAAGGCCAATATTTGGTCATACAAATTTTGGATAAAAACTCAGTTGGAAAATTTCCAAAAACTAAAAAAAAACCCCTTTAGAGAACAAATTGTCTGTATCTTTAGAAAAGTGCCTGGATGGCGAAGGCGAAGATAAAACCAACTTTGAGAAACCCTCAAGGTTCGGAACAAGCTAAAACTCAGTCATTAATTTCTAATTTGCAAAAACAACCTAGGTGTTTGCGCCAAAAATAGGATATCTCTACGATACCTTTATACTTGATTTATGCTCAAAATAATTATTATATTCAGATTTTTATTTGATTTTGTAGGTGATGAAAAGTATAAGAAAAATATGAAAAAGATGAAGAAAAGTGTTGAAAAATGAAAAATTGGACCATAAATGGTGGAGTGAATCAACAACCAAAGAGATTAGTCCAAACCTTTTATCCATCAATAATGAGAAAACAAAAAAGAAAGGAAAATTAAATGAAAACAAACCAGCCCCTCCCCCTCTGCCGCGCACGTGCCACCCCCCCCCCCCCCATTTCTCCTTCTCTCTCTCTCTGCTCTCGCGTCCATCATCAGAAACCCTAATAGACCCCTCTCGCCGCCAACTCTCGTTCACTCTCTCTCTCTCTGTGCCTCTCTCTCTCTCTTTGCACTCATATGTCTGTCTCTCTGGCACCATCAACCACCATCAGAACAATCATCCTCATCCTCTTCTACACCTTCATTTGCACGACAAGCGCTAGCACACCATAGCCAACACATCCCCATCTCCATCATCCACGCTATCTGCAAGATTGACATTCGCGATTGAAGCCGGTTCGAGAATAAAGGAAGGGCAGCGGCGCAATTGGGAAGGAAGCTAGGTAATCTAGGTTTTATTTAGGGTTTAGTTAGTTTTAATTCCAGCTTTAGATAATTTTAGGATTAATTTCGAATTCAGTTTTATTGAGTTAGGGTTCGATTTCAATCATCTATTTTGATTTCGAGGATTAGATCTGTTTGTAGCTTGCAATTTCACTTGATTATGCTCTGTTAAGTTAATCTTGGATGATTCCAGCTTGATACTAAATGGATTTTGGACTTTATTTTTGATAAATTGTGAATTTCCCCTTCCCTAGTTTTGTGGTTATTCTATTCAATTCTGATTTGTTTGGGACCTCTAATAATGGAGGTTTTTTGAAGCCTGGTTGAGGGGCACTGGGTTCGCTTGCTAATCTCTTTACATTGCTCTTGTTTGCTGCCTAGTTTCCTTCTGGTTTCCTTGTTTCAATTCCTGTTTTTCGTAATGGTTTGTTCTGGGTAAGAGTTGTTTTGGGTTTGGGTTTGGGTTTGTCACAAGCCACTATGGTTGATTTATTGCTTGGAGTTCGAGGTCAATTATAGATGATTTCGGATTAATGGTTCAATATTCTAAGGAGCTGGGGTTCTTATTTCATGATTTGAATGAGGCTGAACCTCTATTAATGGTGGTTGCCATGGCTGTTTTGATTTTTGGGTTTGAATTTGTTCAATGTTGGTTGGATCATTGTTCCATTTGCTTGGTTAATCTCATGATGGTTATCTAAATGGGATTGTAGATGATCAAAGATGTGAGGAGGAAGGGATGCCCTGCCCCTATTCTTTTGATTCTGCATCCTTTTTGGTGCTTGATTTTTTTCCATGTTTACGTTTAGTTTTCTATTTGATTGAATTTATTTAGGTAGCAAGTTTGAGCCTTTTATTTCTTGGTTTTGATTTTGGGTTAGTTATTGGTTTGTTTGTTGTATTTCTTTTCCCTTAGTGTTTTACTTTTTATTTGCTTTAGTGTTATTTGTATGATGTAGCTCATTTCTTAAGTTTAGTCATGTGTAGCTTAATGACATTGATTCATGATTTGAGTTTAGATTAATAGTTAAATTTGCCTATTTCAATGTTTAGGATAGTTTAATTTTGTTCACAATAATTTAGTTGACCGTGGCATAATTTTGTTCTTGCTCCTAAGGAGACAACCCTAAAAGTACTACAACGAATGTTGTACGTGTGTAGCTCTTTATTTTACACTCAAAATTCTCGTACACTAGGTTTGCCAGAAAGGTTAATGCATGCTTTATTGTAAAATAGTCATATCTCAAACGACAAATGACTTAGATTAAGAAATTTATCAATAGGCCTTAGGCCAAAGCGAAATGGTTGAACCTAATAAAGGAAAGTGAATAAGATAGAATATGCCTCCAACATTTAGCATTGGGCATTGGGCCTTGGGCCTGAGCCCAAGTAATAAGCTTAATGTAGTCTAATCTAAATACCGTCAAAAATGAGTATGTGTCCCATTTACGACATGTGTAGAAGATCAAGAAAGCTATCCCAATAAAGGTGAAGATCTTAAGGAGATAAATGTATCAAGAGAAACATCCTATCCAATGAAGAGGCAGAATCCTAATATGTTGCCCTTAGAGATCCGCCTATCAGCTAATCGCACTATATAAACAAATTATGAAGGAACCCAAAAGGAAGGGTATTTTGATGCTCTCCCTGATATTCAATTCAATTCTTCTACTCTCATAGTCCTTTCTAAATTGAGCATCAGAGATTCTTATAGAGGAGAACACCCCCAACTTTCTTAACAGTTGGGCTTACATGTTTCTTCGAATAGTAGTGCAAGCATTCATGGTCCAAACAACCAAAATTCTATCTTGTGCTGAAAAAAGTAACCATACTTTAGGGTACTAAAGTGACAATAGTTGGCTAGGCCTTTTAATTTAACCTTAATATGGAAGCGAGATGAAACATTAATGAAAGCAATATATAAGAGTGCATTAGACCTACCAAGTGCACAATTAGACAATCTAACATAAGGATAATTCAATTTAAACACAAATATCCAACAAGAAATTTTTTGAAGTGATCGTATGTGCCAGTTAACATTAGGGCCGAAGTTAGACAAAGCAAAATAACCTGTCTTGATTTTGATTTGAATTGATATACTACTAATTCAGACATTAGCTGATTTAATAGTTGAAATTAATTGGTGTAAATTCAAATCAACGTAGTAATAAGTCTTATTGGTCTTGCTTTCTTGATCGAGGCTTGCAGATTAATCATAAGCCCAATCTTGTTGCTTATAGTGATGTCGTGTGTTAAAATCTCAGAAGGTAACAAATTCTTATGTGATTTAAAATCTCAGAAGGCAACAAAATTCTTATGTGATTTACAGAGAGGTGTTGACCTTCTTCATTGAATGACATGTACTATGTTAGGAGATATTAAATAAAATGACCATGTTATGTGCTTCTTATTTATTTTTCTTTAATTTGTTTTTGCTGGCGTTATTATTTGCTGAAGAATTGAGTGGGAAGAATTATGGTAGAAATAACTGTTTTTATTTTATTCCTTCTTTTTATTTTAAAAAATCCCCAAGCAATTAGATACTTCTTCAATCAATGAACTTGCTTTTCCACATAGTAGAGGGAAACATTTTATTTGAACTCATGGATTCATGAAGAGCACATACTTAGGATCTATAGATTGGCTAGAAACTTGCCATGCTTGGAAGAACTCACTTGTGATTACCGCTCATGGATGAGCTTAGTATGTATTTGGTACCTTCAACACTATGTGCCTGATTTGTCGCTGTTCTTTTCATTATTCATTTATGTACGAAGTATATGATTGCTACCTGTCATATACCTAATTTGAAGGTACAATATATGATTCTAATGTGTTTTTTGAAGAGACCTATTCCATATAATCAATTTTAGGACACAATATTTTATTCAAATGTACTTGTTCAAGAGCTTTCTTCTTGTGTGATATCTCAACTCAAACTATGTCCTTGTATGGTTTTAAGAAACCTTATCAAAATTAGCTAAAGCTGGCAGAATTTTTGCTCAAAAGTGCAGTCAATCTTGATGTAATACAACTTGTCCCTTACCTTGACAAATAGCTCACGCCAACAGAGGAGCTTGAATTTGATTAGCAGTCTTGAAATCTCCAAAGTGCCTCGACAAACGCAAGGGCTATTTTTTTCCATGGAAGTTCTCCTAGCTTGAATCATACCAGCTACAAGTGCATTAAATCAACTAATTTCAGTGACTGTAGATCAAGATTGCTGTAAATGTTGTGAGGAATTGGTTTAATATTATTGTTTATTAACTACTTCCCTTCACCACCCCCACTCCACCTTTGTTTAGCAATGCAACTCCTAATTGGCTAATGTGATTACCGATTGTGACTTGTACTTGTATGTCATTATTAGATTATAGGGTTCTTAACATCATGCATATCCTATTGCGTGGTTCTTAAGGCATCTTAAGAACATCAACACTTGTTGCTACTGTAAAGATATTGGCATTGTGGATGATGGCTCTCCCATATGTGAATGAATGGAAGGCATGTTGTAACTACCCTCTTTAAATCTTTGTACGGTGGCTGACAGAAATTTTGAAATCTTATTTGAATGAACATTTTATCTTAATATAGAGATGGTTACTTGAATGGCAGTCACTGCTCTTAGTTCTCGCACTTCTGAATGATTGCTATTTCTTAATTTATTCAGCATAGTACCATGTAAAAGTTAGAATCATTTGATTTTTAGAGCCGTCATGCCTTGCAGAAAATGAATGTGGCACATTAAACAAAATAGGCACAATAGGAGACCCAAGTGCTTGGAGGCTACTGTCTAGATTGTTCAGCAATGGAAATTAGTATTCGTCATGACCTACCATTACCTTATATGAGGTATTGAGAAAATTTATATTATTTCATGGTGGGTATAGCACTGCATCATAGACTGGAATGTCATTGTGTATAATTTATGTTGAATTTTGAAAAGTGTTCGGCGATTGAAGCATAGACGACATTTGAAAAGCTGATATTTGAAAGCCAGTATGGGGAACAGGCCTTAAGGTTTAAGATATTTCATTCAAGGAATGATTGTAATTGGAAATTAATGAAGACTCGAAATAGGATAAACAAGGGATTTTTGTCTTTATAAAAAACAAGATAGAAGTCATTGTAGCAACAATGTATACCTTCAAATTATCACACTGAACTGCAAAATAATATGTGACAAAGGAGGAATTCAATCATCACACATTAAAGCATGGTTGAATGCAAAGGAATCCTGGAAAAAGTGAGGTTGAGGGCATCATTCATTTGGTGCTCGACTATATCATTGCATGAGCAATTCAATTAATTTAGCTACCTTGGGGCTTGAATTTCAGTTTTGTCACTCCAGTTACCATCATGGAGTTCTACATGCGGTTGGCCTATATAGGACTTAGGCCCTACTTTTCAATACAAGCTTTGGATAATTTATATCCATCTTCTTTGCAATGGTTTGAACATTTTTGAATTTGAGGAATAATGTGGTGTTCATTGGGGTTTTGCATGTTTTGATGCTAATACTAAGCTAACTTAGCGTGGGGGTCCGGTCAATATATCATAGGACACTTCAAAGTCAAGACTTTCGAGGAGTTGTTTAGTGCTTTTGATTGTATTGATTGTATAAGCTTACTTAGCGTGTCATGGTTTGAAATGTGTCTCTATCTCTATTAAGGTATGGATTAATTAAGGAAAATGGTTCATAGTGATTCTTCTCTGAACACAGTCACAAGTTCATGGACGTTTCTTTGATCAACTTCCAATAATAAGCCAAATCATTTAGTTGAAGCTCTAACGGATTGGTTTGTGCCACTAGCAAGCTTTGCAAGTAGATTGATTCCTAGCAAAATTTAGTTGCTTACAGGAACTTGTTAGAATTACTTATAGGAGGGAAATTAATAGATCTTTTGAAGGACTGATACATATTTCAATATAAAAATCATTTTATTTGCCTCACACCCTTCTCCATCACCATCGTTATAAGGTTTGCTTATCTATATCTTACCGTCAACTACAATGCTCAACAATACAACGTTCTTGAATCATTATTCTCAACAACAACTCCCTCAACTAAGATAAATGAGAGTTAAAAACTAGCTCTTATAACTAATACAAAGCTTCCTGATAATATAATATAACCAATTCTTGTGTGCCTATTATTTGAGGTTACAATCTCAATTAAGATAAATAAGATTTAGAGAATTAGATAAGTATTACAGAAGCATTACAACCTTAACTCAGAAAAATACATTAAATAGTTTATTTATCAATTTTTCCTCACTGGAAAGTGCTATGATTCAAATAATTACCACTGATAGAGGAATAAGTAGTAATTCAAATTTTGAGGATGTGACTTATGCAAGATCAAAGTATTTCTTCAAATATTATTACATTGCAATCAATCTCTTACTAACATTAGGATCTTTCAAAACAAAGGGAACCATGGGCAATCATGGTATCCACCATGGCCCTTGGCCCCATCGGCATTTTATTGTGCTGAAAACGAGTCACAGTGGACACCATAGTTAGGATAGTGCTCCTACCCACCATTAGTGGCCTGCAGTTTTTCAACATTCTTTTCATTCATTTGATGAACAAGGATGGCATATCATTTACCACTGGCCAAATTCCATGATGTCTCGCCATGATGTCAGGTGTTTATACAAATTATAGAGGCCATGAATATAAAGATGAGAAAAATGCAAACATACAACATACAATCAATGAGAGTGATTGCAACACCCTCATAAATAGACTGTTAAGAAGACTTTGAATGTTTACATTTGCATTCTTAGTATCATATCCCTAGGATTATTTGTAATACAACAAATAAGTCTTAAGAAAAGTGATTTCGTTCATAATTTGTTGTGATATCTAGTACTCATGACTTATTTTCGACTATGGCAGCACATTGTGAGATAACTTCCGATTTCAACATAACTTGGACAAGTTTGAAGGTGTCGAGTTTCACAAATGGGAGAAGAAGATGCAGTTGCTCCTTAATTATGTATAGTTGGCATACATATTGAACACCCTTTACTCGTTGAGACTGAAAATAAGACTTTGGAGCCAGACCACCACAAACCAAAGTTTGAGAATGATGATTGTATTTGCCAATGGCACATTTTGAATCGCATCTCAAATGCTTTGTTTAGTGTTTATTGAAGTCTGAAGATTGGCAAGGACCATGGGAAGCTTTGGAGAAAAGTATATAACAAAAGATGCTTTTAGTAGGAATATTCTTACAAGCCAATTCAATAACTACAAGATGATCAAAGAACGATATGTTCTAGACCAATTGGATGAAATTCAACATAGATTGAGTAATTTTAAGCAACATAAGATGCACATGGATGATTCTATAGTATTTTCTTCTATTGTTGACAAATTTCTCTTTTGAAAAGACACTAAAAGAACTTTCAAGTATAAGAAAGAAGATGACTCTTGAGGGTTTGACAAACCATCTTCGTATCTAATATTTATGTAATTGAAAATGGAGAGTCAAGTCAGAGGTAGAAAGGAAACAAAAAAAGACCAAACAAGGATGATAGCAACAATGGTAATAAGAAGGCCAAAGTGATTTGTCGGGAAGGCAACAAACTGGGCTACAAGAAGGAAAATCACAGTATTTAGAAGTTAAAGCCTGGATTGGACAATGAAAAGGATAAGGCAAAGGACAACCGTATAGCTATGATCTTTGATCAAAATAATGGTGTCTTAAGTGGAAATGATTGGTGGGCTGATTTGGGGGCTTTTAAGCATGTGTCCAAGGACCATCCCTGCTTTGAGAATCTTATCCTAGTTGGAGATGGCAAAGTGCTTTACATGCGTAATACTTCTAGTGTTTATGTCAAAGAGATAGGCCAAGCATAATTAGTCTTCGTTTTTAGAAAAACACTTATTTTAAATGATGTATACTATGTTCAAAAAATTAGAACGAATCTTGCATCTGGTTTCCTTCTCAATAGGTTTGACTTCAAGCAAGTGGATGTGGTTAATAAGTTTATGGTATCCAAGGTTAGTGTCTTTGTGGAGAAAGGTAATGCATGTGGTGATAGGATGCTTAGGAAAAACTGTCCCGTAACTTCTTATTTTGGTGAATATTGCCATAGAATTAACTTCTACCTTCTCGTGTCACCTAACTTTTTATGGTAGTCAAATTTATTACTTTGACAATTTTTAACAGGGTATAGCAGGAATATTGGGGTTTTTTTTCTCTAAATTTCAATTATTTAAAAATTTAAAACTGTCTTCAGTCGGTTTGAGCCCTCCCTCGCTTATCTTCCCCTTTCTTTACCAACGTTCATGTTCTAGGGTTTGAGTTCATAAAGTTGGAAATCAAATCAACCTTCATTCTCATAGCTAAATCCGAAATTGGGGCTGGAATTTGATTAAACCTTGCCAGTTGAAACCTTAAAACCCTAAAGATGGCTGCTTCATGTAGAAATTGTCCTTGTTTATCGATTTGTGAAAGGTCTTATAGCTGCGGAAAGAGATGTATGGTTCTTACAAGCATGACAATTAAGAACCCCCTCAAGACACTCACTACGTGTAGAATGTTCGACTCGACTAGTGGATGTGATCACTTTAAATGGATTGATGACTCCATTTGTGATAGGATGAGGCCAATGGTAGTGTCTCTAATTGTGTCAAATAAAATGTTGGTTGAAGAGAACTAGCAATTGCAGAGAATAAAGAAACAACTTGTGACAAAGATGCTATGAATAGGGTGAGGGAGAAGAATTCAAGGCTGAAGATGGAGAATTCAAGGTTGAAGATGCAACTTCATGACTACCAAATGAGAGAGAGGAGGGTTTTGTGGGGTGTGCTATTATTGTTTGTTGTGCTAATTGGTGTAGGCTTTGCAGTTAGGGGTGGGAAGTAATGGCGGTTGATATGTGGCAGTATGTATTGGGATGTCATGGGGGTTTGATGTGGATGATGTAAGTTGTAATAATTTTGATCAATTGGTGAGCTTTTAAAGCTGCTAAAAGGGTTGATGCACTCCATGAAATTGTTATTAGCTATGAAGCAGTTGTATTTTAGTGTATGTGATTGTCTTTGTCCATTCTCTACTTTTTGCTAATATATGATAATAAGTATACAACAACTTCCCAGTAAAAGGCTGCTTATGCAAAAGAGAATGAAGGGAGTTAAGCAAGTAGAAATTCTGTGTTCAATTGTAGTCCTCAACACTCAATTACATTGTAGCCATCCATCATTAGTTAGGCTGTACAAGTAACATTTGAATCTAGCATAACATGAGAGGAAAGCAAGTTTCACATTTATATTGCATGTACATTGATGTACATATCACCAAAAAGAGACCTAATAAAGCTTACAAATGTTGTGTTTGGCTACAATTAAAAAGAATCAAAAACTCCAGCTGCATAAAGTTGGATTCACTAATCTAAGACAACATATGTTTTCTTAGGGAACATAACTATTCTCTTTCTTTCAAATCTCCTTAGAGGCTGAGCTTGTAAAGATGATGTGCCAGGAGCAGAACCAATTGATGCATTCCCTGAAATTGCCCTTCTAACATTCAACTTGGGCCTGGAAGACAGAGCAGTCTCAAATAGAGGGGTGAGTAGAGCATTTGCAGTCCATAGATTAACCCTCATTTTGAAATTTCTTTCCCTAAGAGAAACACCTGCAATGGTAGACGAAGACGGTTTAGTTGTAGTAGCTTGAGGGGCAAGCATGGCTAATGGAAGAGCTGCAAAAACTTTAGACTTAGCAGCAGGTGTGAGCTGAGGACAAGGTATGGACTAAGAAGTAAGTGTGAGCTGAGGAGGAGGCGTAGGCTAAGCAGTAGGTGTGGCCTGAGAAGAAGGTGTGGGTTGAGCAGCAGTTATGGGCTGAGAAGGAGGTGTGGGCTGAGCAATAGGGGTTTTGTTCTTGGACTTGGGTTGGCCTTTGGGGTATTTTTGGGATGAGGGTTGTGTACTGCTAGTTGTCGCTTGTCCTTTACATGTTTTTTCCTTTTGACCTAAAAAAAGAAACAATTAAACACATTTTATATAATGCACATAACTGAAATAACAAACCAATTCAATTGAGGAATGGATTGACCTTCAACACAACCTAGACTTCTCTCCTTGCTGTTGGGCTGCACGTGAAGACAAACAGAAAGAAAGTGTATTCCAGTAGAACAAGAAGTGAGTTGTTGAACTAGTCTGGCTTAAGCAAAAACATCCCAATGAGTTGGAAATCACGCCTAAAATTCTGGGTCATTTCATAGATCGAGTTTACGCTTGAATTTGTATCTTACTTCTCATCTTCACAGACATAAAAATATGCATTATTTTTATTTGAAATGCATCTCAAAGACTTTTTTCATGTAAATCTCAAAGACTTTAAAAATAGGTAAATTGGGAGTAAAATTAAACATAAAAACTATTAGTTATCATTGGAATATAAAATATAGTTACTCTTGTATCACTGTTTTGAGTAGTATAACAAAATCTGATTACCCTTTTGCCAAATAAAAAAAAAGGGAAGATTTCAATTCAAAAAATAATTTCCGCACTCTAATCCCCCTTTTGTGCTATGTAGTATGCACTTCGCATTTTCAATATATTTATTGTAGACTGGGAGTATATACTCCCATGTTGACATGGACCAAAAATGCCAGGTAAGACACAAAATAAATTTAAAAAATATTTTAAAAAAACTGAAATTGCCCGTGACCCGCTAGTAGCAGCAACGGCAAGGAAGTGGAGCAACTCCTCACAGTAACTGTCAAAAATGATTTCCGTTCCCCAATCAATTCATTCACCAGCACTCCTCCCTGTACCCGACTTCTACCTCTACTCAATTTCTTCCACTAGCAACGCAACAAATCACCTAATCTCAAGCATAAATCTCCACTTTGAAGAGCATCAAAAGTGCATCAGTTGTGAACCCAGCAACCATGGAAGATGGAGAAGAACCCATGCAAGTAGCAGATGCGAATGAACCCGAACAAGCAGTGAATGACAACAGTATAACAAAATCTTGAGTTACCGTTACATATAAGAGAAAATCAAGGTAAGTGTTTATCTAATTTGTGTTCAAAGGTTTGAAACAAACCACCCAATTGCATGTTCAAGAGCTTGAGTTTTGCAGTATTGAAGTTGCGTGTGAGTTGTTGATTGTTATTGAACCAATAGAGCATGCAAAAAAATGAATGAATTACGTACGGCAAGGCTCAATTTCAAAATTACAAAGACCTTTGCATGCTGTGTGGCTTGGTTTGGCGGGGATATTGCAAACATGAATTATTCAAAAACAAAGTGAACGAAAAACACAAAAATAGTGAACTAACCCTAAGAACCTGTGTAGTTAGTGAGGAAGAAAGGATAAAATTAGTGACAGTGAACAATTCTACAGAAAAGAGTGAACAATAATTAATGAATCATGAATGGCAGACTATGATCAACTCGTTATTAGACAATTGTAGATTATGATGTGATATATTATGCTATGCAAAAAACCGGTATAATTAAATGAATCATGAATGATAGTTCACTAAGCACTTGACAAAAGTTAACCATAAAAGATGCAAATTCGGGATACGCAGTTTTACTTGGATCACTAGGAACTTTGCATTAGTTCACTATATATATGAAGAATGTTCACTGTTTATTGAATGCATCAAGCTCATATTAGAATATGTGAACTCCACTATTTAGTTCACTATGTAAATAAAGAGTGTTAATTATTTATACTATGTATGCCAACGATTTCACTTAATAATTGAGTAGAAATCACAGTCAAACATGCTATTTCTGTCTCTATGCAAGTTTTATTTAGTTCATTAGAAAGTTTGCATTAGGTCACTGAGTAATTGAAGGTTGTTCACTATGGAAGTGAAGTGAAGTTCACTGAAGAATATGTTAACTGTATATGCAAAGGGTTTGAATTAGTTCACTGGAATAGTAACAAATGTTCACTATTAAACATGTTGAGGTAGCGAACCCATTCATGTTCTATGTCACCATAGTTCACTATTAAACATCAAGTAGTTCATCATATGTCCATTTGGTAGTCACTATAACCTACTCAGCTCACCTGCATATACATAACTTCATGTATTTATTGTGACATGCAGGTGTTTTTCCCCATACTTCAAGATCATCATTTTCTTGTCCTCTGTTACAACTTTGGAGGCAAGAAAATAATTGTACTTGACAATCACTTAGCAGGCGAGAATCCTACATCAAGATATAGGCATTCTGCAATGGCCATGGTAAAATCCCTCAAACACAAAACCCTTAACACCTATACAATAATATCATTCAGTAACATATTAAGATATTCTGTGTAGACAAACTTATTCGCAATGTACTTATTGGATGGAGGACATAAAAAAGGGATTGATGTGGGATTTATGCCATATGCCATAAGGAGTCATTTCAGGTAGGAAATGTCAAGTACTTGTCACCTGGTTTCGAAAAAAACAAGGAAACTTATACATTTCATGGACTAATTTTATCTTCAGAATAACTGTAATTCAAATGAAGAGATCCAAAACACACATTAAATTAAAAAGCGCTTATGTCCAATACACATGTCCAAAATGCAAGAAGAGTTCGTCATACTTCTATGTGCAAGGTATGCAACAATGATATTAGAGAGCGAACTGAATGAGCTTTGGGTGCAAGTACAAGAAGCAGCTAAAGAAGACTTGTATCAAAGGGGATAACTAGAGCAACACCTGCAGTAGTAGAACTACTAAACTATCAGTTACTTAGCTTATTTTAAAACCTTGTAGCATAAAGCACACAATGTTCCTAGTGTACAACTTTTAATATGTGACAAATGCAGATCTTCATTTTCTATATTTATTGAAAGTATTCTATATTTATTAAAAGTTTGTGTGTTCCTAAAACGACAATGCCTTATACAAATCTACTCTCCATGGTGCGTACACATATAGCCTAATGGCCAAGTATTAACCATAAGCATCAATTCCATGATCTTGACAGCATACAAAGTTTTGACCAAATTACTCATAATTAAAAAGAAACACATTACACAACAATTTACAGAAATTTTAGAAAGATAAAAACAAATACAATTATGCAATATATAATTGTTCACTGTGCATTTTAAAATTGATCACTACATTCTCAGAATGTTGGGCACAGAAATTGGATGACCAAAACCTGTATGTGTAAAATATTCACATGGGACACTATAGGCTTTCAAATAGTTCACTAAGAGATTGCTTGAAGTTCACTGTACATCATCCTATATATGCAAGTTTACGTGTATCACTATATACTTTGCATTAGTTCACTGGGTAACTCAGGAAAGTTCACTATAAAACATGTAAGTTTTAATTGGAACACTATATACTTTGCATTAGTTCACTGGGTAACTAAGGGACGTTCACTATAAAACATGATTGGTGTTGAAACTAAGTCTAACACAACTCGCTGGTTTTGGTAAAATGTGAGTTCACTAATTTATAGAACATTGGTTACTATGGAAGTCAACAACACATGTTAAATTACTTTAGTATTCTTTTATAAGTAGTTCCCTTAACGTCTCTAAGTGGAACAATTCTAAAGAAAACAACCCCACTAATGGAGGGTGGACCCATCAACAATGACATATCGATGCAATAAATTATTATAACCAAAATGACCTTAAAGAAATAGAGATAGAAATCCAAGATGAACGAAGACTTAAACAGCAAAAAAAATTGATAACCATAGTCTACCACCGACAATCCAAACCACCCATACATACAATAAATACCAAAAACTAACATCAACATTGTAATATGTCCAAATCACAACACATATGGTCTCACTCACTACATAATTTGAACCATAAATACAAAACACTACACATATAAAGTGTCTCCAACTACACAATAATCTTTCAAGGCTTTTTATTATGACTAGAATTTGCATTAATAATATTGGTAAGGAATTGTTGCAAGACTGGCGGAGCCATGACCGGCATAAATACTGAACTGTTGTTAGCTGAATGAAAAAAAAGTACGTCGGATGGAAAGACGGCAGTCGAACAGAGCCCTGCATAAAAAGGTAAAAACACAATAAGTCAATAAAAAGGTTCACCACACTAATCAAGGGTGAAATGCTGTTAAGGATGAATCTACAAATATCAATTGAGTAGGTAATGTTGTTCACTACAGAGCTTAATGTAAGCTTCCCAATTAAGTATGTAAAGTAAACTTCCTATAATTTATACCTAACCAAAGCACATAGAATTCATCAAAATGTTCACTATAGTATGTAATGTTGTTCACTTCAGAACTTAGTGTGGATCCCTAGCCTAAAATGACAGGAAAAAATGTCACCAACCACATACATCTTAAAAAAGTCATATTTACCTGATCCTTAAGATGTCGAATGTGCGGACCTGTAGATGATACGTTAAATGTTGGCAATGTAATCTTTGAATGATGATTCATTTCAACAAATGGCGCACAAATCATGTCATACTTATTCGTCCGATACGTTGTGTTGAAGACAACCAAATCTCTAAATAATACATAGTCATCCAACATTAAAAAAAAAACTAACTAAGCAATTACTCGCATCAAGCTCAAATGCAGAAAAGAAGGCATCCTCATACTTGAGATGCCTATTAAATATTTCCATTAGTGAGTGCGCATCTCCACCATCAAATGTTCTATCTTTCAATTGTGACAACTTGTTGTATACGTCTATCAAACCATATCCCAAAGAAGGAGAACCCCCAGCTTGTTTCTTAAGAACACTATATGCATCAGCAACTCCTGTTCTCGACTCCCTAAGCTGTTTAATAGATAAAATATCCTCCTCAGATACTTCTCGAAGTGAAGGCAACAAATGTCGCTTACTTGGACTACACAAAGCATGATTATGTTCAGTGTTATGCCGAGTAACAATCCACTTACCATCCTCATCTATATGAAACTGAACAAATGCCTTGCAACCAGTCCTGACATTTACATTCGTATGATCCTTGTGATGTTGGCATTTATCTTGCTTGAATCCAGCTTTTCAACAAAAAAACTGGCGCATGCATACCCTACCTCCTTTGGCTTGAGATCTATGTTGTACCCTAGAATACCGAACACTAAATCCAACATACTATGCATAATCATTGTACATATGAAATGCTTCACGTTCTGAGGTAGCAATAGCCCCAACCAACACTTCTTGCAAAGGTTCGGCTCCAGTAATGTTCCGATTACTGAACCGACATCCTAAAATAATTACCAAAAACCATCAGTGAATGGTATTAAGGACAATAATGAACAATTATATATACAGAAGTGAATGACATCCACAACACCACCTACAAAGGTATCACAACACTGAAAGAAGTCATGCAAATACCACAAAACCACCATGGACACTAATACATCCACTACCCCACTACTAGAAACAAAAATAGAAAATATTGAACAATGTGTTCAATACAATATTTTCAAATGCAAAGTACATTATAATTAGTAGTTACAGACCACAAATAAACAAGATGAACAAATCCACGTTTTAAAAAATTGACTATCTAATTAAGATATACAAAAAAAATAGTGAACACCAGGAACTGCAAAAATGACCAATACCACACTTCAAAGAAATATTAACCTATTAACCAAAATAATGAACAAATAATACATTCCATACATACTAAATTCACCGGACATGTCTTCCTCGCCTTCATTAGCAACATCCAAAGCTTCCGCATCAAAGAGAGCTACCAAAAACAGAACATAAAGCGCATAAAAAATGACTTCAATAAAAAAAGAAAAATATAAAGCAACATTACAAAATTAGATAACTTACGAATCAAACTTTTAGCAACTGAACGATCTTCAAAATCATCAACTCTAACTTGAGCAATGCTCTTTTCCATTTAGCAAAATGATAATGCCAACGAACAATACCCCAAAGCTTCAGAATCAATACTAAAATAATAACTTCATTAACCATTCGAAAAACAAATGCAATACGAGCAACCATGAAATGCTATGAACTCAACATCCATGAAACACAACTCGCTAGCTTCTGTGCAATTTCTTTACCACAGTGAAGATTTTTTTTAAAAAAATGAAAATAGGTATGATAATTTAGGGGAAGAAACTGTTAGTTTAAAAAAAAAATGAGAGGGAAAAAAGATTAGCAGTAGTGGAGGGGAATGCTGATTCATGAACTGCCATTGAAAAAAAAAAAAAAAGAGATTGACATGACATACACACATGGCGCTGACATGGACCTGGGAGTATGAACTCCCATGTGCATATAATAATTTGCATCGCATTTTGCCCTCTTTCACTCTCGATCACCACTCACGATGGCGGACTACAATTTGCTGGATGATCTTCTTCAATCAATCGTCAAGCGGCTCTCTATAGAAACCCTAATCCAATGTCTTACCGTCTCCAAATCCTGGTACATCGTATTCACTACCCCCAATTTCATCTTCACCCACCATCACCATTCCACCATTCCAACCCCCTTTTACACTCTAAAAATTCCGAATTCCTCACTTCCGTCTTACTATGTGGCCATGCATTTCACCGTCTACCCCACTAACCTTTGATGCCATCATCGACTCCTCAAACAGCATCATTTGCCTCTTCCACCACGACAAACGCTCTATCCATGGAACCCTGGAATCAACGAACACATCGACCTTTTACCCAATTCCCCTGTAAAAGCCATACCCCTCGTTGGGTTTCGGGTTAGATTCCTCCACCAACGATTTCAAGGTCATAGCTCCCTCATACTTCTCTTAAATATTCTTTTCTACTTCTTCTCATCTTCTGCTTGACAGTCATGTTTTCTTCCTCAATTCTGGCATATGAGAATGGTTCAATTCCTTCCTGATCTTGGGATAATCTTAGTTAAATTTCCAAGGTGAGCGTCATTTTTGGGATTGCATATTGAGTTGTTTCCTATGAGGAAATCATGAATTTTAATGATGGGTTTAGCATACAAATTTGGTGCTTCGATTCTGACATTTGATCCTACATCAGATTGTTTTAGGGGTCTGAGGTTTCCACCTGCGTTGAATAATGCCCCCACACTAGACGTGTTCATTGGCACATGAAAATTCACTTTCCCTTTTTCATGATCATGGTGAAATGTAAGAGTATTGTGTGTGGATGAGGATGAAGAAGAATGATGTTGAGGCCTCATGGAGTCTTGTTTATAGGATTAGATCGCCTATTGAACATTTGAACTTTGAAGCAATATGTCAAAGCATTTGGGGGTGTATACTTCGAGGATTATTCAAAATGAGATATTTTTATCCCTACTAGTTTCTGAACCTTGATTCTGTTAAACCAATAAAATCCCTCTTCTTTTATTGTTGATGCCTATTATTCACCTTTTGGTAGGCATGTGTTTAGCTATATAGAAAACTTGGCTTTGCTTGACAAGTTCTCATGGTTAGAAGAAGAGTAACAGTTCAAGTAAGACAAGTTATAGATTACAGTAAATGAAATTAGGACTAAAAAGGCATTGCATTTGAGAAATTTGTGTTGGATGCTTTTGGGTTCCATTGTAAGAATGTCTTATAGCTTTGGAAAAGCTATTTGGTTCACTCCAGAAGACTGGATGTTCACCTACTTTTGTTGCTTAATTGATCAATCTCCAACTTTTGGCACAAGTAGGTTGACCTGTAGAGAAGGGATTTTACAGTGGTAATGTCTATGTGCTATGAATATCTATGGTGAATCATTGCCCCAGAAAAAAAAAAAAAACAAAATAGTGTGCTTACTATGCTGTTTGTGCTTTGTAAGCTTTGACCAAATCTAATGTTGTCTTTTGGTGTTAAATTCTTGTTGGTTGTTTATGGTTGTCTTTAGACTGGCTACGCCTCATGTCAGTTTATGTTGCTGAAAATCATTATTCAGAATAGATGGAATGGAACATTTCATATCTTGTTCTTCTGGGGTTCATGCAGCTTTAGGTATCCATTTCATGTCTTTGAGTATTTCAGCTTCTACGGTTAGTGGTGGGCAAAATGTCAAATATAGAGGAGGATCATATTTCTTTGGTAATTTATTCTTGTGTTGCATTATTCTATTTATGTTTTTAAAACCCATGAAATAGACCTGCCTCTTGGCATATATATACAATTATGTTGCTTGTCATGGGAACGATCTCAAAATTTATGCAGCTATGAAACCAATTATTATCCACCGTTCATGGCCTTTTATTTAGCTCTATGTGATTTATTTTTTTGATTAAGTCCACCCTTACTTTTGAGGAGAGCGGCTAGGTTGGAATATGGCAAATCTTGGTTGATGTATTATGAAGTGAGAGCAGTTGAAGTTAATATTTTATAAACACTGCTGGCATAAAATTCTATTTTATGAACAATAGTTCTATATTTTGTAACCTCTAAGTTAGCATTTTGTGAATAATAGAGTTACATTTTGTGAATTATAGGTTAAATTTTTGTGGAGAATAGGATAACATTTTCTAAGAACAATATAACATATTTTTATTACAACTTTGAATGATATAACTTCTTAAAAAAATTAAGAATCTCTGTGAACAATAGAACATTGCTAGCATGAAAGTTCCATTTCTATGAGCCATAGGTTTATATATTTTGAAGAACAAGTTAAAATTTTGTAAACAATTCGCAGATATTTTGTGGACGATAGAACATGTTGTTATTGGAACTTTGACTTATAGAATATATTTTCAAAAATTCAAAAAAAAAATCATGAATAACAAAACATTGACAGCGGAAATTCTATTTTGTGAAAAATAGGTTTATAAAAAAAATCAACTTGTTTTTGGATAATGAACAATTTTTTTATGGATAAAATTTGATTGAAAATCTAAGTTAACTAATAGACTATGTATTTTTAAAAAAACTAAGCAAATACTACCAAAAAAAACAAAGAAAGAAGAAAGAGGATAGGAAGGTGAAAAATCTTACGAAAATTAATAACTTATTATTAGAATGCCTTGAACCTTTGACCTTGAGGGAAAAAAGAAAAGAAAAGAAAATAATTATTACCTAGTGCTCCACATTACCTATGTGATTAAACTAACACAAAAAATTGTTAATCAACTTCATGTTGTATATTTTACTACTTGGCCCACGTGTATTTTGGGCTTAGCAGTGTAAGCGTATGTAATTCTTATGCACTCTGGCTAATAACACTAAAACCGTAAAGATTTAACACTAGGGACAAAATTAACAAAGCATCTATGATACTTCCAGGAGTATGCTTTTCAAAGCGACATCAGCAAAAATTATACCCCCTCCGTGCCACTGTTGCTGTCACAGTTTCTATTTTGCTTTGTCTTAAAAGACTTTCATATTTATTTATTTGAATTGGAGCATTGAGTTATTAGCCAATTATAACCCTTATAAATAAATAACTAAACAATTATTTAATGCTTCTTTGGTGCTAAAAACCGCAGGGGACAAGGTTAATTTCGAGATTATACATTTTTTATATTAGTCAATTTTTATCAATTAATACACTTCTTAAAATGAGTGTTTTGAAACTATGACGAAAACAATGTGACAAAGGGGTATTAAAAATATAAAAATGGTTTATTTGACAAATATACGTAAAAAAAATATACATGTGATAAATGAGAGCACGATAGAATTTGCCAAAACTAAGTCATCCACGAAACATAAAACTCACCGTCGTGACTCCCTGGGTTACCACCAATGATTAAATTCATGATTCACAAATAGGAAGCAAAAGCCCCAATTGACAAAATCGAGTACTTTGACAAAGGTCATCAATTGATGCAAAAGAATTAAAAACAATAATAACAATAATAATTCTTATCATGGACGTTCAGAAAATCAATACAACAAACCAACCAATAAATCAAGGTGTGAAGATTGAAAGATCATACCCCGAGGAACATGTTCCATGAAAATCAATCAATTATAATACTCAGCACTCGAAGCTTGGAAATTACACCATAAATCAAAGTTGGATCAGCAATCTCGTCACCAGAGTCCGAAACAGAGAAAGGAAAATTAATATCAAGAGAGCAATTGAACAAGAAATTCAAACCGAATACTACTCAATTTGAAACCCAAAATGCATTTTCATTCAAATCAACGGAACCCATTATCCGATTACGCCAATTTGTGAATCTAGAAACTAGATCTGAAAGAACTAAGAAGAATCGAAAGGAAGATGAAAATTGAAGATAAATCTCCTTTGCTCCTTCCTCTCTCTCTCGACCTCTCAAACCCCATATTTATGCCCAAATTTTCCCAACTCAATCCAACCTCTAACTCCTACAAAATTCGAGTGTGTTGCAGATTCTTTGTAACCATAATTCATGGAGCCGATGATGGTTGATGAAACAGGTGCGGAACTATTTCCGACAATAGGGGATTTCATTGATTACTCATGAGATGTTATAGATAAAGGGAGAGAGTGAGGAGAAGAAGGGGTTGCTGCATGGTGATGGGCGTATCAAGCGGTATGATGGGATGATGGAATCACATGAGGGCGGTGCTTCCTCGTGGATTTATCCCATAGAAAGATGAGAATGATGAGAGAGAATTGGGGGGTTGTTGGTAGGGAAATTTATTGGGAGATGAGACGTCAATAGACATGCAATCAATTCATTTTTTTTTCAACATTTTGGTGTTACTTTTCGAGGGAAAATAAGTGAGAGAAATTATTGGAGAAATGTAAATGACCAAACTGTCACCAATTAAAATTTTAGGAGTTGACTTTGTGAATTTGGTTGAGCAGAAACAAGAACATTTAAGTAGAAGTGGTTACTTTGAAATCTACTGTTTGAGCTCATTCTCTCTCGTCAAATGCTCACTCCCTCTCAACCTCAGCAACCCCCTGCAGCTCCAAATAGTTTCAACTCCTCTACCTCTCACAACTTGTGTGTTGAATATGTGAAATTCTTGTAATTTTGGTGTGAAATTGTTGGGTTTGTAGCAAGGATCTGGAAAAGGGTGAAGAAATTGCAGTGAGGCAAGCTTCGTACGGGCTCAACATCAGCAATGGCGTCAACCATTTTTCTACCTCTGTGCTATTTGTGATGAAGGTGGGGATGTTATGAGGATGATGACCATGTAACGTGAAGAGGAAGAAGTAGAAAGATTCCAGATTGGTAGATCGGTTCAACTAGTTGGGTATACCATAAGTATGTCATACTTGGTGGCGAATGTGAGTTATATATAAGTAGAATCAGTTTGTTGTCACTGTTATTGTTGTTGTGAATGGTAATTGATTGGTTACATATGTATGCCATGATGATGTTGATTGTACAACATGGTAGTGGGGGTGTCGGTGCTGGGTAAACCAAACTGCATGGAAATGCAATGAAAGCGTTAGTGTATAAGACGACTTTGAGGGGAGGCAGACATCTCACCCCCCCTCCTCCCAAAAAAAAATTGTAGTGCCATGGCAAGGTGTATAGAGTTATGCATGACAATGGTGGTGTGAGTGGATAAGTTGTGGGGTAGGCAATAGCTCCTTCAAGGGGAGAAGTGAAGATGTTATAAAAGTAGGTAATCATGTTGTGTGAGGGTGATCATGGTGGTTACAGGCCAGCATTAGTAAACCCAAGAAACCTTATTGGTATACCATGGTAGACATAACTTAGGAAATAAGCAAACCGATGGGTATAGTGGTGGGCACTATGTGAGTCACTTGTGTGAAGTAAATGATGCATTGAAATTTGAGCTAACAAAATACGTTTAATGTATGACATACAGGGCAACTGCAAAGGTATGTATTAGGGAGGTTGAAGGGAGTGATTGGTTAGGAAAGCGATCGGCGAGTGTTGCTATTATGATGATCACGTGGATAGAGATGGTGTCGTGGTAGGAGGTGGGGGGGGAGGGAATTAGTCGTGTATGTGTTATGAGGGAAGTGTTGGAGGAATGTGGAAATGGAAAAGTGAAGTACGAGGGAGGGCCAAAGAGATATGTGTTAGTGAAGGAAGTAATGGGGGTGGAGGAGGTGCATAGAATGGTGAAGGAGACTGTTGGTAATGAGAAGTCGGAGCAGAAAGTGTGGTACAGGTTAAAGTATAACCAGTAAATGTTAAAGCCAATTGAGGAAGATATAGATGTGAGTATGATTTTCAAGGAAAATGAATAACATGACTATTTATATTATGACCCATGCTAGCATCGTGGCTTTTAAATGGCCACATGAAGAAGCTTGGGAAGAAGATGGACAGGGTTAGTTGTTGGTGGACGAGAGCTCAATGAGGAGTACAACCGATGCATATTCCCCCCTTCCCCACACAATGGACGATAACCTAGTAGGCCTCAGTCGAATCATGGAGTCTCAATCCCAAGGTAAGAAAGGTCGAAGGTGCTCGAAATGCAGCAAAGTCGTACATACGAAGAGGATCTACCATAATGCCTCATATGATTTTGATGCAGATACCAAGGTGACATTATATTGTGGAGTTTGAAGATTTGCTGACTGGTTCGTATGTGGCAGGCATAGGTAGGATGTGACTGCATGCGATCTTTGTATGTGTTTTGTTAGGTTGGTGACAATGGCAGGTATGTTACTATATAACCAACACGTTTGGGCGAAGTTGCAATCGTCTGCGACACTATGTCACTTTTCTAGTCCACTAGTTACACCCAACATCAATGTTTACCCAACCCTAGTATCATACTTACCGTGGTAATCAATGCTTGAAACCCTAATATATGTACTATATGTTTTGGAGTTGATGGACAGTGTGTCCGGATGTACGTTGCAACTTGCGAAACTGTTGGATGATGAGGTAGTAGTAGTTGTACCATCTTACTGAATGTATTTAGCTTGGCAAATAATCCATGAATTAAATATTGGTGGTCATTTGATGTGGTGACTTATTTGCATGAATTGTAACATTTGTATTTGTGGGAAGGCTGGCTCCGACAACAAGTGAACTAATGTCAAATATTTATCATGATGTGTTGCCTGTTACTAATTGAATGAATGTTAATGTTTTATACGATCTGGGTAACGGCCCGAGCCTAACGTTATGCTAATTAAGTTGAATTATCTCAATTAAAATTTAATTAAGTTGGGCGCTGTGTTTGAATTTAATATTTTATGTATGTATATCTGTTTATGCAATTGCAAGTTGAATCGGCAGAGTGATATCAAAATGAATTATGTTATTCTCCCGAATAACCCAATTCAAAGTATAAATAAATACTTGAACTATAGCTAAATAAAATTAGTCTAATTATTAAATGGGTCGCTTTGGAAAAAAATATGTACATACCTGCAACAATGAAACAATAATAATAAAATGTGAAATGAGTAATAAATTGAAAATGATAATTCTTTCTTTCAAATTTTACGCCCAAATGGTGTAAAATTTAATCCACAAATTCTAGCCAAGAAATTAGCCCAAAAATATATACTAGGTGAGGATAAGTTTTGTTTAGAAGTTAGCTTGAAACCAAGCACATGACGTTATTATCTGGAAGTGGACTCCTTTGACGTCTGAACTGGTCTTTAAGATAGATGAACATCTCCCAGGTTGATAAGGAAGTCTGAGCTGTAGTCGCGTAGGGAAACTCAAGGTATAAGCTCTTATGATTGATAATTGATGGGGACCACTTATTTAGGTGGCAAAACATTGCATCAAATGATTCATTATATGAATATTGCATGAATTTTGTATAATTTGAGAAACATGTCAATTTTCAAATAGTACAAGCAATATACATACCTGGTTTTTTAAATCCCTCTCCTTTTTTAATGGAAAATGTTCGTTACAGTTTGAAACGACAAAAGCGGTATTATTTCTGCTCCAAATGTATAACTTCATGGTTAGCGTGACTTTAGGAAACTTTATTAAATTTTGTGGTTTAATAAGTAATTTAAAATCCTTTGGCTCTTCTTAAAGATCACTTCAGACGTCAAAGGGGTCCACTTTCAGATAATAACATCATGTGCTTGGTTTCGGGTCCAAGTACAAAAATATTTGTCCTATCTTCCTCGCTAGTCCAAACACGTGGGTAGCAATTAGCTCGTCCGCAATTGCTAGGCTTATTAACTCATATAAGAACAAAACTTATCCTCACGCAGTATATATTCTTAGGCTAATTTATTAGCTAGAATTTGTAGATTAAATTTTACACCATTTGGGCTTAAAATTTGAAAGAAAGAATTATCATTTTCAATTTATTACTCATTTCACATTTTATTATTATTGTTTCATTGTTGCAGGTATGTACACCCGTTTAATAATTAGACTAATTTTATTTAGCTATAGTTCAAGTATTTATTTATACTTTGAATTGGGTTATTTGATAACATAACGTAATCCATTTTGATGCCACTCTGCCGATTCAACCGACAATCACATAAACAGATATACATACATAAAACATTAAATTCAAACACAGCGCCCAACTTAATTAAATTTTAATTGAGCTAATTCAACTTAATTAGCATAATGTTAGGTTCAGACCGTTACCCAGATCGTGTAAAACATTAACATTCATTCAATTAGTAGCAGGCAACATATCATGATAAACATTGATATGTTAAACATTAACATTAGTTCACTTATTGTCGGAGCTAGCATTCACACAAATACAAATGTTAAAATTGCATGAAAATAAGTCACCACATCAAATGGCCACCCATCTTTAATTCGTGCCTTGTTTGTCAAGCTAAATACATTCGGTAAGATGGTACAACTACTACTACATCATCATCCAACAGTTGTGCAGAGTGCAAGCTAGGTACATCCGGGCACACTGTCCATCAACTCCAAAACATATAGTACATATACTAGGTTTTCAGGCATTGATTACCACGGTAAGCGTGATATTAGGGTTGGGCAAACATTGATGTTGGGTGTAACTAGTGGACCTGAAAAATGACACAACATTGCAGATGATTCAACTTCACCCAAACATGTTGGTTATATAATAGCATACCTGCCACCGTTACCAACCCAACAAAACACATACAAAGGTCGCATGTAGTCACATCCTACCTGTGTGTGCCACGTACGAACCATTCGGCAAATCTTCAAACTCCACAATGTCACTTGGTATCTGCATCAAAATCAGCTTAGGCATTATGGTAGATCCTCCTCGTATGTACGACTTTACCATATTTCAAGCACCTTTGACCTTTCTTGCCTTGGGATTGAGACTCCATGCTTCGACTGAGGCCTACTAGGTTGTCGTCCATTGTTGAGGGGGGGGGGATATGCATCGGTTGTACTCTTCATCGAGCTCTGGTCCACCAACAACTAACCTTGTCCATCTTCTTCCCAAGCTTCTTCATGTGGCCATTTACAAGCCACGACGGTAGCATGGGTCGTAATATAAATAGTCATGTTATTCATTTTCCTTCAAAATCATACTCACATCCATATCTCCCTCAATAGGCATTAACATTTGCTGATTGTACTTCAACCTACACCACACTTTCTGCTCCGACTTATCACTACCAATAGTCTCCTTCACCATTCTATGCACCTCCTCTATCTCCATTACCTCCTTCGCCAGCACATATCTCCTTGATCCTCCCTCGTACTTCACTTTTCTATTTCCACATTCCTCCAACACTCCCCCCATAAAACATACACAACTAATTCCCTCCCCCCACCAGCTCCTACCACGATACCATCTCTATCCATTTCACATGATTGTCACAATAGCAACACTCGCCAATCGCTTTCCTGACTGGCCACTTAATTCAACCTCCCTAATACCTTTGCAGTTGCCCTATATGTCATACGTTAAAAGCATTTTGTAGCTCATATTTCAGTGCATCATTTACTTCACACAAGTGACTCATATAGTGCCCCCCACTATACCCATTGGTTCACCTATTTCCTAAGTTATGTCTACCACGATATACCAATAAGGCTTCCTAGGTTTACCAATATTAGCCTGCAACCACCATGATCACCCTTTCACAACATGATTACCCATTTTTATAACATTTTCACTTCTCCCCTTGAAGGATCTATTGCACTCACACTACCGTTGTTGCGCATAACTCTATACACCTTGCCATGGCACTCACACTAATGTTTTCACTGCATCTCCATGCAATTTGGTTTAGCCAACACCTAGACCCATACTACCATGGTATACAATCAACATCATCATGGCATACATATGTAACCAATAATTACCATTCACAACAACAATAGCAATGACAACAAACTGGTTTTACTTATATATAACTCACATTTGCCACCGAGTATGACATACTTTGAGCTGGTCTACCAATTTGGAATCTTTCTACTCCTTCCTTTTCACATTACACGTTCATCATCCTCATAACATCCCCACCTTCATCACAAATAGCAAAGAGGTAGAAAAATGGTTGACGCCATTGCTGATGTTGAGCCTGTATGAAGCTTGCCTCACTACAATTTCTTTGCCCTTTTCCAGATCCCTCCTGCAAACCCAACAATTTCACACCAAAATTAGAAGAATTTCACATATTCAGTACACAGGTTGTGAGAGATGGAGGAGTTGAAGCTATTTGGAGCTATAGGGCGTTGCTGAGGTTGAGAGGGAGAGAGCATTTGATGAGAGAGAATAAGCCCAAATAGTAGACTTCAAAGTAACCACTTTTACTTAAATGTTCTTCCTTTTACTCAACCAAATTCATAAGGTCAACCCCTAAAATTTTAATTGGGGGTAGTTTGGTCATTTGTATTTCTGCAATAACTTTCCCCACTTGTTCCCCCCCAAAAAACAACACCAAAATGTTGAAAAAAAAAAATGAATTGGTTGCATGCCTGTTGATGTCTCACCTCCCAGTAAATTTCCCTTGGTTGTAAATCACATGAAGTTGAGGGCATGGAGGGAGCATGGCTGTAGTTTGGGCCAAATGATTTGGAGCATGGGATTTTTTATTAAATTCGATTTCTTACCTCTTTGCACATTTGAAATGCCGCATTTTTGTTTTACATATGGGCTTATTTCCTATAGATAAGATGACAATAGCATCAAAATACTAAAAAAATATTTATTGGTGAGCAAAATAAAGTACAAAGGGTGGTAACAATGTCATACTTTTGGACTCAACACAAACCCATGGATTTAGAATCGGTATTTTTCAACCAAAACTTGAAATTTCATCTGGTAATTCTGATATTTGTAATCTACTAAATTAAAGTTACACGATTGAACATCATTAGTAGTCCAAAGACCATAAAACTTTGAGATATTTAAATTAAAATTCTAGAAAAAGAAGAAAAACAAAAACAAATATACCACAAAACTTAGGTCTCTAATTATTTTTAACTGAACAAAATAAAACTCCAAATTTTCAACAAATTGAAAAACAAATCTTCCACAAATTCTAAATGAAATAAGACATGAATAATAGAAAGAGATATTAACACAACTCCTTAAATCACCACTGATTTTCAAATCTCACCATCTTCTCCAGATAATTTGATGTTGGTGCCTGAAATTTAATAGTAGATGCCATTGTGTGAAAATTGGAATCAACAAGTAAATGTCAACCACGATTGAGTATCATTAGTAGTTCGAACACCACATCAATTTTAGTAGTACTATCAAGATTGAACAAATTGTTACAATTTACCATTCAAAACAATGTTTAAAAGCTCTAAAATTTAGTATATGTGTACTTGAATTCAAAGTATCAAACAACTTGTTGAAGAAATTATAATTGAAGATAAAAAAAATTTAGATCTACAAATAGAGAGATGGAGAGAGGAGGGGCAGCCCGGTGCACAAGCATCCCGGGAGAGAGAGGAAAGGTTAATTAAATGAAAAAAAAACTATAAATTATCCTTAATTAATGAGGTAGCCGTTGAGCTCCTTCTTTTTGAAAAGAAAAAAGAATTGTGTTCTTGGAGTACCAAGCATAGTACTCCAAAAACTATCATAATTGAAAAATGATTTTCTTCCTAGAAACAGTTTAACCATTCCTACAGAGGACTCAACAACAACTAAAAACCGATGCTATAGTGCATTTTTGGACACCAAACAGGCTGTATAAAGAGCAAAAGGCAGCAACTAGAATAGGTGTTTCGTTCTGGTAATGGTGGACAAGGTGTTATACAAAGAGGTGGTTTCTTGTTACAAAATAGTAAGAAATGTAGTACACATAATATAATGGTGATTTTGAGATCAAATTACCAAAAACAAATTGTAGAGATAATAGCACTACAAAATTAAGCCAAAAAATTAAAGTTCTAAAACAAATGATAACATCACTAACTTTAGAGTATACTAAACATTAAAAGATCCATGTTCTGACATTAACATTAACATGTGCCTGCCTTGAACATGTTGCTGAGGTGAGTTATTAGATGTACTCATCTATATCATGCCATATACCTATAATGATCTCATTAACTTAATTTCAAGTGACAGGTTTGATGAGGAGCAAGCAGTGTGTTGTAAATTAATGGGTGGCCCATTTCAACAATCCAATTTCAATTTTATTTTTGCTTTCTTTAGTTTGTAGAACTTGTAATAATGTATTGCATTTGATTGTTTGAATTTATGCAATACGAAAAAACTTAGGTATGCTTGTAAAAGTTTAATCTGCATACAAACTTTAGACGCTTGAATAAGTCCGTATTGCAAATTGAACACCAATTCAGATTTGCAAAATTAGACTTGGGTTGTTCGGATATTTCTAACTTATTCGAGTTTGATAAATCTAGACAGTCTAATCTTGCTTGTTATGATTTCTATCTAAAATCTTTGGGAGTCTAGATCAAAGTCGAACAATTGGGTAAAGAAATCAAGAAACTTGAATTGAGCTTTGTCACAAATATAATTTGCTTAGAATGTCCAAAAGTCTCGATCATAAGTTTAGATAGGATCTATTTTCTTGGCCTGATAAGACCTAAAGACCTCTTGTTGAGTAACCACGATCTATCTTTTAGCTCTAGTGCCCCCTGCTAAAGGTCTCACAGAGAAATTTAATAAGGACTTGATCTTGCTTTCTTTTCATCAGTTTGCCTTGTCACTGACTAAAATGGGCAATATAAGCCCTCTAGCTAGAGGCTCTTGAAAGATTAGACTCGATTGTCGAAGGCTTAATTAACTAGTTGAGTATGTTGTGTATGCCAATTGGGTTAAGGGCTAGGCCTCTCCTTGATGTAATGAGTAAAGTTGTACTTTTGGATGCCTTATGAAAAACATTGATTTTATGTCATGCTATAGACAATCAATAATTACTTTTTGGTTCATTATACTTAGTAATATCAAGGCCTAATTTCCAAAAAGAATAATCCTATCGAGATAAAGAAATATCAATCTAAACTGCTATCTGCCCTCAAAAATATGAAAAACCCTTCTATATATCTCTAGACCCATCGTAACATGACTATGAAGAGCAAGTATAATAGACACTAATGCTTGTCTGTTTGGATAAATCACAGAAATTGAACACTCTGAAAGGCCATTGAGAATGTTTGACTGTTTCTAGAAAAATTCTACCAACTCTTCTAATGTCACATGCCATGTATTTTATCTGTTGTGATCACTTTTCTTACACAACTCAACACCAACTTGTTCTATATGAAAAAAGTGGAAGAAGATCTAGAATAACCATCTAATATGGAAAATAAATTGTGTACCCTATTGATGTTATGCTTATAACAACAGCAGCAACAACAACACCTCCCAGTGTGGGTCCTGCTTTCGCGGGGTTTAGGGAGATCCAAATGTAAGTAACCTTACCTCTACCGACATCCCTGCCCGTAGAGAGGCTGAATCCAAAAGACCTACAAAAATAAGATTTTGTGAAAATATTGCACATACATCACCTGTCTAACCTCGACTGCTATGAATATCAATTACTTAGAGGAATAATTATTCTACCAAAGTTGTTATGCATACGTCCTGTTGGACGATACTCTTGGACTTACAAGTGAAAGCAAGCCCTCCCCAATAACAACTCAGTGAGAGGGTTTGAGCTTTTTGATCACATAAAAAACCATCTTTGAGCGGCTCTACCCTGCCACGGTACCCTGTGCCAACATTATTGCCTTGGCTACTTGTGATGTTACTTTTTTAGTTCGATCTATAAGGTTTCTTTATTCGTTCTAATTATTATTGGTCTATTATTATTATTTTTAATGTTGTTAGCTTTGGTCTTTTCTGATTGATCTCTTTTTAAATTCTCCAATGGCCCTTTTCGGTGCGTACTTTCTTGATCGTAGAGACAGTTTAACTGTCAGCTTGTCTCTCACCAACCTTGTAATTCTTGGTCCTTCTTTTAATTAATCTGAGTACAATCATCCCCTTTTTCCTCTACTCAAGGCCTCAATGAACTTGATTTGGTTTCCCTCTCTTGTTATCCTCTTTCATCTTTGCACTCTAATTCAAATTCTTTGTCACTTAGTCTTCCTTCATTTTTTCTTTTATTTATTGTTATGTCCTAATACAACATTTTCTGTGGGTAGGTAGACCTTTGGGAGAGCTAGGTGTGGATTGTTCAAGGACAAGTTGTGCGACTTCACAAGAGATAGAGGGATGAATCCTCACTTGGAAGCAGGTCTTAGGAACAATTAAAGTTTGGCAATTCAAGTCCCAATGTGTTTGACAATGAGTACTTTAATGACCTCATGAGATCCTAAGGTCTACTCCAAAGCGACTAAGTGCTATTTCCCAACCTAGGCGCACCTACCAAGACTCTTGTGAAAGGCTTTGCTAAGAGCGAATTTCTATTCTTCCATCAATTTGCATTAAGCATAAGGAAAATGGGAAACATTTGATCACAAAGTGGGAGGGCTAGGGAGGTGGGAGTCTACTATAGGAGAGTAAATTAGATGCTAGATATCAATATTTTCTTTAGAAATGATTGTACAAATTGTGTTCATAACAAGGAGATGATATGTATTCTATTTGGATGACCAAGAAAAGTAAGTCCTTAATCCTACATATGAAGCATTGTTATTAGGACAACTGACTACCCCTTTGAGTTGTTTATACTTTCTTAGACCCAGCTATATCCACTCTAATGAATGATAAGTGTTCCTGGTAACTGCAATGGCAGCCTCACTTATACCTTTCTAGCTTATGGATGAACATGATATCTCCGTCAAAATTACTTAAGACATTATGTTCAAGTATTCATACTAGAAATATCATAAAGTGACAAGGCACGATGCAGTTTTGTAGCATCACTCTGTCTTGACACCATGTTCAATGAACTTAGAGAGGGTAAGGCAATGTTGTAGGTAAATTAGTACCACATTAGCCACTATGCGAAGTGGAACAAAAGATAACTACCAAAAAGAATTAGAGTACAATCAACTATTAATCCTGTTCTGGATTCGCTAACTCTATTTTCATGCTAAAACGATCCTTGCTTTTCTTATGCTCTTTGACAATAGCATAAATAGTGTACCAAATTCAAAACCTTAGCATTTTCAAATATCTCTCGAAACAGTCCAAATGGGTGACAAAATCCTTTATAGGAAATTAACACAGGGTGGATTGTGACTTTACAAAAAGATGAAACATTAATAACCTTCAAATTTTCCACATCAACATCAACATCCACTATCCTCAAGTTTGGACAATCAAGAATCTAAGTTAGACCTCCCTGAAGCTTTAACTTTTTTATGGTCAGAGTGCTAATTGTTGGAATAAATAATGTAATGGCTGCTGAGAAGATAGAGAGATGAACTGTGTCATGGATGAAACCACTGATCCGAAAGCTAAATTCGCCCGATTTCGGTGCAAATCGTTAAGGCAAAGAAGCTCCCCAAGGTTTAACACGATGAACCTCTCACTCGTGCACTCGAGGGAGAGACTATGGAGTATAACTATCTTTTGCCCAGGAAGAAAGAAAGGAAGATAAGAGGAGAAAAGACTTCTGTTTTTTTTTTTTTTTTTTGTGTATCTTCCAGAGCTCTGGAAAGGATCCTTTAATAATGGGGCGATGGAGGAAAAGAGTTGTTAAACAGCAATAAAGAGGGGAGTAAAATGAGGGTGCAAAATTAGGGAATATAAGAGGATTACGGTAACTAAAGCTTTAATGGAGGAAGACTCAATCAAGCTTAGAAATTAAACCGTTAGGTTTATGATAGCTTATACGCAAACAGTCCAAAGAAAAATCCTCCAAAAATAAAAAAAATAAGGCCCCCAACCCACAGCGCACGCTGCGTTGCGCCCGAACGGATGAGCGACGGTAGCACATGCATGTTTGGTAAGTCACCCTTAACCCCCTTAAAACATGGCTTCAGTTTATTCAACAGGCACAAGGAGAGTGGGATATATAAACCGTTCAAAACACCCCCCAAAAGTTCCATATGAGACAACAAAAAGAAAAGATAGAGAGACTAAGTGAACACTCTTTTGGGGTGCCATTACTGCAATAATCCCCCACTAATGGCACACAAAAGGAAAAGAAGAATGAGAAAGATTTCCTGGACAAGGAGGGCCAGATACTTAAATATCAATGTCTTTCGATTGAATTGATACGTAGTGAAGAGAGGCACCAACTAAGTCTGACAAGTGAACTTAGTCTTGAACTTGTTAAACTTTTGGATGAGGCCCTCTTGGCACATATCAACCCTAAAATATGTATACTCCACGATAATCACTTGCGCTTTTAATGCCCATGCGCATACCTTGGGTCTCATAAGTGCTTTAGAGAGACGACCCTAGTCTCTCATAGAAGGCTGCCAGACCTTCACACTTACTTAGGTAATTCCATCAGTTTATCTACACTTAGACCACCATATTATGGCTTGGAATTATTAAGAGCATAAGTTAGCTAAACCTCTTATAGAATGATGATGAATCCATCAAGTGCTTCTCTATAGCACCACCATAATAGGCTATGGATTCATTAATGTGCTTCTCTATAGCACAAGTCCTACCACATGCCATAGGGATGGGAAGTAGTGCAATTAGAAGATTAGTATGGCTTCGTTTGACCACAAATGGGTATCCTCCATACTTCTTCATTCCATGGGCTTCAGCCCCATCCACCTCGACGATTCGAGAACTAGTCTTCTTGGCAATCCCTTTGTGAGAAGGTATGCCAAGTTTTTCTCGGATCTCACATACTCCAAGGAGACAACACCATGCTTCAGCAATTT
Source organism: Selenicereus undatus (assembly GCA_017589665.1). Lineage (NCBI taxonomy): Eukaryota > Viridiplantae > Streptophyta > Magnoliopsida > Caryophyllales > Cactaceae > Selenicereus > Selenicereus undatus. Next base: position 30,167,198 of record JACYFF010031957.1, read on the forward strand.
CTTTACGTACCGCACCATGTCTAATACGGATATTCTCGTTTTTCCGTTATAGACACTGTTGTGCGTAACTCCGACTGCTGCTTGTTAATCACAATGCAAGGAGATAGGTGTTGATTGTTTCCCCACAGTGGTATGTCTATCAAAAGACCCTTAAGCCATTCTGCTTCTTGACCTACCAACTCAAGAGCAATAAACTTAGATTCCATGGTTGAGCGAGCTACACATGTCGGTTTTGCAGACTTCCATGATATAGCCCCTAATGTAAGAACAAAGCCACTAGTAGAACTTACTTCATCGTTATCAGCAACCCAATTGGCATCAAAAAAACCTTTTAATACAGCAAGAAATTTACAAAAATGTAAACACCAATCCATAGTACCTCTAAGGTATCTCAACAAACGATGAAGTGCCTTTCAATGTTCTTTAGCAGGGTTATGAGTATATCTACTTAGTCTACTAACAGCATATGCACTATCAGGACGAGTGTAGTTCATAAAAAACATCACACTGCCTATTATTTTTGCATATTCAATTTGAGATACACTAGGCCCTCTATTCTTCTTAAGATTTATGCTAGAGTCATAGGGAGTTATCACAGGTGCCACATCAAAAGAATTAAATCTTTTCAACATTTTCTCAATGTAATGAGACTGACACAAGGAAAAGTCACTCTTGGTTTTTCTAAGTTTAATCCACAAGATCACATCTGCTTCTCCTAAGTCTTTCATTTGAAAGAGAGAAGACGAAAGTCTTTTAGCCTCATTAATAACAGACAAGTTGGTACCAAAAATCAGCATATCATCCACATATAAGCATATGATCACATAATCAGATCCAATCATCTTTGAATAAACACAAGAATCTGTGTTGTTAACAACAAAGCCATTTTTCTCTAAATAGCTAGCAAATTTTTGTACCATTGTTTGGGGCTTGCTTTAGACCATATAGGGATTTTCTCTGTTTGCATACTTTGTTCTCCTTACCAGGAACCTCACACCCCTCAAATTGTGACATATAAATCTCTTCCTCTAAGTCACCATTAAGAAAAACTATTTTAACATCCATCTGTTGCACCACAAGATCATGAATGGCCGCTAAAGCAACTAGAGTTCTAATTGTTGTAATTTTAGTCATAGGGGAATATATATCAAAGAAATTAATTCCCTTCTTTTGGTCAAAGCCTCTAATAACTAATATAGCTTTGTACCTTTCAATAGAGCCATCCGTCCTAAGTTTCTTCTTGAAGATCCATTTACTACTAATAAGTCTACACCCCTTAGGCAAGTCGGTCAGCTCCCAAGTTTTGTTTGACTCAAGGGAATCTATTTCACTCTTAATAGCTTCTTTCCAAAATGTAGCATCTATAGACCTCATAGCCTCTTGGTAGGTTTTAGGATCATCCTCAAGTCAGAAAAGAGACACAAACTCATCAGTCAATGCATCAACATTAAAGCTCTAAATGACTTCTACTAAAAAGGAAGTGATAAAGTCAAGGGAAAAACTAGTTTCAGTCCTCTGTCTCTTGCTTCTTCTAGGTCCAGTTACCAAGTCTCTAACACTACAGCTAGAAGCAGACAAGTTCACATGTTCAAGCACGACATTAGACACAACATGAGGCACATCCTTTTTCAAAGAGAAAACATGCTCGAAAAATTCAGCATCTCTATATTCAGAAATAGAAAAATCAGATAATGACATAAATCTATATGCATCACTATTTTGAGCAATGAAAATAGCATCAAAAGTCTTGGGGCCAATGTTTGAATGTTTATGACTTGGCAGTGCAACTTTGGCGAAACACCCCCACACATTCAGATAATTCAGGTTAGGAGCATATCCTTTCCATAACTCATATGGAGTCAGATCTAACTTTTTATGGGGAACTCTATTGAGTATAAAATAAGCAGTCAAGAAAGCCTCCCACCACATGTTATCAGATAAGCCAAAACTTATAAGCATGGCATTCATCATATCTTTAAGGGTACGGTTTTTCCGTTCAACAACACCATTTTGTTGAGTTGTGTAAAGGGCACTAGTCTAATGTATTATGCAGTTTTCTCACAAAAAGTAGTCAAGGAATTGGTATCGTATTTCCCACCTCTATGAGACCTAAGTCTCTTGATTTTCCAATCTAACTGATTTTCAACTTCAGCATTTGTACTTTAAGAACATTTCCTCAGCTTCATCTTTAGACTTGAGAAGGTAAACCTTGGTATACCTAGAGTAGTTGTCTACAAAAGTGATACACTATTTCTTTCCACCCTTACTCATTGTGTTCTTAAAGTTTGCTAAGTCTGAATGCACAAGTTCCAACAAATCTGTTTTTGTGGTAGTTACTGATTTAAATGGTTTCTTGGCAAATTTTGCTTCAACATAGACAGGAAACTTTAAACAATTTTCAATGTTCACATTTGGAATTGAATGCATGTTTCTAAGCCTTTTCAATGAAGCAAAATTAACATGTCCAAACCTACCATGCCACAAATCAACAGACTCAGTAATACAAATAGAATTGACAGCAATTTCATTATTAACTTACGTAACAGCATTTAGAACAAGTAATCCCCCGCTACGATACCCCTCCCCAACAAAATCCCCATTTCGCATGATAACAACTTTGCCAGCTTCTTGCACAATTTTTAGGCCATCAATATCAAGAAGGGTACTAGAAATTAAATTTCTGCGAAGGGAAGGGACAAATAAAACATTACTTAAAGACAACATTTTTCCAAAAGTAAATTTAAGTAAAACCTTCCCTTTACCGTTGACAGCAGTTGTAGATGAGTTGCCCATGTAGACACGTTGTCTATAAGCAACATCTTCAAAGTCGATCATGAGTTCTTTATTGGCACAAAAATATCTTGAGGCGCTAGAATCCAGAATCCATTTTGTCAAATTGTGCACCAAATTTGCCTTCAAGGGGGTGGCTGCACATATTGTCTGATTGTCTTTGGTTTCAGCAATGTTGGCAGTAGCTGTTGTGGACTTCTGTTTGGCTTGAACTAACCATTTTTGTTGATTGCATTGATAGACCTTATTTCCAAGTTTGCTGCACACATAACACACTACCTTAGGCTTCTGATTTTTCTTGTTGACAGCATTCTGGTTTATGAGATTATGATTTGGCTTCTGGAATTTATTCCCTTTGCCTTTGAACCTGTCTTTGTTCGATGATACAGCAGATTCAACCAAGTTAGAATTAGCAGAATTTAACGAAAGAGAAGGCATCTTATCTTTCAGCCAGTTTGCCTCTTTAGTCTGTATGTGGCTAATTAGTTCCTGCAATGTGAGATCTTTCTTCTTATGTTTGAGATGGTTTCTATAATCATTCCAAGATGGTGGAAACTTTTCTATCAACACATTAGCTTGAAGGATTTCGCACATTTTCATGCCTTCCGCCAGAACCTCAGCACACAGATTCTCGTAAGTATGAACTTGTTCCATGATCAGTTTGTTGTTCACAATCTGAAACTGCAGCCACTTGCTGACGACATATTTTTTCTTTCCGGCGTCGTCTGAACCATATTTCACGTCCAGTTTGGTCCATATAATCTTCGCAGATTTGAATTTCACAAATAGATCAAACAATGGGTTGGACATAATGTTCAGTGAACAACTCTAAGCCAATTTGTTGTTCTTTTCGAGTTTTTTCTTGGTGGCGTCATCAAGTGGGATGGAAGGTGTTTTATGAACAGTAAGAGTAGAAAGTTCAGCATTATCAGCATCAATTTTTCCGTCGTCAAGAAGGTCAGTAGTGAGAAGATAATCGGTCTCAAGTTGCTCAAAACAGAGGAGCAGTTTCTAGGACCAACGTTTGTAATTGGTTCCATCAAGAGGTTCAATTTTGTAGAGTTCAAGGAGAATTTTTGGAGGTGCGACCATTAATTTAGCTTTCAAATTGTTGGAATAAATAATGTAATGGCTGCTGAGAAAACAAAGAGATGAATAGTATCGTGGATGAAACCACTTAACTGAAAGCTAAATTCATCCAATTTCGCGGCAAATCGTTAAGGTGAAGAAGCTCCCCAACGTTTAACACAACGAACCTCTCACTCCTGCACTCAAGAGAGAGACTATGGAGTATGACTATCTTTTGCCCGGGAAAAAAGAAAGGAAGAGAAAAGGAGAGAAGGCTTCTGTGTTTTTTTCTCTTTATCTTCCAAAGCTACAGAAAGGCTCCTTTTATAATGGGGTGATGGAGGAAAAGAGCTGTTAAACAGCAATAAAGAGGGGAGTAAAATGAGGGCGCAAAATAAGGGAATAGGAGAGGATTACGGTAATTGAAGTGTTAATGAAGGAAGACTTAGTCAAGCTCGGAAATTAAACTGTTAGGTTTACGACAACTTATATGCAAATAGTCCAAAGAAAAATCCTCCAAAAATATAAGGCCCACGGCCCGCACTACACTAGAACGGGCGGGCGACGGCATGCACAGTAGTCCAAGTCACCCTCAACCCGCCTTAAAACATGGCCTCAAGTTATTCAATAGGCACAAGGAGAGTGAGATATATATACAATAAACCCTTCAGAACACTCGCCAAAAGTTCCATGTGGGACAACAATAAGAAAAGATAGAGAGAGTAAGTGAACACCCTTTCGGGGTGCCATTACTCCAGCACTAACACATAGCTCGTCTAATTCGTGAGGATCATGAGTGATCAATTCTTCGAGTAAAAATTCCATATGGGATTGCAAGAGAAAGAAAGACAGCATATGGCATTAGAGAAGGCTCCTCAAGGTTGGAGATTACGTCAAATCTAGGTATGATGAGCAAACCAACACCTGCACAGGTAAGGAAGAATAATCAATTGAAGAGGGATCCAAATGGCTTATCTCAACTCAAAATAGGGTACACGGGCACCCTTTGTTGTGGACTCAATTTAGTGTGCCTAAATTCTCTTATGTAACTTGGCTTTCCTTGCTTGGAAGACTACAAACTCAAGACAAACTACAGTCTTTTGGAATTGTTGTGGTTAAAAGGTGTTATTTATGGGAAAAGGATGTTGAAACACACAGACACCTATTCTTTGATTGCTCATAATCCAAAGAAATTGCTATACAGGTTATGCAATCAGAGAGTAACTTCAGCTGCGAAATGCCGGACTGGTAGTCATAGGTAGTGGCAGCAAGGTTGACAAAAAAGGAAAAGCACAAGGTCTACTTTGTCCTTATATGCTGTGATTTATCATGGATGGGGGGGAAAGAAACTCCAGCTTACATGAGGGGAATCCAACAAGGACTAAGAGAATGCTTCATTTGATAACTTAGAGCTTTTACATTTCCTATAGTTCTAATGCCCCTCTAGGAATCCTTAGAGTACAGTCACTAGAATGCAATTGTGCATTTTTTGGTACAATGACAAACTGTGATCGGAGTGTTGGCCTCTAAAAAAGATGCAGGTTCAAAGGTTAATAGTAGCTGAGGTGAGAATGGTCAGTTGGATGTGTGGTTTTACGAGATGGGACAAGATTAGGAATAGAGTAATCAGGGGCTTAGCTGAAGTGGCCCCTATAGAGGAGAAGATAAGGGAATCGAGGCTCAAATGGTTCGGCCACGTGAAGAGGAGACGTGTGGCCGTCCCAGTGCGAAGGTGTGAGAGGATCAACCCCCCCGGTGGTAAGAGAGGGAGGGGTAGACCGAAGAAGAGCCTAGAAGAAGTGGTTAAAGAGGACCTGAGAGTTGTCGGTCTGACGGAGGACATGGCTCAGGATAGGAGGCTATGGCGGGACATGATTAAGGTCTCTGATTGTAGGGGACCAACTGCATAGGGAGCAGTAGCTTAGGCAGTGTGGGGCGGGTAAGGTTTTTGGTTTGCTTACATGCAGTTCGTACTTTTCTAGGATGTGACGGCAACAAGCGCCCCTGGTCTGTTGAGGTATGTCTCTGCTCCCTCTTTATTTGATATTCAGAACCTTTTCCTCTTCCTCTTTCTCTCACTCGGTAAATGGTTTTTGCAATCGTTTTCTCTATCAACCTTTTTCACAAAACTGTTTTGTGAGTCTTATGGAATCAACCTGTCTATGGGTAGGAATACCGGTAGAGGTAAGGTTGCCTACAACTGAATCTCCCCAGACCCTGCGAAAGCGGGACCTACACTGGGAGTTTGTTATTGTTGTTGTTGTTTGGTACAATGACAAACTGTCTTTTGGGTTGCCAATCAAAGGAATAAATGAAGATTGGGTAGAATGTAAAATTTTTGAAGATAAGGAATACAGTTATAAAATTTAGAACAATACCATTTGAATAGGAAAACAATTCTACTTGAATAGTAACTTGGCTAGGAACATGAATACTAATTTTGGCATTGAGACTTTTGAATATTAAAGGGTATATAAATCTAGTAAACATGGATTTGAAAACAGACGAAGACATAGCTATCTAGCTCACCAGGCTATTCATTGCTTCGACCACTTGTTGATGTAAACATTGTGACTAAGGAATGAACCTCACAGTGGACTTCCATTTCTTTGTCTTCATGCATGACGTGCTCATGTATCATACAACAAGATTTAGATATGTAGACTCAACATCACTAAGGTTTTCTCCTAGGAATTTAACAATGGAATCTTGGCATGAGCCAGAATCATGGAAAATTTTCAGTTGATGGAGACAAACGAACATTCTTTTTTCCGTTGCACTTGGCTCAAGAAGTCATCAGATATTGATAACTGATCTAATATTGAAGATCTAAGCTTTGTTGCTTGTGGTGCTCAATAATTGTAACTTTGTTTTAGTGCACATTATGTTTTTGGATATGTTCTATGATTAATTGTCAAAAATTTTGAATCAGGATCCTTAGAGTTCATATGATTTGCAGATTCTTTGGCATTAACCTTTTCATCACCCATTCACGTGAGCATAGGTATAATGAATAACCTAAAAAGAAAAAATTGTCTGTTGGTTAAACAAAAGGTAATCCTTCAAATATCCAAATCAGATCAACAATTTCGATATGTTCCTCAAAAAATCCAATTCCTATGGATTCTTCTCCAAACTAACGAAAAGATTTTGGTGGAATTGCTAGAGTGGTATCATTGTGGTGTGAATTTATCACTGTAAGCTTTATCCCCTAACCCTTGTCTCTATTTTCATCAGTGTATAGGTGGGCAATCGTAGGATCACAACATCTACTTCTTTTCTTGTTTGTTCCTAATATTGTCTAAAAACTTGCTAAAACATCTTTGACATACATGCATTAGTCAATCTTCAACGAGTGCAGCTCAGTGTTCGGTTAACTGATACTCGCATCCCTGGTCGGAATCATCTGTGGGAGAATCCTCAACTTGCAGGAACTTGAGATGATAATCCAAGCTGGTCACCAAGTTTCCATATTGTTTGCCTGTTAACGAGGTGATTCAGCAAAGAGAAATATATGACAGACAAAAATTACTAAAATTTTCTTCTGAGATGCTCCCTATTTACCAGTGACCCCTATATGATAATGTTGATAACGAAATGGTACTATGCTTGTTTTTACCAAAGAAACACTGAGGTTTGTGATACTCCTTTTGAATTGAACTTCAATCAATAAAGACAAGGAAGAACATGAAACACGAAGGAAACAAATAGATGCACTGGCAGAAGGATTAAACAGGAAGCTTAGTGAAAAAGGAGAACAACACGTTTTAAATAAGAACCCATATAAGGAGTACAATGCAATATACACATATATGTATCTTATGCATGAAGGTTTTTTTTGGTTGGGGGGGGGGGGGGAGACTGGATCCTTACAAGCTACAACCTAGGAGAATTTTATTGGTATTATATGAGATTGTTAATTACGTACGATATTTCATGGTATATACCAGAAACTATAATTCAGATAATGGCCATCAGAGTTTGCGCCAGCATATCAGCTCAGAGCAATCAGTCCAAGAAAAATGTGACATTTTCAGAGGCAATTGAGAATGTTGACAATCTCTGGGAAAATTCCGCCCACACTTCTAATGTCAGCTTGGGTGTGTTTTGATGAGATTCGTCCATCTTTCCATAATACAACAGCAGCTCATTTTGGGACCATTGCATTCTTAAGCAGAGGTTCAGCTAACTGTACCAAAACAGGATATGAAGTCTGTCAAATGTTGCGAATGGCAATGCTTTTTAGAGAGCATGCACAATCTTCTCCATCAAGGGTGTTATTATCAGGTTTTGACTCATTTGGCTGTAAGCAACCCAAAAAAGGGGGGGGGGGGGGGCTTGGGTTCTGGATCAAGAGGACTTAAATTTCTTATACAACAGAATGGGTAGCCAAACCAGAATGGGTAGACAAACCTCAATAAAATCACGGTGCCAGCTCACAGTATTCATCTCAAGTTCCTCTAGATTGGGTAATTTGTTTAACATACGGCTCAGACCAGCGATATGTCTTTCAGTCAACTGTATACTAAGCTCCATAAGCTTCCAATTGAATGATTTTTGTGGAAGATCTTTCAACATACAGTAAAACAACACCTGGGAATAAAAACAGAAGCAAATGCAGCAGGTCACCTACCTACCTTAGTATAGATACTGTGAGAGATAATAAAACCGAGAACAGGAATAACATTTACCGTAACCAATTCACATGAAAATGAGACTGCCTTAGCACATAGAAGTCTCATGTACGACTTAAGGAAACCCCCTGAACTCCATATTTCGACATCAAAGATTAATGGTGACATCAGTGAGTGAAGAAAGATTCGTAGCTTCTACAGAGTCGACAAATCCAGTATAATCTAAGCACTTCAAATTTGGGCAGTTAATCTCTAAAATGTGTCCAAAATCATAGTGTTCAGTATTATCAAGGACAAGAGCAGGAAGATTCAGCTCATTCAAACCAAAGCAATTACAAATCCCCAGCTCCTTAAGTAAAGGGCAGCCATGCTTGATTTCCTTAAACACGCTGTCACTCAGCTCCACCGTTATAAGCCTCAAGATTCTCAACGAACCCATCTGGACCGGCTCAAGGGCTTTATGTTAACAAACTCAAATGTTAGCTCAATAAGAGAATCGCTGAAAAACTCAGAGTGTGGCCATTCAAATAGCACCTCAAATCAGGCTTCGCCATACCAAAAATGAACTCAAGAACCTCCACCTGTTTCTTAGGAGCAAAATTTATCCATGATTCTAGCTCATGCCCACGATTCCGGTCTTCAATGTCTAAGTAAAACATCTCGGGGATGTTGACTCTGAATTTGTTGATTTTGGGCCTCTTGTAGTGTATCAGCACATTTCGTACAGAAGTGAAGATGGTACAAATTATCATCATCATCCCATAAACCAAAGAACTGATCCGAAGATTAAGACTAGAAAGCCACAGGCTACTGAATCTCTTAATCAGCATAGCTCCGATGGCGTCCACAGTGGGTAGAAAGGAAAAGATGTGGACAAGAATGCAGTCTGGTAAGCTATGTAATCTGTCTTCTTCCACTTCTTTGGGAATCATGGTTGCTAGATCGATGTATATGTCAACAACCAAACATCTAGAATGTCAGTATGGAAGGAGAGTGCTAACATGAAACGTGATACAGCTGCTCTGAAATGAATATGTTGCCAAACAGTTTTTCCTTCAATGTGCTGATTCTGATTGTGTCTTGAAGTTTAAGAGAGGACATGATAGCACGATGTAAAATTAATTTTAATGGAAAATGCAACCTTTATTAGTGGTTCTTGACCAAAAAAAAGGGGAAAGGCATTTCTTAAAATAATTGCTATTAGTTGAGAATGGTTGGACTGGGTATTGAAACAGCAGAAAATAACTTTAGTGTTCTCTGAAAGGTTTATGAATACCCAGCAAGTTGCTTCTTTTTACATAGTCAAAATTATCCTAATCCTCATTTAATTACTCTTAAGTAGGCTTACTTAGACTGAGTTATGCCTATGTTCACATGGTCCAAGTAATAGACTGAGTCAATTTCGAGATTGTGCTTTTAGCCTAAAGTGAATGGTTTTAGAGAGTCGGACACTGATGCTTAAGGTGAAATAAAGAGTTTGGGCAGTGTGGTTCAAAAGAAATGAACCTCCTTTACTTACATACCAATTCGCCTTGGATTCGTCTGTTTCTCTTTTTTTTTTTTTCCTTTTCCTTGACTACTAGGAATTTCAGCTTCACTGAACATGCTCTAAAGAACAATATTACACTATGGTAGCAAACCAAACCTGACCTTACCGAATCTTCGGAAGATCATGCACCGCAGTAGGGGAAGAGGGGGGGGGGGGGGAACCATATTAATTTCCAGGACTGGAACTATTCAACTGGACTTCGACAAGCTTTACTCCTTTATTGAGCCTCAGAATCCCCTTGTCTACGCTATTACAATTTAAACAAAAGCATAATCCAGTAACTTTGTTCTTACAGAGGCAAAAAAATAACTCCTATATTTGTTTGATTGAAAGTTCTCATCCAAAATCTCTATTTCTTGACTAGGTCAATGTCTGTCATCTTATTAATTGACTTGACAAACTTAACAGTTACAGATCTATGGTAACTTGTTTAGAAATTTTAGTTCCATGAGTTACCTAAACTATAAAGGATTACTGTAAAAATGCATTGATGGCGTTTTGTTCATGGTCAGAGTCTCAGAGAAATGAATGACCAGCCACAAGCTGTAAACAAATTGTGAAAAGCGTCTCGTTCAAAATCTTGTAAACTTCGATGATATTCATAAAAGCACTTGATCAAGAAAACAGGAATGTTTTAGGTCTCCAATTCTGGATGTAGGCCGGGCCTTGTGGTGCCAGGCCCGACGGCCATGCGAGTTGCCTAGGGCAACAATCTTGACTGTACCCCAACCTATATAAAGAGGGTTTGGGGGGTCAGTCAAGAGATAGAACAGAAGATCTATTCCCTCACATATTCTCTCGCTTTCTCTCTCACGGCTAGAACACTATCCATTGAGTTCTCGGGTTTAGGACGCGCACATCTCTAAAGCGACTCTAGTAGCCGCTTGGTATTCTGATTGGCGAAGACTGGTATTCTTATTATTGTGGACTATTACCGACAGTATACTTTCGCATCCAGATTAATCCTAATTCTTCCTACAGTGGTATCAGAGATAGAACTGTTCAGATTAGTCCCGATTAATAGGTTAACAATCTGAATTGTTAAAGCATGCTAGTTTATATGATCAATTGCCTAATTTTTGTAATTATGCAAAGAAATAGCATGCTTCTGTGTCTGCTTCCCAGAACCTAGAACAAAATTGAATTTTTAATCAGATTCATGGCTGTTACGCACTGCATCCTTTTTTTTCTTCTGATGATATGTTCATAGTAAATTGCTTAAAAATTATGCAACTGGAATATTGGACAAAATTCGTGCTTCCATGATTTTGATGCCTCAAGAACTGGCTAAAGATTAATAAATTTGGCCATGAACACTGATTCTGCCTAAACTAATAGTAATTAGTTGGCTATTGGTACTCTGTATTCAAAATCGTGATTCTAGATGCGATTTTGATAAATCGAATTCATGGATGATTAGCAGGCGGCTATTTAGTGAGACCCAGATCTGAAACCCTGGACATGCTTTGTGACTGTTTTAATAAACAAAGATGAATCAGATTCGTGGATACTTGTCTTTTATATAATCGGCATACTCAGTTCATTGTCAAAAGGAACAGTCTCGCAATTGTTAATCGACAACAAGCATGAGAAGAGATTAGTTTCTGCTTAAAGTGTCATGCTAGCGGCTTAGCTACCCTACCCTAATCACGATAAAACAAAAAAGGGGGAGGGGGGGTGAGGAAGGACCTGAAACCCTAACCCTCACAGGGACCCGAAACCCTAACCCTAGCCTCCCTCTGCCTCGTTCTCAACCTCGACTCAAATAATCAAAAAAAAAGGAAGGGGGGGGGGTGGAAAACGGAAGTAACTCAGCCGAATCATACCCATCAGAAACCACCGTGGAGGGGTGGCGCGTGACCGTCACGCGCCGCCGACGAAGGTCGTTTCACGATGTTCTTCCTCCCAGAGCCCCTTCCCATCGCTGATCTACGCAACCTTGAGAAAAAGAAGCCGAAAAACATTGATTCAGGAGGTGTGTGAGACCACGTGCCACCGCCTCAGTGGCGCGTTTGGCGCGTGGGCGTCTTCCTCGGGCTCAGATTAGGCCGATCTATACAGTAGTGCCCTTGGTTCTCGCAGGTTTAGCGTAGATCGAGGCTCAACGGGGTCGGTGGTGGCTGGTTGCATCATCTGAGTATTTTTTGGGACAATCGACAACGACGGTGGTGGCTGCCGGGGTCACGATGACCAGTGCCCCGATAGGAGCGTCGTGCTCCTGGCCATGGCACAACTAGAGAGGGAGAGAGGTATGGCCATGGCAGCGAGGTCGAAGAGAGTGGAGAAAGAACTCAAGTAGAGGGACGCAGAAGAGAGAGAGAGAGCCTCGGGTTAGGGTTTGGGGGAAAGGGGGGGGGGTTAGTGAAATAGTTCACTTATAAACCCCCCCGGTCCATTAGGTTATGGGTCGGTTTGGAAAGTTTTTTTTTGGGTCGGTTTTATTTTTGGCCCAGAAATATTTACTTGACTCGAAAGTAGAAATCCTATTTCTTATTTGTTTGGTCCGAAATGTTTGTTTTTAATTATTTCTGTTTCAAATTATTGAATATTTGCTCCCATGTCCATATCAATTTGTTTTATATGTTACAAATGGCCATTATTATTAGAAGTTGTATTTTTTGGGACCTCAGTTAAAAGAAGGTTTTATTGAAGGACTGAATTATTTTTCGGAAACTATTGGGTTTTTTTTTGTTTAACTCAATTATTGAGGTTAATAGTTATAGCATGATTTATGATTAAATTATAATGATATTCAAGTTGACAAAGTTTCATGCATTTAATTCATTCGTTGAATTGAGGTTTCAAATTAGTTTTAATCCTGAATGCATGATTTCGTTATAAAAACATTAATATGTTTAATGTCGTATATAAATTCGTTTTATGCATGTTTCGACTTGAAATTTTCATGCCGAATAACTTGTTATCGATCAATTGGGTTGAAATTATATGAATTCGTTTCATATATACGATTAGTGTGTGTGACGTAAATTTGTTTTACTCGAACTCAATAAATATCTATGTGATATAAAGATTCCTTTGGTCAGTAAATGAATATGTTTCATAAGTTATATTATATAAATATGTTTTATATAATATCCCATCACATAAATATGTTTCATGATTTAGTAATTTTATGAAAAACATGAGCAATTATAAATTAGTTAATTGTTCTGTCATTGTTGTAGGTAACAAATGATTCATTAAGCTTTACATGAACAAGTTTCATGCTATTATTTCGAAAGTATAGTATATTTAATTATTTTATGAATTTTTTTCATGAAATTTAAATTTGCAATATTATATAAATACATTTTATATAATTTGCAAGCTTTATTATGAACTTGTTTCATCCAAATTTTAATATTATATAGATCTGTTCTATGTATGATTAATTGTGATTAATATTTAGATATATTTTATGTTACAAAGTATGTTGCATTCGATACATGAATAGGTTTCATGTTAGCCAATAATTAGCAACGTTATATAAATGTGTTTTATATGTGCAAACTGCATGAGTTGTAGTAAATTTGCTAATTGTTTTAGCACTTTTTTCTTGCCCAAATTAATGAATGTGGATTTGTTTCATGTTACCTGCTAATTATGTAATTTAGCGATACTTTATGAATTGGTTTCATGAAATTTAAATTCGTAATATTATAGATGTGTTTATAATTTGCGAGTAACATTTGAACAAGTTTCATTTTATATAATTATATAAATGTGTTTTATATAATACTATTTGGGCCTTTTATGAACTTCTTTTGTAACATGTTATATTTCGAATATGTTTCGCATTATAGATTCATTTTATTATATAAATGTGTTTTATATGATAATCTAAATTTCTTGTTTGAGATGTCATTGATAGAGTTCTAAATGACATATTAGAAGTTATATATAATGAGATAACTTCATATAAATTTGGTTACATAAAGTTTGATATCTTCGTGATATTTTTGGAATATTAATATGTTTAACCGTAATGTTCTCCATAAATTTTGTTTCATGGAAAATTGTGATAAATAAGTTATAAAAACTTCTAATTCATGCTTGTATGAGATGATTTTGAGCTTAGCGAAATTTTCGATCATACGACATCGATAATAGAGTTTTTGATAATTTATTTATTTGAAGATATGCCTAATGTCCACTTTACAGATTATATAACTTTAGATATGGCAATTAAAATAAGGTTGGTAATTTATTTACCAATAAAGAACTTGATAGCGCTGACTATGATACATAATGTCAGAAGATTCAGTTTCTTCTGAATGAACGTGAAATGTTAGGACACTCACTAGGTTCTAGGTCTTATAGGATGACAAAGATGGTACTGTAAGTGAACAGTATCTAGAAAACTTAAAAGCATACCAAAAGTGGCTCGAGAATAGATCGATCAAGATGTTATACTTTGTCCTATTACATCAATGTCAATCTAGTGGGGGAATTAAACGTCACCCCACTGTTGAGCACGAGTGGGATTAGCTTAGCATCAGGTTCGTCCGGATCCATTCCCTCATAAGGTTCTGGACCTAAGAATGGTATTGCGAAAGAGAAAAAAGCTAAGGAAATAAAGAGAAGCATATAGCACGTGTGAGTGCTATGATTGTGGAAAATAGGCATCTTATGCTTAGGATTGTCCTAAGTCGATTAAGGTACCTCATTCCACAGCCCCTCCTGGATAATGTGTGCGCTCCCAAGCATTTGTTGCGAACTGTGATCCTTAGTGGATTGCAGATACAGGAGGAAGCAAGCACCCAATTCGGGAACGAGTTAATTTTTGTGAACTTTCACCACTACACGGTAGATTCACAAATTGTCGTTTTTGGTAACAACGATGAAAAAGATGTTCTTGAATTAAGGACAAATCATTCTAGACTCCTTGAACGGACTACGTTGTCTCTTCCCGATGCTCTCTATGCACCTGGAGTGCGATGTTTCCTTGTGTCTTCTGTCCCTAAGTTTAGTTTTCTTTAATTTTCGTCTAGATGTCTTAGGCGTCATATGGCATGGTGATTTGTTTGGCCATATCACATTGAAAGGTGTTTTCAATGGACGAAAAAGAACATCTTCTATCCTTATTTCATTTTCGACTCTGTTTTAGGCATGCTCTGCTTGACTAAGAAGGTTAAGATAGAGTTAATAAACTAGCTAAAGATGACCTTTTTAAGACCAACTCACTAGGCTTAAGGTGCAAAATGTGAGTTATGTCTAGCTAGTAAAGCAATAGGAAATCCTTTTTGTAAGGTTTCAAGGGCATCGAATCCCTTAGCATTCGTTCACTTTAGACATTTGCGGGTCCATGAATATGAAAGCATATCATGGAGCTACATATATTCATGATATAGGTATATGTACCTACTATCCCACCGTTATTAAGTACTTGATGTGATCATATATTTTATAGCGGTAGTAGGACTCAATTGGGACGAAATATTAAAACTCTTCGAACCAATTGAGATCATGAATATTTTCTTCGTGAAACAAAATCGCGTTGTGTCGATTTTCTTAAGGATGAGTTCTCTAGCATTTGGTGAAATTTAAAAGGACCTCAATTTGTATGCGTTACAACAACACCTTCAACAACCTCTCGGTAAGGGGGAGGATTTGAATTCTCACTAAGTCACCGAGGATGGTACACATTCCTTACTTAGTAAGAATGGTGAAGTTTTGTCTGTCAAGGAGAATGAGGTTCGTCCTCAATCTTCAAATGTTGAGGAGAGTCATTCCTGAACATGCAGTTAGTCCGCATGTTTAGGATCCCACCTCAAATGGATAGTGGGAGTAACTTTCTCTCCATACTCAGGGTTCTATACCTCTTAGAGAAAGGGGGAGGAACTCCTGGTCCCATACCTCTTAGAGAAAGGGGGAGGGATTTCTCACCTTGTCAGACAAATAACGAAGGTCCTAGAATCCGAAGGAGTTGGCATGGAAGAGTTCTTCAACGATTTTTCTACATCGAAGAAGAAATATCCTCATGCACTCCATTGGGAGTTGAGAGATCTACCTCTTATCAAGAGGCGATTGGTTCACCAAATTACAAAGAGTGACTGGATGCCATAAGGGATGAGATGGACTCACTGATAAGGTTTAAGAACCCCTTGGAACTCCACCCCGATGTAAGCCTTCAAGATAAAACACCGGGTGGATAGTTCAATTGATAGGTTCAGGCCCGAATATTCCTAGCCCTGGTTGCCCATTCGGAGTTTGAGTAGTTCGAAATGGACGTAAAAAAAATTGCTTTTCTTGATGGCGATCTTGAGAAGGAGATTTATATGGACCAACCCATTGATTTTGTATCAAAGGGACGAGAGGACAATGTGCGTCATTCTAAAAGGTCCATATGTGATCTTAAGCGATCTTCTAGTTCTTGGTACTCTAGATTCCATAAAGCCATCTTGGCTTATCTATGGTTTCAAAAGGCAATTGTGTATGTCAAAAGATCAACATGGGGATTGCGTTCCTCACGTTGATGACATACCATTGACTAGGAACAACTTGGAGATGATTAAAGCTACTAAAAGATAGCCATTCCATGTCTCTGAAACGAAGGACATGGGTGAAACTAGGAATGTCATGGGAGTGGAAATAATCCAAAGCCGTTCCAAGAAGCATACATAAAAAATGCCTTGGAACGATTTTGGGTTGATAATTCCTAACCCTTAGATACTCCAGTTGAGAAGGGTTCAACCTTAAGTCTTGCTCAATACTCTAAAACAGATGACAAAATAGATATAATGAACAATGTCCTTAACCCTAGTATCATAGTAAGCTTAATGAAAGTCATGTTATGTACATGACCTAATATTGCTTTGCGGATAATTTGATAAGTTGTTATGAAAGTAACCCAAGACTTCCTGAATGACAAGTCATCAGGAGAATCAAATGCTACCTTTGTGGTATTGATAACTCAGCATTTTGCTATCAAGGAGTAGGCCTCAAGTTGAGAAGATGCTCAAATTTTGATTGGTGTGGTAACTCGGATGAGTCTAAGTAAACCTCGGGACATGTCTTCACCCCGAGTGGGAGAGCCATGTCATGGTGTAGCAAGGAAGCACAGCTGCAGAACAATGTCGGCTATGGAGGTAGATTGTGTATCTTGTACCATAGAGACAAAAAGCATTGCCATTGGGTACATATATATAGACTAACAAGGTGATTATGTTCCCTTAACTAAACCCATTCCTAGTGATGTGTCCAAAACTCATTGGTTGAGTCTTGAATTTCATAAGGTTTGGCATCTAGACACGCTCTGTTATGTGATGGACACGTTTCTTTTATGGGCAAGATGC
Source organism: Selenicereus undatus (assembly GCA_017589665.1). Classification (NCBI taxonomy): domain Eukaryota; kingdom Viridiplantae; phylum Streptophyta; class Magnoliopsida; order Caryophyllales; family Cactaceae; genus Selenicereus; species Selenicereus undatus. Next base: position 30,184,534 of record JACYFF010031957.1, read on the forward strand.
TCATTGTTGTACGTTAGGCATATTGAAATGTCACAGGCTTCTGATTGGCCTAGTCACACAGGCAATCACCCTGACGCTTGAGTAGCGGATAGGATGAGACTGAATCATATTAGCACTAGGTGTGCAATATCAATTACTCACACTAGAAGTGTGTGAGTGGAATGAATATAGTCGCCTTAGTAAGACTAAGATGAGACGCAAGGGAGTCGAGTATGAAATAAGTTTCAAATTGAAGCCTTAAAAGCCGAATCTTGAGTGTCAAGACCAACATTCAGTATGTTGATCTAGTGGCTTAGGTTGGATTTTTTGGGTAAAAATCTAGACTGACGATTCGCATGGCATAAAGAGTGACGAACCCAGCTAAGTGGGAGCTATGCGGTGACACACATTTCATACTGTGTGTGCTTATAAGACGACCCATATATGGGGTGACAATTGAATTCCCTATCACTTGTCATTGTGTGACCCTATGGACGATAACCTTTTGACTTAAAGCTATGATATTAAGTCGAAGCTTAATGATGCTACTTTAATGTGAATCTCAAGAACCATGATGTATACGGTTTAGCGAGAACACGTTAGGAAAGCAATTAAGCTAAGATGGGATTTCATGAGTGTTTAAGGAAAAATCTATCCACCATCACCATATCAGCCCTGACGATTATGTTGAGAACATAATCATATGATATATTAGGCATAAGGGATTAGAGATGCCACTGGTGATGTCTTGGGATATTTTTGGGGTATCGTATTTCGTGAAAGTGTTATGTTAGTTGGATGGTAACTTAATATAACACTACTAGTTATTTATGGTCGCACGTCCTATTCCTGGTATGAAGCGTGAAAGAGTTGTGGTGCATAGAGAATAAGTGTTTAGCGGCCTGCGTGGCCGAGTGGGAGTTGTAGGCCGGGCTTTGTGGTGCCAAGCCCAACGGCCACGCAAGTTGCCTAGGGCAACAATCTTGACTGTACCCCAACCTATATAAAGAGGGTTTCGGTGGTCAGTCAAGAGATAGAACATAAGATCTATTCCCTCACATATTCTCTCCCTTTCTCTCTCACGGCTAGAACACCATCCATTGAGTTCTCGGGTTTAGGACGTGGACATCTCTAAAGCGACTTTAGTAGCCTCTTGGTATTCTGATTGGCGAAGACTGGTATTCTTATTATTGTGGACTATTACCGACAGTATACTTCCGCATCCAGGTTAGTCCTAATTCTTCCTACACTGGAAATGAAGCATAGTTATCCAGAATGTTGATAACCCCTTTGAGATGTTTTTGTGATTTGGTGATACCAACTTTAGTGGGTTACAAGTCTTCCTGGTAATTTATGAAGGCAACACTACTTATAGCTCTTTAGCATAATTATGGATGAGCATGATGCCTCCTTCAAAATTTGTTTAAGACCATTTGTTAAAGTATTCAGACCAGAAAAATAATGTCATAAAGCAACCAGACACAATGCAGTTTTTGTAGCGTCACTCTGTCTGGAAACCGTAGTTATTGAACTTACGGAGGGTAAAGCAATGGTCTAGGAAAAATCAATATCCACATTAGCCACTAAATGGAGGAGGGGGGGAGCTGTCGAAAAGAACTAGAATAGAACCAACTATTAATTAATATACATCCATTGACAAAATTTTCAGGCAGAAACGACCCTAGCTTTTGTTGATGCTCTTTGATAACCAGATAACTGCTTAACAAATTCAGGCTCCTCTGCAGGTCTTAACTGATTTATAAAGTCGGAGACAAACAACAACTTCTTCTAATTGACAGCACTTTTAACAAGAAATTCTGCTGGTTGAAGCTGATTTAGGTAAGATTTCTCATATCCATACATGGTGGTCGTTTTGAGTAGTGGCAGCACACAAGGATAAGAAAGCTCCTGTACAAGGAAAACCAAATCAAACATCGTATCCTGAAATTAGTAAGATGAAAGATCACCATGTCATCCATGAATTACACGTATAGGAATGAAGTGCCCAATAATAATGTACTAATTAATTATGCCTACATACCAACATTGTTTCATTTTCCTTAACTTGACTGACATGTATGATAAGTTCCTCCAAGCGCACTAAGTTTCTTAGCAATCTACAAATTGCTAGCATATGAGTTTCATGTATCATGACTTCAAAACAAGACACTTCCATCTGTTATGTGGAATAGCGACTTCCTCCACTGTGTAGCAAGTTGATTGCTTTAACAAACATAGGAAAAAAAAAGATCCTTACTAAATCCTTTCCTCTTGTAAAAGTTAAATAGCTATGAAAGAGTAGAAAAGAAACACAAATTACTTAGTCACTAGAGAGATTTAATTAGATACCTTTGAGCACATGGCATGACCATTCTATCAAACAAAATGATGAACATTAAAGTGCAAATTGATACGGAATACTTATAATGCATATTTGTGGTGGTTAATCAACCGAAGACAAGGATTTACCGTCCATGTTCCTTAAATGTGAAGCATGAGAAATAGAAAATCAATCACATGCCAACTTCAGCTTTCTTCCCATTCAAGTTTGTGGTCTGAATCCTGTAAAATTCTCTACTGCAAAAGGTTGAACCTTTTACAACTTGACATGAAATTTTTTTGAAGAAACTTAGAAGAGTAAAATGTATAACTTGATTCCTCTTGTTTAATGCACTTCAGTTAAATCATGTTACCATTCTTTTCCAAATATCTATTCTCTGACGCTGCTCAACTTGCATAGCTAATAAAAATTTTGCACAATTGTACCAAAGATGCAGCACAAATGCTCCCCCTTCTTGCAAAACATCCCCCCTCCTCCGAAAAAAGAAAAAAAAACCAAAGATGGCAACAATATATGTTCATCACCTAACAAAAAAAGGAAGAAGCTCACCTGGACCACTTCATCTAACAAATTTAAAACATCAGCATTTGCAAATTTGTCTAGAAATGATCCAAATGGGTAAGCAGATTCTTGATAGGATACTAAAGTAGGGTGGGTGTGGACTTTGCAAACTAATGAAACATTAATGATCTTCACATTTTCCACATCAACATGAGCATCTAATATCTTCAAATTTGGGCAATCAAGAATCCAAGTTAGACCTTCCCGAAGCTTTAACTTGTTGATGGTCAAAGCAGTAACACATGGCTCGTCTAATTCATAAGGATCATGAATAATAAGTTCTTCTAGTAAAGGGCATCAAGATGTCATTGCATTGAATGCCTCATTACTCATACCAACATTATCAAGAGTAAATTTTCTCAAGGACCCCATGTGGACTCGAGTTTGGTTAGCAATATCACAACTGATGTGTTCAATTGTAACAAGGGATTGGTTAGTGAAAACACAATTAGGCAAAGTCAAAGACTCTAAGTAACAGTGATTAATAGTTGATTCGGCCTAATCAGAGGACCCCATGTTTACATGAGTGGGCCTCAGCTTGGTCGTCAATTTTAACCTTCATGGGCCCAGGGGGAGTTAAGCGTCTAGACCCATCTACTCACCTTGAAAAAGGGAGATGACATTGATGAAACCTGGTCATCCCAAAGTATTCAATGATTAGAAGCCTCTTCCACAAAGACATCACCTTTCCCAAAAAAGATCCGACCTTTCATCACTTATTGTTTGTGTACTATCTCTCCAATGTGATCTGACACTAACTTGACCGTCGGGGGGGGGGGGGGCCGTTTTCTGGATCCCTGTCCAAGGTAGCCTTTTTGCAGGATTGACACCCGTTCGAAAGATTGTCAGACGCAGAGCCCCTATCATCACGTAAGGCCATTCCTACCTCACGTCATCCTCGGAGAACAGTTTGTCCTGAAACAATACCAATTTTCAAGACCTTGTCTTATCCGCTCCGAGAAAGTTTTATCCATATTTCTACATCAGGGACTCCTTGATGCATATGAAGACGAAATTCTTTAATGGTAGGTCTTTTGTGAAAAATTAGCACATTCCGAACAAAAACCAAGAAGGGTTACCAGGTTGCATTGATTTCTAGTTTTTGTGATTCAATTTTTGATAAAGTTCATAGTCACTGAAATCAAAGGTGTGAATTAAAGTCCATAGATTTGCAAACTTGTCAGGGTAGTTGTTACAGCAGCCAAAGTTGGCAGAAACGAAACTATGCGCACAAGAACTTCATCTAGTAATTCACTCAACCTGTTTTTGCATATATGCTTCTTCAACCAAGATTCATGGTGTAGTTGAATGTTCATCCACAGAAAAGCAAATTAAATATTTGGACTTAGATAAACCACAAAAGATTGAGTGGGTGAAATACAAGGACAAGAAATTGTTGAAAATATGACGTTCATAATGAAGTTAAATTGAGAAAGGAGGGAAGGAAATTATGAACTCGGTAATCTAGGGTGAGCTTTCTTTTTTAAGGGCAAGCCTCCTTCAGGGACTTCAATAATCGAGCAGAGAACAAATCCTACTGGGGTTTGAAATTGTACGAAAAGTCAAAATGCTTTGTTCTTTTTTATTTCGGTGACAAGACTTGAATAAAAAGGGGTATTAGCTAGTGCTAAGTGCCTTGGGTTGATAACCTGTGAGGAACTGACAAACTTACTTGGAATCCTTCTTGAGTTTTCTAGTACGTTTTGGTGGTTGCTTGACTTAAACTTTGGAGAAAGCTAAGTAAGCACACACAAACACTCAAAGAGATTTTAGAGAGAGAGAGTAGATACAAATGTATTGCACTTGGAAATGTTTCAAATGCTTGGTGTACAATGAGCTCCCCTTGGGGTATATATACACATCTATCTGCTCAATGAACAATAGATATCAATTTGATCCTACAGCTATTTTTACTCATCTAGATTATTCTAAACAAATATCCTACAAACTACACAAGTGTAGAACTATGTGGGACATTCTAGAGAGTATTATAGAATAGTCTAGTGCAACCTATAAGGTCCTGCAATACTCCACAAGGTTCTAGACACTCTAAAGGTTCTAGAAAAGCCTATAAGAGTCCAGAGCGCTCTAGAAGACTCTAAAACATTCTAAAACCTTTTAGCATGTTCCAAAAGATTCTGTGTAATAGTTCGACCCTAAATTCTGTTTATTAATTTCATGTCATTAATCCATGTGATTGAGTTTATTTCATTCACACCATTTCTTTTTATATTCCCATCTTTTTATTATTCTCATTTGGACATTTCTAACGGGGCCCTTACTTTGCAATTCGGGGATTTCTTCTCGTCAATTTTGGAAATTGAGTTAGGCCTTGATATTTAAGAATTTAATGTTTAAAATTATTTTTCATGGCACCACAACCATTTATCTGAAACTTTAAAAAAAAAATAATTCGCAAATGCACTCGGTTTCAGTTTTTCGCTAAACCCAAGCCCGTTTAAAGCCGATTTTGATGCAACAAGACTTGACCTTTATTTGATTAGCTAAATCCTCTTAATTAAGCCTTAATCAAGCTTAATAATTTTGACTTTTGCACCCTTATTTGCAGCTAAGTAAAGTTAGTATAAAAATCAAAAAAGTTGCTTCTTATCTGCATTTTTTCAAGAGACTTTCTCTCTCTTCCCTCTCCTCTTTCTCTCTCTACTCGGCAGCCACCAACCCAGCCCCCATTCCACCACCTAAACCTCACAAAACAACCCCCACTCACCACCCCCAAACACCTCTTTCACTTCTATAAGCATCAAAGACCATAACTAGCTCATTTGCAAGCTCAAAGTGAGTGTTATTTCACCCCTATGCTGATTTTTATTTTTGATTTTTGATCTTGTTGGTTTTGTTGCTTATTTTGGTTGTTTTAGTGTTGGATTATGTTGTTTTTATGGTATTAAGAATCTTTTTGTTGATGGATTATTGTGGAGTTGAGATTGGTTGAGGCTAGGGTTAGGGTTTCATCTTGGTCATGCAAAGCTTCTTGTTTAAGTGATGTTTATGGCATGTTTTATCCTTGTCTTTGCTTATCTCTTGGTATATTGAAGTTGTTATGTTGTTTATGGTGTTTTGGAAAAGTTGGGAGTGAGTTCAAAGTGACCCAAAGTTAGGGTTTGTTCAAAATGCAAGATGTGGACCAACTAATGTTAAATTTGAGGTGTGTGGGTTTATGTGACTGAAAAAGGAGTTTTATTTGATATGAATATGAAACGAAATTATGTATGGTGATGTTGTATGAGGTTGGGATGTACCAAAGTGTGTTACACGCTCTTAAGAAAGAGTTTGAGTTGAGGTTTGGTGTTAAAAAGTGAAGGAACAACTAAAACAAGTGCTGCTGAAATTTTTAGAAAATCAGGACAAACTTTTGAACAAAATTGGTAATGATCGGACAGAAAAAAAAATTCTAATTTTTGGTGAGTAGATAGGTCTGGATGTTAGCTTTAAAATGACTCTTGAATCGCCTTAATCCGAGGTCTGTGGAGGAAGTTATGGCTATTTTACTGAACCTGGGCAGAATGGGCAGAATGTTTTCAGCACTGAAACCTGACATGTTGTTGTTCTAACCCCATTTTATGGAATCTGTCGTAGGAATCTTGTTATGTGTCCTTCAGGAAAGTTTTAGAGGACTTCATAAGCTATTTATATTGGGGTCTTACGTCTCAATTGGAGGTCAGGAGTATAAGTTGTGGATTATTCATTCTGTACCCTCGTCATAAACCCTTACCCCCTAAACTCAGTACCGTGCCTTAACTTAGCATTTCTATACTTTATTTAAATTTATCAATTTAATCTATTAACTGGTTCACACAAATTCTTTATAAGCCTTTTCTATTTAAGGGTATCCATTGTGCTAATTTTATGCCTATAATAATTTTGAACAGAATTAAGGCCTAAGCTCTCATTCTCTCCATTCTAGTACATCTATTTAATCTATGAACTAACTTTTAAAGACCCCAGGTACGTTCATTGATTGTATCTTTAGAAATCAGCACGTATTTATCGAAATTATAATGTTTTGGTAAGTACATCAATGAACCAATTGAATCAGTGATTTATCACATAATTAGTGACCCCATCAGTTATCAGTTACAGGGCATTGCCCTCCAGTTACCTGTGCGGCTTCAGGTCAGGTCTTCCGGTCGGCTTGGCAGGTGTACACCTATACATAGATCGTAATAGTTACTAAGGGGTGCATTATCAGATAATAAATGGCAACTTAGTTTTATATACATCACATTCCCTGTTTTAAAATCAAAATGAATTGCAAAGAGGGCCCTTATAATTTCTTTGTCAGTAAATCTTTGTCAGTACAGGGATGCATGTACTGAGCTTTGGCTTACAGTTCGAAATGTTTTTATGTTTTGTTTTAGGAAGGTGTTCGGTAAACAGGTCTCAAGTGGGCAGGAAAGCTGAAGGTGAGAAATAAGTCAGGACCGTCCATGTGATTGGCGGATAGAGGGGCTAAGATGCTTTTATGCCTTCTTGTGGTGCATTTTGGTGTCCCATTTGTATATCTGAACTGCAATATGCATTTTGGTGTTATAACTGTATTATTAAACGGAGTTATGTATGTTGATGTAGCCCTGGGAAGTCCGCATCATTCCTGTATGTACTTAAATGGCTTGTATGGACGTGATTGCCCCTTTGAGGATAAACTTTGATTCTATGGCTAAAATTTCACATTCAAGCGAAGCCTTGTCCTTGCAAACGGCGGTAACGCTCGTTCATTGGTTTCTTGGGGATAAGCTTAGGTAGGTAAACGTAGCTATGATTTATGTATTATTGGGGCGTTACATTCTGGAACATTGTGGAGGGTCTTGAAACATTCTAGAACTCTCCGAAAAATGGATCCGCAACATAGGGATATGGGTTATCCACATATCTAGTTTTCAATGTGACACAAGGATGTTCAGATTTGCATTCGACTAGGACCGACAATCCAATAAAAAATAGGTCAACAATTTGTACCTAAAATGGACCTATTACAATTAGGCCAGTCTTTGGTTTAAAAAATTGTGAATCTCAAGTTCTAATCTAGTTTATTCTGAATTTGAAAAACCCACGCAAATCGGAATCTCAATTGGATACACAATTATATATTAAACTCCAAGTTTTTGTTTTTTTAAAAATAGGGCATAAAAGAGAGAGGTTAGATTATGGGACTATTTGGTTGAAAAAGTTGGAACGAAATGGAAACACAAATAAAACCAAGAAGTATATTAATGATTTTTGGTTCCTCATATTATTTGTTTGGTTCAATCCATAGAGTGAGAAAATTTGACTCTAAATGTATGACTTTAGATAAATGAAGGAGGGGGATTACTCAAACTATAGTTGGAGCTTTGAGTAATTTCTCATAAATGTGATTTTAATTAAAAACATGAACTAAACATCAAGTGTAGAAATATACGAGTCCATTCCCATGCTAATATCAAAAAAAGAATGAACCAGACTACCCGTAATATGATAAAAAAGGACCTCTTTAATTGGCTTATCTCGTCAAAGCTATCTTAAACCTTTTTCTCACACTTTCTCTCCTAATTTGATCTCTAATCGAGATCGGATGTTATGATTGCAGTAATTTAAAAGATTGACAGTAAATAAAGCTCCCTATCTCAACTAGTAAACTAAAAGGAACTTTAGTACCACCCACATCTCCCAATACAAGAATTTATATACTTCTCCAAACCAGCCTAGTTCAGTCTGCTTTAAGTTCTAATTGGGTTGGTCTAGGTTAAGGACCTATTGTTTCCAACTAGCCTTCATCTGTAATTGTTGAAATTTTAGGTTTTGATTTGGTCCACTCCTGTATGGTCCAAGTTTGACCCAATGAACATCCCTAGCAAATAAAACCACAAGCAAGAATTAAGGGGTGGTCTAATGACAACGAATTTCATGTGTTATTGGCTCTCACAACCTTTATGTTGGTGAATTTTTAAAACAAAAGGAATACAGTGATGTTATTTTTCTATAATGGTAATAAATGTCTTGTAGCAAAACATTTCCTCAAATGTCTTGTTTTGACCAAAATTAATATTTTGTATGATTTAAAATGGAAAGGTAGAGGGACCAGACCAGATTCTAGTAAAAGTGTGGAGGTGTTTGGGTGAAGAGGGATTAGAATGGCTAACACAGCTTTTCAATGTTATTTGTAGGACGGCTAAGATGCCTAGAGAATGGAGGTTTAGTACAGTCATCCCATTGTATAGGAACAAATGCGATATTCAGGATTGTAATAATTATAGGGGTATAAAGTTGCTCAGTCACACTATGAAGTTGTGGGAGAGGGTGAGTGAGAGAAGGTTGCGAAAAGATATTTCAATATCAGAGAACCAATGTGGTTTTATGTCTCGCAGGTCAACCATAGAGGCGATTTACCTCCTTAGAAGGCTCATGGGTTTGTATAGAGATAGAAAGGTAAATCTTCATATGGTGTTTATCGACTTGGTGAAAGCATATGATAGAGTTCTGCATGAAGTGTTATGGAGTTGTTTGGAAAAGAAAAGAGTGCCTCCTGTGTATATTCGACTTATTAAGAATATGTACGAGGGAGGTAGGATGCCAGGAGGAGCTACCTATGACTTCTACGTTGGTATGGGCCTGCATCAGGGTTCCGCTTTCAGTCCTTTTCTTTTTACTCTAGTTATGGATGAACTTACAAATGGGATTCAAGATGAGTTACCATGGTGTATGTTATTTGCAGATGACATTGTTCTTGTTGATGAGTCCAGATAGGGAGTTAATGACAAGTTGGAGCGATGGAGACATACACTGGAGTCAAGAGGTTTTAGAATAAGTAGATCCAAAGCTAAATACCAACATTGTTGTTTCAGTGGAAGGGAAAATGTGGGGGGAGAAATCACCATTGATGTGATGGCGATACCAAAGGTCGAGAAGTTTAATACCTAGGCTCGATAATTCAACAGAATGGGGATATTAACGAAGATATTAAACAACGCATAAAAGTGGGTTGGCAAAATGAAAATATGCTTCAGGTGTGCTGTGTGATAAGAGGATGCCTGTAGGTTTAACAAGTAGAGTTTATTGCATGGTAGTTAGACCAGTTGTACTGTATGGATCAGAGTGTTGGCCTATAAAAAAAGCATAGGTGCAAAGGTTGATGGTAGCAGAGATAAGGATGGTTAGGTGGATCTGTGGTTATACGAGAATCGATAGGAGTAGGAATGGGGTAATAAGAGATTTAGTTAAAGTGGCTCCCATAAAAGATAAGATGAGAGAAATAAGACTCAGATGGTTTGGTCATGTGAAAAGAAGGAGTGTGAACGCTACAGTGAGGATACGTGAGAGGATTAACATCCCCGTAGGTAAAGGGGGGGGGGGAATGACCAAAGAATAGCTTGGACGAGGTGATTAAAGAGGATTTGAAAGTTGCAGAATTGAAGGAGGATTTGGCTCAGGATAGGAGACTATGGCGGGATACGATTAGGGCCTTAGTTCGTAGAGAGTTGGCCACCTGATTTGTTTTTTTTTTTTTTCGGTTATAGTAGGGTAGGTTTCATATGTTGTGTCCCCATGCAGGTACTACATACATCTGAGAAGAGATATTGTTTACCTACCGCTGTTTGTTAAGGTATGGTACCTTCCTCTGCTTTGCTGTATGTTTATTTACATAGTCACGGTCACTTGATTTATTAGTATTTCCTAGTTTACTCCCTGCTGAGTATTCTTAGTTTTTCTTTTTAATATTTTCACAAATTCCATCTTCTATAAAATGTTTTCACAAAATTTTATTTTTGTGGGTTCTCTTAGATTCATCCTCTCGGCGGGCAGGGATGTCGGTAGAGGTAAGACTGCCTACATCTGGATCTCCTCAGACCCCGTGAAAGCAGGACCCATATTGGGAGGTGTTACTGTTGTTGTTGTTGTTGTACGATTTAAAATGACTAAAATTTCTATAGTTATAATTAGTTATCAATCACTAAGTGTGACAAGATCGAAATCAAAGTTTCATAGGGCTACCAATTTTTTAGCAACAAATGAGTCGCCACGATGCGTTCTTGTATAGAAGATTAACTTGACCAAATGTTGTCGGGACTTTAGATTGAGCGCATACTTGCATTTCTTCTGCATTGTCGCCAGGTGATGACAATTACCAGCTAACCTAATAAGGACTAAGGAATATTGCACTTGGATTCGTGTCAATTAGTCTGACTCCAAAAAAATCTTCATGGCAAAAAATTTCCCAGAAGTTTTGAAAAGCAATTGAAAACCAAAATATTTCAAATAAGGTTCAAAAGTACAAAAAATAAAGCCGACTTTAAAGCAATTTGCAAGCATGGGGGCTTAAACCCCGTGATATAGAGCAACGCATAGTAGGATTAGGATCAATAGGGTGGCACACCACCTTGCACTAACCTATTCCAAAGAAATCCATTTAATCATTGAATATCAAAAGACAGGTCTAACCCAAAGTGCAATATGGTAGAATGATCCTAAATGCGGCAAGGCCAAAAGCCCTAACGGTTACCGTTGGGCCCATAATAAGCCCTAACGGTTACCGTTGGGCCCATAATAATGTTTATACTTCTCTCTCGTGATTTGCACCTTATTTTCAATCCTATGCTAGGGTCAAAGCACATTTAAGTTTATATGAATTGATTACCTGTTGAAAGAGCTTTCTAACATTATATTATAAGCTCAATTCAAATAAGCAATGGAAAAGTTATAAGCCGAATATCAAGACGTGCACAAAAACCATCTCTTCACTATTTGAGTCATAAGTCTTTCCATACTTATGAAAATTCTTGAAATTTGATCCATTAGAATCAGACTCAAGAAGCTTTCTAATAAAAGAAAACAGTCAAATCACTTGGACATTGGACGAGACAGTTATGTCTTGAATAAGTAGACTAAGTTACGCTAAGCTGCTAGCGAGTCTAGTTGCATGATGTAGACCCTAGTAGTTATCGCTGGCTATCCGCTTGCACACATGTGTTGCGTGAATTGATTCACATTTTGCATGCAATGCCCAATCAACTGCTGAATTGCCTCCTAATTAGGAATTTGATTTTATCATTTTCTTAGTGGGGTCAATTCTTAACCAAGTGCACTTCTTCCGTTATAAAAAAGGGAGTCTCTCTCTCTCTTTCATCACGACTTCCACCTAGCAAAACTCTACATCTTTCTCTCCTCAAACATATTTCTCATCTCTCTCTACCAAAAGTCTATTGTACCCTCCCCTCACATAAAAGCTCTTAAAACTTTGTAATAACAAAACTATACCAAATTTTTCACTCAAACTCTTTAAAAAGGAACTCTCCTTTTGAAAAAAGGGCTAGCCTTATCCTACCTAGCCTACCCTAACACACATGGGAGGAAAGGAAGCCAAAAATCATTGCTTTGCCGCTTTACTCTTATCAAGGTAAGTCCTAGGGCCATAAACCAAAAAGAATAATTTATATATTCTATCACTTTCTTTCAATTTTGTTGTCCTTGTCATGTTCTTATTTGACCATCCATGATTATGTGTCTTATGCTTATACTTTTCTCCATAAACATAAATATATGTCAATAACAAAGTGATCACCAAGACTTATTGGTTTCTTGCACATTTCAATTCTTTTAAGATGATTTGCTAATAAGTGGCACAACAAATCTCTTTCCTGTTAGATGCACATTATATAAGTCAAATTCATGAAAAATACATTTTCCATGGAATTGGAAAATAAAAGTATTAATACATTCATTTCTATTAGAGGCCACTATTAAGAAAACGTCTAATGATGGTTTTCACCATCCATTAGATCATACCTTTACCCCCAAATCTATCCTTGTGGTTCTTAGCCACAGAATCATTTCTTTAATTCCTATTTAGGAACCTTGAGAATTATTATCCCATAGGAAAAACCCTCATCCTTAAAAGTCAGATCTTGTGTCCCTTAGTCATCCCTTCAATTTAAAGGATCTAATTAAAAGAAGGAATTGAGTTTTTTTCTTAATAGGATTATAGGTTTGTACATTCTTTGGAAAAGTGATGGCGGCTCTCTCAAATTAAGCACGCTCCCATCTTGCCACCATGCAGCACGGAACCATTACCCTAAGAAAGCCAATCCGATGTGCAAATTAAAAAAGGGTGACTACGGGGAAGGAAAAGGAACCAACTCAAGCCATGGGAGCCACTGGCCACTACTAAAACTTCTCATTTTTTAGACGAATTTCTGCGACGAAATTTCAATCCATTGGAGAGTCTAACGGATTGTTGGTGGAATAATACAATTCCGTGACTTTTCCATAAGATTGTCCGATGGACTGTAACACCCCCAAATTAAACATGTTTCACTGTTTATATTCTCCTTAATAAATCACTCAATTGTAACATGATAAATCCAATGATAGGGGCATTACCGCCGTCCAAAAGGATAAGGCTTGAAACATGGGTGCTATAAATGACACAGTTAAGCATAACTTCAATCGTACACCTTCACATATGATCAACCATTCACAAACAGTGTTAACTAATGTAAGGTTTATAGACCAAAAGAAAATAATTTACCATCTAATATCGACATCTCCATCCACTGAAGAATTCAAAAATACAGCTTTAAAGTATGCATATACTGCATTACTTCTGATCCGTCCGGATTTCCTTGCTTCACTTGTTTTCTTCAGCTGATTTGCTAGCATGAGGACAATTCTCTGAGCATTTGCCTAAAACAAAACATGAAAAACATTTCGACTTTGAGCCGAAGCTCAATACATGCATTCCTGAATTGTTAACTGGTCATTGAAACACTGATTGGGCCCGCTTTGCAATTCATTTAAGGTCAAAACAGGGAATGGGATGAATATAAAACTGCATTGCTAATTATTATCTGATAGTGAAACCGTTGATGCTGTTATAATCTATGGATAGGTGTACACCTGCCAAGCCGATCGGGGACCTGGCCTGAAGTTGCGCGGGTAAATGAAGGGCGAATGCCCTATAGATGATAACTGACGAGGTCACTAATTAATTGATAAATCACTGTGTAAACTGGTTCATTGATGTACTTACCAAAACATGATAACGGTGATAAATACACTCTGATTTCTAAAGATACAGGCAATGGATGTACCTGAAGTCTTTAAAATGATATTTCACTTGATAATACTTATGCACAATGGAAACAATAAACTAGACCCCATTTCTGTTTAAGAAATGTAATTATAGATAAATGTAGTTAGTGAACCATGTTCACTGACATAATTTATAACTTTAATGGAAATTGATTAATTAAAAGGCTTCTACAATTCCAATGATTCAATATAAGGCAAGTTGGACCAAGATGATCTGAAAAATAAATCAGTTAGGGTTATTGAACTTGAAATATAACAAATTGAAGCAAAATAGAGCAAATGGAAATGATTGAGGTAATAATGAAAAGATTTTAATTGATATAAATGAAATATGGGTTTCTGATATTTTTTAAATGGATAATGGAAAGTGTGATGTGTCTGAAATGGATAATAGAATGGTTAATGCCTCTGAAATGGATAATAGAAGGTTCAATGCCATGAGGAGTGTTGTGAGATTCATAGAAGCTCAAATAACCTCATTTGATCTGATAGACACTAATTTGAGCCATTACTGTACCCACTTCTCAAATTTCATTTTCACGCTCACTGAACACGATTTTCAAACCCAAGCAAGGTTCTATACATAATCAAACTTTTTGAACTCACTAAAATTTGTAATTTCCTTGCAATATCCATAATTATATAGAAACTTCTGAAAATATTTCCAAATGTCACGATTTTTGTATTAACGCATGTTATCGTTTGATGTTCTGCATTAGAAAACCCATATCTTTCACTCCCGACCTCCAATTAAGATGTAAAACCCAATATGAAAACCTCATAATGTCCACTAAAACTTTTATTTGGGACACAAAGCATGATTCACATAGTAAGATCCCTAAAATTAGGGTAGAACACAGACGTGCACAATTTTAGTTAAATCTGCACAGTCGTAGCAAAACAACCGTAACTTTTTCCACAGAACTCGGATTAAGGTGATTCAAATTGCATGTAAAAGCTAACTCATTGATCTATCCACACACGAAACATAAAAATTTGCAATGAGCCAATCAATACCAGGGTTTTCGTAAAGTCCACTGTTTAAAACTGCTCCTAGTTTCGATCTATTCTACTCAGTCTTCAGTAAAGTGGCCATAACCTTGTCTACACAACTCGAAATTGAGTAATTCCAAAACCCATTGAAATTTAACGCATTTAGCTATCAACTCACCAAAAATCATAATTTTTTCTTGTGCCAAGCATTACCAGGTTTTTTCCAAATAGACCCCTGTTTCAGGTCTGTTTCCCAGCTCTAACTCACATATTGTCAATCTTTTCTTCCCACAACATCCCACTAAAATCACTCTTTAACTCATCTCAATCAATATAAACATCTTGATATTCATTCCCAATGCCAAAGATCATAAAACCTTATTTAAAACAATCAAAATCCATCATCACAACCTAAACTTGCATGATCATTAACAACTTCAATCGTTACTCATTTTCAAGCATTATCAACAACCAAAACATCAAAATAACACTTGTTTCATATAAAAAACATGATCAATCACCAAAAATAAGAAACAAAATCCAAAACACAATCAAAACAACAAGATAGGGGGAGGATATTACTCACTTTGTGCTTGAAAAAAGAGGTGTGAAAGATGTTTGAAGAGTGTAGGGATGTGGTTGGTGGCTAGGGGGATGATCTGGTGGCTGTCCTGGTGGTTGGACTGGTGGTTGTTGGCGGCTGAAAGAAGGTAGAAAGGAGGCAGCAGGGGCTAGCCATGTAGGAGCAGAAAAATAGAGAGAGAAAGAAGTTTTGAGGCTTTGGGAGTTCTTTTACTTGGTTGAGAATGAAGCAACTTACTTGGCTGAGAGTTAAGCACAAAAAATCAGCTTTTGCTAATGATAATTAAGGCTTAATGATGGTAATTAGATAAGCAAATGGGTTAGGAACCTGTTGGGCCAGAATTGGACCCGAAAGAAAATTAAACCGTACGCGATTAAATTTTCCGTAGCTCGAAATTAAATTTTTGAAATGTCATGAAAAATAATTTAATCTTTTAACCCATAATTATCGAGGGCTAATATCAATTTCTCCCAAAAAAAAATTCGGTAAATGAAGCTCGAATTTCAAAGTGGAGCCCCAAATGAATTCTCCCAACCGGGATGATTAAATGAGATAAATAAATGTGAAAAATTAATAACATGGCTTAATTAAATGAATAAACATGATTTAGGGTCGAACTATTACATAGACTAAAAGTTCGTTGTAGATTCCGACGGATCCTTGATAGGTTATCGGGGTTCTGACAGGAATTATTCGCCAGAATAGTACATTTGTTGACTAGTCAATGCCTCGAGGAATTTTTCAATTTTTTTAAAAAAAATTTATGTTTCGATGGATAATTCCGTCGGAACACCAAAAGTCGGAACACCTAGTTTTGGGGCCTCATTTCACGAAAACACCAAACAATTGAGAGAGAAAGAGGAGGAATCGCCTTCCCCCCGGTCCACCACCACCGTCCGTGATGCTGCCATCCTCCCCATCTTCCGCCGCCACCACAGGTCCTCTACCGCAGGTTGCCTACAACTTCCACTGCCATTTGTGGCCTAATTTCTATGATATTTTCAAGTAAGTTATTCTACCTAATTATGTAGTTGATTTAGTAGTATATTTGTAAAATTTGAGTTATAAATTGGTAATTATTTGAGATCTAAGTAATAATTAAGCATATATATTGAATAATTTGTGAAAATTATGCTGAAGGAGATCTGTATAAGTGATGGTTGTCAAAAATTATGTTGAATATATATTAGTGTGAGAAATTGAGTTAATTGATTACTTAATATGTTATTTGTTGATTTTGTTTTATACATTTGGTGGTTTGCATTTAATTTCTCAATTAATTGTTAAGTATTAAAAATTATTAATAATATATTGGTTAATTGATGTTGTATATTAAGTAGACTTTAATTTCGCAGAATTTAGTGTTAACAATGAAAGTATGAACGATAATTTTTTAGTTAAATAATAGTTTGAATGATATGATGGTTCAGATAGATAATAAAATAGTTAGCAAATTGCTCGATTACTATTTGTAAATGTTGAAATGTTTTATGTTGTTGCATATGATTTGGATAATGAAAGCATATACAATATTCATATTTCAAGTTGTAATTTTTGTGTATGATCAATATGAAGGAGATGGATCATAAGAGAACGCATATCACGAAAGGGGAAAAAACACATTATTGTTGATGTGAATGTCATTATTGTTAGTATGAATGTTAGAATTTTGGATAGCAATTGCAGTCATTTGAACAGGTTTAAATCCTAATCTAATTGTCATAATATATTATTTTTGTCCTTCGTATACTGAATAAAGTGTATGAGAAATACTATAATTATAAATAAATCATTTAGCTATGAAGTGAAATGTAATAATTATTTACATGATTATAAATAACCTATTTACTCATAATTACATTTTTATGGTGAACAGTGGATAGTATAGATAGACCACCCATCGGAGATGGATGTATAAAAGATTTTTATCCAGTAGAAAAAGGTATAAACAAGAATTTTTAGAAGGAGTTGAATTATTTGATCAATTTGGAAGAAGTCAAATGGTGTTCATAAATAATGGGCATTATAGATGTCCTTGTGCCAAATGCCAAAACAGAGCTTGTAGAGAACCTGATGATATAAAATTACACTTGTATCAAAATGGTTTCCTTAAAGGCTATTGGTAAGTGTCATGGGGAGATAGAGCCTACTGAATGTGACAATCTTGGAAATAGCAACTCACAAAACTTGTATGAGCACACTTCGATAACATTGAACCATTTTTGGATCATGTTGGAGCAATGGTGAATGATGTCATGATTACTATTGAAGTTAATGTAAGTGAGCAACCAAGTGTAGAAGCTCAGGCATTCTCCGATATGCTTGAAGCTACTCAGAGCGATTTTGTGGGATAGGTGTAGCAACCAAACTGAATTTTCAAATGTCTTCAGATTGATGAGTATCAAATCTGACTACAATATGCCTCAAAGTTGTTTTAATGAGGTGATGCAATTAATGCATGAGAGTTATCCGGCAGAGAATCATGTGTCAAAAAACTACTCACAGTTGGAAAGGAAGGTTCAAAGTTTGGGACTAGATGTGTAAACGATTGATTGTTGTCATAGTGGTTGCATGCTTTACTTTAAAGAGGATTCAACACTTAAGAAATGCAAGTTCTGTGATTTACCCAGGTGGAAGTCAAAGAAGTCAGGCGATAATAAAAATAAGCCAAAACCATATGTGAAAATGTTCTACTTCCCTTTGACACCTAGGTTACAACGACTTCATGCCTCAAGAAATACAGCTAAACACATGAAGTGGCATCATAACAATAGGCGTGAGGTTGGTGTTTTTTATCACCCTTCAGATGGGAAAGCATGGAAACATTTGACTGCACATAGTCAGATTTTACTGCTGAGCCTCGCAATGTCAAACTTAGTTTGTGTGCAGATGGGTTTAGCTCATTCTTACAATCAACATGACCTTATTCAATTTAGCATGTGGTTATGACACCTTACAACCTTTCTCTAGATACATGCTTGACAATACCATACGTGTTCTTATCTTACTTTATACCTGGTTCAATAAATC
This sequence comes from Selenicereus undatus, assembly GCA_017589665.1. Lineage (NCBI taxonomy): Eukaryota > Viridiplantae > Streptophyta > Magnoliopsida > Caryophyllales > Cactaceae > Selenicereus > Selenicereus undatus. The sequence goes on from JACYFF010031957.1 coordinate 30,203,106, forward strand.
CTAAGAACAAAATAGATGTGTACCTGCAACCTTTGATTGGTGAGCTAAGAAGTTTATAGGATAGTGTTCAAACTTACGACATTTCAATGGGGTAAAACTTCTTGATGAGAGTTGCATTAAGGTGGATAGTAAATGACTTCCCAACTCTTAGAATGTTACATGGATGGAGCACTCACGGTGTCTTGAGTTGCCTAGTTTGCATGGATAAGTTGAAGGCCACACATTTGAAACATAGGGGGTAAACCATTTTGGTTTAACCGTCACCGTCGATTCTTGCCCAGACATCATGCATTTCAAAAAAATTGAACTACATTTTGCAAGGAAAAAGTCATAAAATATGGTAATCTATGCAGAAAACATGGGGAGGCACTATACCATGAGGTTGAGAATCTTCCAAAAGTAACCATTCATGGAGATTTCGTAATCCTGGGTTTTAAGGAAATTTTCATAATTGGACCAAACAAAGCATCTCCTAGGAGATACCATACTGTAGAGACCACTTGCTACATCACAACTTAGAAGTGATGCAGATAGAGAAGAACTTTTGTGATAACATCATTAACGCTGTCGTGGATATGCCTAGTAAAACAAACGATGGTGTTAAGGCAAGGATGGATATGGCAGATATGCGTGATGGGAATGAGCTCAATCTAAAACACGGTGCTAATGGAAGAACAGTAAAGCCGAAGGCTTCATTTGCACTTTTTTTGTATAAAGAAAGAAGGTGTGTGAGTGGGCGCAATAGCTAACAATGCCTGATGCTTATTGCTCTAAGTTGCAAAATTGCGTAGATATGAAGTCTGCAAAGTTTTACAACATGAAGAGTCATGAATGTCATGTGGTTTGCATACTCTTATGCCAATAGCATTCCATGCCCTACCAGATGATGTATTAGAACCAGTTGTTGAGTTACGTGAATACTTCAGAAGTCTTTGCTCAACAATGTTACGGGTCGATGAACTATAGGAAATGCAACGTAATATAAGTATCATACTTTCTAAATTGGAGAGAGAATTTCCCCCAGGATTCTTTAATGTCTTGGAACACTTACCTATACATTTAGCAGAAGAAGCATACCTAAGCGGTCTAATGCGATATTGATAGATGTATCCATTTGAGAGGTAAATGCAAATATTAAAATTTGATCACTCATCTAAATATAGAATTACATTAAAATACTTATATACACTACTTTATGTTAGGTACTTTGGATGGCTTAAGAAGAACATAAAAAAACAAAACATATCCTGGATGACCGAAGCTAACCCGGTTCTTGAGATATCACAGTTTTCTTCGTATTACTTTTGCGCTAACGTGCCTTCAATGCGCACAAGATATTGACGTAATGAGGATTATAATGACCAACCACGAAATTAGCCCACTTTGTCAGTTTTTAAAACCCAAGGTACACCAGTGGGAGGTCGTACACATACCTAACTGATGAAGAGTTGCATGCTGCACACCTTTACATTTTGTTGAATTGTGATGAAGTTCAACCATATATCGAGTAAGTTACTCTCATATGTAATAAAATTTACAACTTGTTATACATACTTATCTAATCAATAATATATATATAGTTTATTCCAATAACAAAAACCAGATGTAAATCCAACTGCAACGGACATGGAGGTGGATGCTATGATTGAGGCCAAATTTTTTGGTGGTTTAAAAATTAGTAATACCTTAAATTATACATTTATCAAATTAATAACATCCTATATAATATATTTTTCTTGTTAATAAACTTTTTAAAAATTTATGTAGGTTGAAATTATACAAATCTTCAATGACAAATGCCAAATACACATATATCATTTGGATCAATTACTTTTAAGAAAAGTGACATCTTGGTCTATATGTAGAGTCAATGGATTTCTATTTCACACACAAAAAAGGTGTGAAGGGAAAAAGACTTACATGTGTCGTTTGTGTGAAAGGGAGCGGGGAAGGTGGATTTGAGGATGATTATTACGGAATCCTCTGTGTTGAATATCTCGAAGAAACACTTAAACAATATATGTTGTTCAGGTGGGATTGGTTTGATAGCACTCCTCGAGGTACATGCACATTGCCCCAAACTGTATCCCTTCGTAGAGGTGAATGACACACGAAGATATAGAAAGTATGACTCATTTATATTTGCTACTTCTACAATCCAAGTGGTGTACTTGAGGTACCCAAATAGAATAAGAGACAAATCTAATTGGTGGGTTGTCGTAACAAACAAACCTAGACATAAGGTGAACAACGAATTCACTTTGCCAGTTTCATTTCAAGAGGAACATGTGTCTCACGTGACACCGGTCAGTGACATAATTCTTAAAACTTTGTTGAGTGAAGAAGAAGACATTGAAGAGGTTAGTAATGATGATACAAATGAGGGAAGTGAAGAGAGGGAGTGGGATGATGACCATGAAGATACTGATGGCAAAATAGATGCCACCTCGAAGACTTCCACGATGATAATGAAAATAAGGATAGTGACTAGATTAGCTCCTATGAATTGTGTATTAAGTCAATTTAAGTACTTTCAAATTATACGCTTGTAGACTTTGTTCAATGCTGATTTAGTGCTTTAGTGCAATTGTCATGGTTTGATTCGTTCAACTTATTTATTCATTTTCACTTATATTATTTGATCACTATGTTTTGTATGTTTGTCATAGAGATGTCAAGTATGCAACATGGACATGATACTGGATGTGGTAGAAATTAGGTGAGAGGGCATACTAACCAAAGTGGCCAAGAAGAAGAGGATTTTCAAGGGTGACAAAATACTAATGGGATTCCTTACAACCCTTTTCTCAACCCCAATAACACTGCAAGCATGCAGTTTACCCCAAATGTGCCTCAATGTTCTGTGTTCCCAACAGTTGACGTGGATTTTTTTCAGAATCAAAGACCTCATATCACTCAACCTCTAAGGGGCATTTATGGTCAACCAATTTGGTTCATATATCCCTATCCCACCATTCATTCCAACTAACAATGAAGAAATGAGTTGGGATCATACCACTGATGCTTCAAGCCATTAGAGCATGTCTAATTAGAAGTTAATCAAGCCAGATGGTAAAGAGTAAATAGTTAAACTTTCCCAGACATGTATATTATGAACAAAAACATCTCTCTATATGTTTGTTATGAGCAAAAATTTATGACTGTATGTTTGTTATTTGCAAGCTTGTATCCCTACGATGTGGTGTTTGAAATTACAAAGATATTTGAAAGCAAGTATCCCGAGCCTTGGACATCATGGGGTAAAGTTCCTAAACCACAGCAGGATTTGCGGTTTGGTGAGTTCAAGATAAGAAATATTACTAAGTTTGGTTTAATTACAAACATATTCCCATTGATAATATTATATATGTTTTGATACTTTTATTTTACAGAAGCGTTTCTATTGGGCTTCGAAGCATGACTTGTAGATTAGGAAAAATTTTGAAGGGAAAGGGGCTAGTAGATTGAAGGACACATTTGGCCAGCTAAGAAAGAAGAATCAGACAATGAATTGGTCATCTGGCAACACCTAGAAGGCACTTAAAGAATATTGGGCTTCTAAAAAATTTCTAAAGATGAGTGCAGAAGCGAAGAAGAATCGAAACAGTGACTAGAATACCTTGGGTTCTTTTTTGCATACGTGCAGTTTGATCCCATTTAGTGAGTAAAAGAGACGTTTGTAAGTGGTTACTTAACTTTTACATTCAGTTAGTTCAATATTTTTAACAAATATTGAGAACTCTGCTTTATTTCAACTTATTTGAATATGTATAGGCCAAGAAGCTTAATAGGGAGCCGACTGCGATTGAACTTTTTAAAGACACTCATCAACATGACAAGGACAATGTATGGGTTGGTAAGAAATCTAAAAAAACACATGTAGGTTTCCTTTACATTTTTAGTGTTTTAAAATCATTCCATTTTCAAGATTTTCATTTTATACTATTGACGTGCAATATTTTTCAATCTTATTTTTTAAACGGAGCAGTAACAGAAATGGAAACAAATAAGAAACTCCCAATTTTTAATAGATCCTAACTCCGAGCCATCTAAAATTCCACCTGAGACAGAGCATTGGGTTCAAGAAAATTTATATAAAAAGGGTTATGTTTATGGGCTAGGTTCAGAAGGGTTGAAACTGAGGCATGTGTTCAAGTCAACAACAACGTCCAAAGGTAGTCAAAATCACAAGCCTAATGCTCGAGAAACGGTTGCTTTATTGAACAATGAATTGAGTACAATGGTGGAGAAAAACCGCAGAACGAAAGAGAGAAACCATCATTTGGAAGATAAAGTCATGATGTTGAGTGAACAACTTAGTGGGCTGCAAAACACACTAAATGAGTTCATCAGATCTCAACAAGCATATGACATCTAACTCTAGATCTTGCCTGCCCCCTTCGTGCCCTCGACAGCACCGTCTCTGTGCTCCCTATCCCCCCTCCTCCTCTTCCTCCTAAACCTGAGTGCCATGATGATGATGATGGTGGTGGTGGTGGTGGTGGTGATGGTAATCATGATGACAATGGGTCTGAACCAGGTGGCAAGAATCTTGGGTATGATCAGTGATAGATTATCTAAATAATCAATGTATATCATTTATATTTAGTATGTAAATTATAATCATATATTTCCTAGGATAGTTTTCTATTTTATAGCCTAGCCTTACATTACGCTTGTAAGCTTGTATATTATGGACCTAATGAGCAATGAGAAAGGTGGGCACTAATCTCTTTCATGGTATCAACCGTGCCAAACTCCTAATCCGCTATCTCTCTCATTTTCCTTTGTCTCAAGTGGCTATACTTACAACCTTCCATCCTGCTCTTACTGTCAACAACATCAAGAACTTTATTCCTATCACTCTCGAAATGGAAAAAGTTCATTATTCATCTTGGGTGGAACTATTTAAAATCCATTGTCACATGTACAAGGTCATTGATCACTTTCTTCCGAAACCAAAGGTCACTGATCCTACCACAAATCAGGAGCAGACAAATCAAATTGAAGAAGTTAATAAAGATCTTTGGTCATGCTTGGATGTGGTTGTCCTTCAATGGATATATGGCACGATCTCGAACGATCTCTTGCACACCATCATTGAAACCGATGCTATTGCACAACAAGCATGGGAAAGGCTAGCAAGAATTTTCTAGAACAACAAGAATGCTCGTGCTCTCTGTCTCGAAAATCAATTAGGCTAAGTTCAATTGGACAATTTTCCCAATGTCTCGACTTTCTGTCAAGAACTAAAGATGCTTGCTAACCAACTTGCTAATGTTGGTGCTCCGGTCTCAGATCAAAGATTATTGTTACAACTGATTGTGGGTTTGAATGAGTGTTAGTGAAAAATTTTTAATATTTATAAACCCCAAGTGCAAGGTATATTGTTGAGTACTTCGGGTGTCATCAGTAGGGAGTTGTGTTTCCAACTACCAGAATTAACTAAAGCGTCTCGAGTTACGCAAAATCGAAGGGGATAGAAATTAAAACTAAGCTACTAAAGCGAAAGCAAAATGACTAGGATTAGACCTAAGATAAACCAAGCAATCAAGTTAACCCCAAACCTTCCCGAGCTATGCTAGCATTCAGAGTTGATCGGTTGCATCGTTGAGGCCACCTAAGTCATCTCTCAAGGGTCAATAGGCTAATCTAGTTGCTCTGGCCACCTATTTTCATGGAATTAGTTCAACTAAACTACTAGGTTGACAAGTCTTGACCTAGCTAGCGACGAGACTATTTTTATGTCCCAACCCCAACTATTCTCTCTGCCCACACTAAACAATCGACTTTACCTCTCAGCATAAGTCAATTGCCCCAAAACACGGATGAAAACTCTTTCAAGTATTTCATTGAACATTTGACGAGCGTCAACGAAAATTCTAAATTCTAGGCATAAACAAGGTAAGGTTGAGGCCTAAACATGGTTAATTACCCATCATGGGCTAGCCACAATCCAATCCAACACAAAATCAATCGTAAATCATTAACAAAACACAAAAACTCAAAGTAAACCTAAATTAGCAAAGAAGAAGGCAAACATGAACGAGAGAGGGAAAAGAGTGAATCCAAACTAATTAAACCAAGCAAATTAAACAAGGATTAATAATAAAAACTAAAGATTTAGACTAAACAAACCAAAATATAGAATTAAATTCACAAAACCTAAACAAGAGAAAAACATGAAATAGAGAGAGAGAGAGAGAGAGAAGAGAAGAAAACTTATACTTGGATTGATAAATCAAGTTGAGATCCAAAGCTTCAAAACCAAATTACAATCTACCAAATCCTAACCTAATCCTCCTATTGAGGTTTTTTATTGGCTAAACTCATATAAAACCAAGCCTAAAAGTCACTCAGAGAACCTCGAGTGACCCCCCGAACAAAACACCCAAAGGGGCATTAAATAGAATTGCGCGACCGCACAGCAACCCGGGGGGCACGACCGTGCCAGGGTGGCACGGCCCCACCGTGCCACTTTTTTGGCGCGGTGGTTCGGCCCCCCGTCGTTCCTTTCTTGCCTGCTTTCACTGTTTTTGTCTGTCTTCGTTCCATTTCATGGTACTTGGTCAATTTGAACTTATTTCCTACAAAACGTAAATAGAACAAGTAAAAATCGTAAAGATTAAGTTATTATCCGAGCTAAAAGTGGGTGAAAGAGGTACGTAAAATACAATAATTCATCGCCTAACAAATACCCCCACGCCTATCTTTTGCTCGTACTCGAGCAAAACAAAAGAAAAACTAACTTAAGAACCTAACTCACTTTCGTTGGAATCACGGTTGCATTTAGCATATGCAACAAGCCCTTTGAACCCCTTTGTTCCCCCAAGTGGACGAGTAAGGTCTCGTGAGGGTTTTTAGAAGATATACCCACAAAATCTTAAAAAAGGAAAACAAGTGGAAAAGGAGAAACAAAAACAAAGAAAACAAAACAGATATACAAACAAGGCACAAATATCTATACAAGTGGAAAATTGTACACATTCTAACCAACCGAATTCCCAATGCAACAAAGATATTAGCCTATATATAAATAGAGTGTACATATCAAGACTCTCTATCCACATACATGACATCAAAGCACCAACTTTTCACCCCACTGTACATCAAAACTTGGAATCCATCCTATTGCTTGGTGTGTAAGTGCATCATCATCTTAGGACTTAAGCTTACCAAAAGGAAACTCGTTCTCACCTGACTAACACATGCTATATTATTGGCTTGTTAACGTAGGAAGCAAGCTTTCGCAGTACCAGTATTGCCTCAAAGGATAACACCCGTTAGCAGTATCGTTTCAAAGGGTAATGCCCAGTAGCGCATGTCTCAAAGAGATACTTGTCATTCCTTGTTTTATGTTTTTCTTTTTCTCCTTTTTTATTTTTTTTATTTTTTTTTAATATAGACAAATATTAAAGTAACCATGTCAAAAACAGGTGGGAGAGTCAATCACGGAAGACTAATACCCTTAGATAATGATGAAGTGTACACGAGGATTGGATTGCACAACTATAACAAACTGTTGGGGTCAGAATTGGGACCAAGAGTGACACACTTAGGACAAAGATCTATCATGAACAACTTACTTATGTACAAGCTAATAGCTAAGGTACAAGGGATCAAAGTCGGTCAAAATAGTACAAGACTCCCCAAAAACAAGTCTGAAATATAAAATCATTTTGATTTTTTAAAAAAATTTCCTCTCTTTTCCTTTTTTAAAAGATTGAAGCATAGCATCTCCTCCCCCACACTTAGATCTCATAATGTCCTCATTGGGAGCCAATGAGTCACTACCACCACAAAAACACACAAAAACAAAATCACAAACACAAGACACAAAACAAAGCAAAACCCACAAAAAGACTCAATGAAGACATATATACACAAGCTAACACACTCACCCAAAAACACAATCTCACCCAATCAACAACAAAACCACACATATATACAAAACTAACACCATCAAAAAACAAATATATACCAATCCAATAACACCACTAATCACAGCAAACAAATATCCTCAAAAACACAAAAACAGTGATCACTAGCAAAAAGACAACCTAATATCCACAACTAAACAAAAAGAAAAAGAAAAAAATAAAAAGAAGTGAGAAGAGTTAGAACGAGTATACCAGGTTGGGCATTGAATGTGCCCAAACTATACCACAGGGGCTTAAGGAGCATCAGCCACTCGTTGTCCCTCAAGACTCAAGCTGTCGACTCGGATGCAGTCAAAGCTCATAAGAGCTTATCGAACACCTGAGCATGCAACTCAGATGAATGTAAGTAAGAGCACACAAATATGAATACACGCATAAGAATAAGTGCTCTCCTAAACATAGCAAATGCCTTGGAAAAATCAGAGGAATAATCGAATACACTAGTCAATATGATTTTTCCAAGCATGTCGTCTAGGTATAGACAATAAGGAACAAGGGAGGGGTCGTACCCCCTAAAGGTACCTGGTGACTCAGAACAGCCAACCTCATTCCCCTCAAGTATGACATAAGAATCAATAAGTAACATATCATAACACTCAGGGGAAGAGGAGGGTGGTGAGCAAGAAGTAGAAGCATGGAATGTATCAAGAGGGTTGGGGATATATTATCAACGAAGTTAGGATTAGCTGGCCTGACAACCACAACATCGACACATGAAGTCCCTATGAGAGTTTCATGAAGATCATACCCCTCAATAAAAATGTCACCTAACTCAAACCAAGTACCATCCTCACCAACACTAGTACTTACACCAGAGGACTCACCTACCTCGAACTCCATTGATTGAGTTAAAGGGGAAGGTGTATTAAGAAAGGTCATGATAAATGTAGTGCTGTCCCTAAGAGTATTAGGAAAGGATGGAGTAACTGTGAGTAAAGTAGTCAAGGGAGGGTCGAGTACTTCTTTTAGTCCAGACTTTAGAGGAGGGAAAGATGCACCATCATCACACAGATTGACATCAAGTCTAGGAGAACAAGAACTAAGGTCAGTCTCAGGTGATAGGTCATACTCCCGCATTTTATTAGCAAACTCAATTTGTTGCTCATTCATTGTCTCTATCATATTGCTAAGTCTAGCAAAACCCTCATCAGAAATATAATAAGGACAAGAATTACTGTCATGATCAGAACAATGGCAAATTTCACACATAAGAGGAGCATAATCAATGACACACGGAGGTGGGATGTATGAATTAGTGCAACTAATCTCACATTCATAAGTATCCTGAGCCAACCAATCAAGAAAATCCCAAGCTTTATCAACATTTTTAGCACAAAAATCCCAATACTCTAAAAGAATACAAATCTCACAATTCACACCCTCATAAACTGTATTCAAAATTTCCCTCTTTTCCAAATAAGAATCACAATTAGCAAGAAAAGAATGTAATCTATCATAGTATCTCTAAAACAATTCATGCTCGTATTGAGGAAAGTGGAAAAAAGACTTTTTTTTTTCAATCTTCATATTTTTTTGTTTTCAAAATAAAAGCCTAGTCTCGAATGCCCAAGTAAGCTCTAATATTGGAAAGCGCCAACTCCCGACAACAGCGCCAAAAACTTGTTAGGGAAAAAGTTTCAATATTTATAAACCCCAAGTGCAAGGTGTATCGTTGAGTACTTGGGGTGTCGTCCGTAGGGAGTTGTGTTTCCAACTACTAGAACTAACTAAAGCGTCTTGAGCTAGGCAAAATCGAAGAGGATAGAAAATAGAACTAAACTACTAAAGCGAATACAAAAAGACTATGATTAGACCTAAGATAAACAAAGTAATTAAGTTAAGCCTAAACCTTCCCTAGCTATGGTAGCATTTAGAGTTGATCGGTTGCATCATTGAGGCCACTGAAGCCCTCTCTCAAGGGTCAATAGGCTAATCTAGTTTCTTTAACCACCTATTTTCATGGGATTAGTTCAACTAAATGACTAGGCTGACAACTCTTGACCTAGCTAGCGACGAGACTATTTTCATGTCACAATCTCAACTATTCTCTCCGCCCACACTAGACAATCGACTTTACCTCTCAGCATAAGTGAATTGCCCCAAAACACGGATGAAAACTCTTTCAAGCATTTCATCGAACACTTGGCGGGCATGAAAGAAAACTCTAAATTCTAGGTATAAACAATGTAGGGTTGAGGCCTAAACAAGGTTAATTACCCATCATGGGCTAGCCACAATCCAATCCAACACAAAATCAATCATCAATCATTAACAAAACACAAAAACGCAAAGTAAACCTAAATTAGCAAAGAAGAAGGCAAACATGAACAAGAGAGGGAAAAGAGTGAATCTAAACTAATTGAATGAAGCAAATTAAATATGGATTAATAATAAAAAGTAAACATTCAGACTAAACAAACTAAATATAAGAATTAAACTCACAAAACCTAAATAAGAACAAAAGCATGAAATAAAGAGAGAGAGAGAGAGAGAGAAGAGAAGAAAACTTATGCTTGGATTGATAAATCAAGTTAAGATCCAAAGCTTCAAAACCAAATTACAATCTACCAAATCCTAATGTAATCCTCCTATTGAGATTTTTTATTGGCTAAACTCATCTAAAACCTAGCCTAAAAGTCACTCGGAGAACCTCAAGTGACACCCCGAACAAAACGTCCGAAGGGGCATTAAATAGAATTGTGCAACCGAACAGCAACCCGAGGGGCACGACCGTGCCAGGCACTTTTCTGGGGTGGTGGTTCTGCCCCCCGTCGTCCCTTTCTTGCCTGCTTTTGCTGTTTTTGTCTATCTTTGCTCCTATTTGTGGTACTTGCTCTATTTGAACTTATTTCCTACAAAATGTAAATAAAACAAGTAAAAATCCTAAAGATTAAGTTATTATGTGAGCTAAAAGTGGGTGAAAGAGGCACGTAAAATATAATAATTTATCGCCTAACAATGAGAATTATGATGGTGTTGTAGCTATACTTCAACAAACAAACCCCTTGCCTTCATTTTATGAGGCATGCTCGAGGCTCATTCTTGAAGAAACCCGCAAAGGTAAGCAAGCCGCAACTACAGCAGGCGCCGCTAATACTACTCTCCTCATCACCAACTCCTTCAATGATTTAAGGCCATCCAACTCTGAACCCGGACATCGCAACAATAATGGTTTGAAAATGGGTCAGAATTGCAACCATTATAAAGGCAAAAACAATAGTGGAAAGGGGCAAGGTTGAGGTGTTGGAAATCAGGGGGTGGAGGCAGCAGTCATCAAGGAGGTGGAAGCAGCAATCTTCAGTATTAGCCTCCTTAGCCTCAGTAGTAGCGTGGATGGTCACAGCAACCACAGTGGGCAGCATATCCGCCATGTGCTGCATATCCGTCGTAGGCGGCACCTCCATGCCCTTACTCCACCTCTTCATGGACTAGACCTCCTGTTCGTCAGCTCAACATCCTAAGTAGTCGTCTACAACAAGCACACATTGCCCATATGACACCGCCTTCCAGTTATGCACCCATTGACATTAAGGTGGCAATGCACACTATGACCCTTAATGCTTCCAATGACAACTAGTACATGGACACAGGAGCAACATCGCATATGACGACATCTCAAGGTAATCTGTTGTTTTATTTTAATATGAGCACCAATAGAAATATCATTGTTGTCAGTGGTCATGAAATTCCAATTCGCGGTCTAGGATAAGCTCATCTTCCTCCTCCTTATCCACCTTTAACCTTGAATAATGTCCTCCATGCACCTAAACTCATTAAGAATCTGATATCTATGCACCGATTTACAACTAATAATAATGTTTCTGTTGAGTTTGATCCATTTGAGTTTTCCATGAAGCATATTCAGACAGGGATGCTGTTAATGAGATGTGACAGGACTAGGGATCTCTATCCTATTTCTACAACCATGACCAATCCAACCTCCCCTCCATCAACCTTTGCAGCTCTTTCTCCTTTGATATGGCATAATCACTTGGGACACCCGGGGGCCCTATCTTACGCTCCCTGAGGGATAATAATTTTATTGATTGTAAACACTTTTCATCTTCTTCAGTCTGTCACTCTTGTCTCTTTGGAAACAAGTTAAGTTGCCATTTTATAATTCTTCTCCCAACACATTACAGCCTTTTGACATCATTCATAGTGGTTTATGGACATCACCCATCTTGAGTTCTGCTAGCCACAAATATTACATGCTGTTCTTGGATGATTATTCCAACTTTCTATGGACTTATCCCATTGGAAAGAAATCACATGTTTTCCCAATATTTTTATCTTTTAGAGAGTTCATTTGAACTCAATTTGAGAAGAATGTCAAATGTTTCCAATGTGATATGGGAGAGAATTCAATATTGACTCTTTTAAATTATTTCACCAAAATAATGGTATGGTTTTTTGTTTCTCTTTCCCTCACACTTGTTCTCAAAATGCAAAAGTCGAATGCAAAATTTGAACCATAAATAACTTGATTTGAACTCTTCTTGCCCATGCTTCTCTACCCACATCTTTTTGGCATCATGCTTTACAAATGGCAACTTATCTCCTAAACATACTCCCTAGCAAGGTACTATGTAACTATTCCCCAACACAAATTCTCTATCATTAGAACCCCTCATATACACATCTACCGGTTTTCGGATGCCTATGTTATCCCTTATCTCCCTCTAACTCCATCAATAAACCTCACTCCCGTTCTACTCATTGTGTCTTCTTAGGATATCAACTGAATCATTGGGGGTATAAGTGTTATGATTTATCTAGTCAAAAAATCATTATTTCTCGACATGTTTTTTTTTTATGAGTCCCATTTTCCCTTTGCCAACATTCAGACTCAACCTCACACTTATGATTTTGTGAATGATGGTTTGCACCCATTACTTTACAATCAACTTCTTCAAACACCACAACACATCCACAGAAACCGGATCCCATAAACTCTCTGATAGCTCACTACCCTCATTCGGCCCCCTCCTCTTCTCTAGCCCAACACAACACTGACTTGGACACTTTACCTTGCTCTCAACTTCCGTGCATGCCCATATCCCAGGCCCCGTAACCCAGCCAACCAGCAGGCCCACATCCATATCAAACCGACCCATCCAGCACTCGTACCATGGCCACCCACAGCATGCATGGAATATTTAAGCCCAATCGTCCCTTTAGTTTGTCCACATTGGTCACACCTTCCGCTGTACCTTGTAACCCAAAGGAAGCTTTGTCCGAACCGATCTGAAAAGCCGCCATGATAGATGAATTCAATGCTCTTATTAAAACTAAAACGTGCGAGTTATTGCCTCGTCCTCCCAATGTTAATATTATTCAGCATATGTAGATTTTTCATCATAAAACAAAATCTGATGGTCCTTTTAAGATACACAAAGCCCATCTTGTTGGTGATGACAGCTCTCAATAGGTTAATGAGGACTGTAACGAAACCTTTAGCCCGATGGTCAAACCCGCTACCATTTGGACTATTCTAAGCATTGCATTGTCAAAATCTTGGCCCATTCATCAATTGGACGTCAAAAATGCGTTCTTGCATGGTTAGCTTCATGAAACTGTGTGCATGCATCAACCTATGGGATTCAGACATGCAGTTCATCCTGATTATGTGTGCTTACTAAAGAAATCCCTATATGGTATTAAGCAAGCTCCTCGTGCTTGGTATCAATGGTTTACTGATTTTGTATCAACTATCGGCTTCACTCATAGCAAATCTAATAATTCTCTATTTATTTATCGAAAAGGAAATGACATGCCATACATTCTTCTTTACGTTGACAACATCATTCTCACTGCCTCGTCTACCGCTCTTCGTACATCTATTATCTCATGCCCTAGTTTTGAATTTGCTATGAAAGATCTAGGCCCTTTAAGCTATTTTCTCAGCATTGCAGTCACTCAGCATGCAGGCAGGCTGTTTTTATCTCAACAAAAATATGTAGAGGAGATTGTTGACCGAGCCAATATGACATCTTGTAAACCTGCTCTTACACCAGTTGATACGAAAGGCAAGCTACGTGCCTCATCAGAACCTTCATGTTAAGATCCCACACTTCATCGTAGCCTAGTTGGAGCATTGCAATGTCTCACCTTTACGAGACCGGATATATCGTACGCTGTGCCACAGGTTTGTCTACATACACATGATTCGAAGAATGACCACATGGCTGCTCTAAAGAGAATCTTGCTCTTCATTCAAGGTACTCTGGATTATGGCTTACATCTTTACAAGTCCTCAGCTACGGATATTGTCTCTTGTACTGATGCGGATTGGGGTGGATACCCAGATACAAGACTATCTACCTCTGGTTATTGTGTTTTCCTTGGGGACAACCTGATATCTTGGTCTTCTAAGAGAGAACCTACTTTATCTAGATTAGGTGCTGAAGCAGAGTATAGAGGGGTCGCCAATGTTGTCTCCGAGTCATGTTGGATTCGGAACCTTTTCTTGGAGCTACACTATCCAATCTAAAAGGCTACATTAGTTCACTATGACAATGTAAGTGCCATATATCTCTTTGGTAACCCCGTGCAACATCAACGTACTAAATACATCGAGATGGACATACATTTTGTCCGCGAGAAAGTAATATGAGGTCAAGTATGAGTCCTTAATGTCCCATCCCAATATCATATTGCTGATATCATCACTAAAGGGCTTCTGCGCATACTTTTCAATGATTTCAGAGACAACCTCAGCGTACGTTGACCTCTTGCTTCAACTGCGGGGGTGTGATAGATTATGTAAATAATCAATGTATATCTTTTATGATTAGTATGTAAATTATAAACATATATTTCCTAGGATAGCTTTCTATTTTATAGCCTAAATTGTAGCCTTACGTTACGCTTGTAATCTTGTATATTATGGACCCAAATAGCAATGAGAAAGGTGGGCACTAATCTCTTTCAATCAGGACCCTAACTATGACTATTTCAACTATTAGAATTTTGAACATGGGGTGATTGTTATGTTAGATTAATATGGTTTGGGATTGCTAAATTAAAACTTTGTTGTGATTGTGAGTTTGAACCTTGGGCTTAATTTTGTGAGTTTGAACTACAACTTTGTTGTGTTTGCGTTGAACTTATGCATTTGTGCACTTTGTGGCGGTTAAATTAAATGAACCATATGTCTAAGTTGTTCCCATATATTTACCATGTTTAGTGGTTGTTGTAAATATGACAATTTCAAGTTTTGTTGATATTGTAATTGGTACCTAAATTTTGAAATTGGTCATCAAACAAAATAAAATGTCTGACAAATTTCAATAGTTTCGGTCGGAATTTATGACGATATTCGACGGATTTTCCTTTGGAAGCCGACGAATTCTGATAAAATTTTCTGCAGATTCCGACCGAGTTTCTGTCAGATTTTGACTGACTCCAAATTTTTTAAATAATTTAATCCATACAAACATTTTATCTGACGGGTTGTTCTGTCAAAACAATTTTTTGTCGGAAGCTCGTCACTTTTTGGTAGAAAAAACTGCCTGACGGAAATGTCAGTATGTCAAAACTCATCCAATGGAATGCGTCAGTCTATTGGAACATTTTCCCGACGGGCTGTATTCCGATGGACATTTTTCGCTCACAAATCGGCCGAAAAATTGGTTTTCAGACAGAAAAAACTACTTTTTTCGTTAAAAAATCTGTCGAAAAAGGCACATTTTTTAGTTGTGAACCCTAGGATCTCTACCACAGCCATCAACGTCAAAGGTGCTTTTAGCGACGACCCTACTGAGGACATGTAGGTAAAAAGGTGAGAATTGAAAGAAATGAATTCAATTAAAATTTTTATTTTTTGGTACAAAATTTTTATCATATAGGCATCTTTATATAATGTGGTCGAACTTGGTAAATGTCCAAGTTTATCCAGCACCCCCTGGTAAAGCACACACCAGATCATGCTTCTATCCTTGAAATTATATAGAACTTCTTACTACAGTTGGCTCTTCCTATTCCATCGCGATGCTGCCTTTGGAGAACCACCATGTGGCTCTCCGAAGAACACCACTTTGAAGATAAAAAGAGTCTAGTCCATCCCAACTGGACATTATGACCACAAACTCCGCTAAACACCCTTTGGACATAGATTTGCGAGTAAAACACATGTGTATCTTTGCTTTGAATATATGTGTTAATCTTAAAATTATGCCGCAAGCGCACGACGTAATTGCACCTAGCAACCAACGAGTACGGATCGTATCCACAGAGAACTTGGTTCTAATCACAAGATTGACTTCAACACTCAATTTGGGGAAAAACTAGTTCAGGTTGATGAAAACTGAAAAGCAGTACAAATCTACTCAGCACTATTGATCTTCGGACAAAAAAGTAGATCATGTAAATCTGCCCACACAAATAACTGAAATGGAATGGTTACAAGTTAAAGCACATTTACGCCTTCTATCGAAGGCCATTAGACTGGTTAAGCAATTCTAGTTATCTATTTTCATGAAACTAGAATCAACAAAACCACAAGATTAATGAACCTACTATTCCCAATTGAACCCCTAACTATTCTCATGTTAGGATGTTCAACCGCTCACAAGGTCGCTCTAGATAGAGGATTCAACTTTCGTTGATCTCCTAACCTTAATTAAGAATTATGAATACATCTCTCTCAAGCAATTCATCGAATACCTGCGTACTAAGTGAGATTTCAAATCACAACCTTTGGCATAATTCGCAAAAACCTAGAACATGATTCAATTTCACATAATAGGGCATACTCCCAATCCAAGACTAAGAATTCAGCCTCTAATCATATTCAGTTAAGCAATTTCAGCATTCAAATCAAATCGAATGAACAAGAACAAAAACTAGAAGAGTGACAACAAAGGAAAGAGGAAGAAGGAACAAACTTGGGTTAATCGATTGTAAAATCCGAGTCTTAAGCAAGCTTTAAATCTACCATAAACCAATAGTTCTAATCTTACTAAGACCTAATCAAGGTGTTCAGAGAGGTTTTTTCCACCGATAAATCGCCCCCCCCCCCCAAAATAAGACAATCGGGAATAAAGGGGAAAAGACGAGGCCTAAGAGATGGTCATCGCCACCTGACAACCGTAGGGCAACCGAAGGCCGTTTCCAACCCCTGGACGCCCTATTGATCCTGCAGGACAGCGATGACCTTCTTATCATCTAGCGGACGTGTAACACCCCAATTTTCTAATCTCTCTTTATTTATTAATACTAACATAAGTGGTAGCAGAAAACCTAGGTTTGGGGTTACTGCCGTATTTCCCTTTTGGAAATAGCAAGTTGAGTATCAAACAAAAACATTAACGCAAAGCTTATTCTCAAATCAAAGCATAAGTTGAAATCCTAATGACAACTACATCAATGTCCAATCTAAATAACAATCTTTAAAACAAGTTTAATTTGAAATTAATTCATGGCAACCAAAACTTAGGAGACGAGGCCTTGCTCTAAATCGGGTTCTGATACCAATGCTCATGCACTTCACTTGAAAACAAAACATTTAGCAGAGAGAGATAAACTCAATAACAACCACCCCTAACATTCTAAACACACATACAAATTCATTTCAAACGATTTTAGGGGTTGGGGATAAACATGAGCAGTTCAAGGTACTTATGCATTCTCAACATGAAACATATAACAACCCCAGGTCCCACCCATTCAGTTTCATGACAAAAGAGGGAGCAAGTGACCTCACTAGGTCTCATAGGCTGCATTTAGGTTTAACGCAGCCGCTTAACCATATCCTGGACTACCGTCAATTTGAACGGTTATCGATCACCTAGCCCACGTCCATCCAAAAGATGGCACGTGGCCGCTAACATGCATGTACTTTTACCTGTTGAAGGCTAATGGCCTTCAAGCAAAACAAGAGTATAACTCCTAAGTCTCCCATATATAAATGCCTTAATCTATTCTAAGTGGCTAGCTAGACCAACCCCGGGTTTCTTCTCCATCCTTTGATAACATCATCGACCACCCATGGAACCTCAATGATGAGTCCCATTCATCCTGTTCATTAACAAGTCCAAATCAGAAACGTGTTCACAAGTAATTAAGCATATGCAGACATACTCCTTTTCCCATCCTACACTCACGCTTCATGCAGTCCTTAAGTCTACAAGTTTTTAATTGTTATTCCTGATTACAATACTTTATACAAGCCTCTAGGTCAATCAACTTGTGCTCCGATACCACTTTGGAACACCCCAATTTTCTAATCCCTCTTTATTTAGTAATATTAACCTACGTGGCAGTAGGAAACCTAAATGGGGTGTTACCGCCATATTTTATTTTTGGAAATACCTAGCTGAGTATCAACCAAAAACATTAACGCAAAATTTATTATCAAATTAAAGCATAATTCAAATCCTGGTGACGACTACAACAATGTCCAATCTGAACAACAACGCTAAAACAAGTTTAATATGAAATTAATTCATTGCAACCAAAACTTAGGTGACGAGACCTTGCTCTAAATCAGGTTCCCATCCCCATGCTCCTGCACTTCACTAGAAAATAAAACATTTAGAATAGTGAGATAAACTCAATAACAATCACCCCTAACAGTCAAAACATGCAACAAATTCATTTCAAATAATTTTATAAAAAGGTACTTATGCATTCTCAACATGAAACATATAACAATCCCAGGTCCCACCCATTTAGTTTCACGGCAAAAAGGGGGCGGAGCGACCTCACTAGGTCTCATGGCCTGCATTTGGGTTTAACACAACCGCTTAACCATATCTTGGCCTACCGTCAATTTGGACGGTTATCGATAACCTGGCCCACGTCCATCCACGAGGTGGCACGCGGCCGCTAACATGCATATACTTTTACCCGGGGAAGGCTAATGGCTTTCAAGCAAAATAGGAGTATAACTCCTCAGTCTCGTCCATTCATTCAATTACTTATACATTCCCAATTAATATCGATGTTTAACCAGAACATAGCCCAACCTGACCCATCCTGATTATTTTACAACGATAACATTCAAGATAAACTCATGCAAATGCCAGTTGGCTAATCACCTCTGTAAAAACCATGGTAAAACCTCATCCATATTTACCCAGGAAAATCCGTCGAACATCAATTCAAAACACATTCAAACACCTTTCAAGCACACTCCTGGGACATGTTTTCAACAGATATTCAGAGGAGTTTGGGCATGATTGTTACCTGTTAAAACACATTGCCTAAGCTTGAGCTCAAAATGCTAATTTTGCCTAAAACAATTTCCCATAATAGTATTATGTTAGTTCGAACTATTAGCTCGACTCTCCACGAGCCCACTATACCCGAATAATTTTCCTATGCACGCTCTTAACCCCAACAACCCATTTCAACCCTCAAATAAATTTTTAGAATGCTATAAATATTAAAAACCACACGTATACTGCTACTGTGAGCTTTCCAGATTATTCCCATATTTCACCCCCAACTTTCCGGGACCATAACTTTCACTCCCGATGGAGAAATTTTAAGATTAAACCAATTTTGGAAAGGCCAATATGTGAAATACAACTTCCCTTTTATGACCATTAATAGAACTTGAGTCTAATTGGTTCGAATTTCAACAAATTCCTAAACTTTCCCAGTTACAATCAGTTTTGCGAGGTCCCGATATTTTGGCCATAACTTGTTCGTTTTAACTCCGATTCACAAAATTTGGAATTCCCTGGTGGACCTACTATCACAAATGCTTTTGTAATTTTTAGGGATCTCTATTATGTCCAGTAAGGCCACGAAATCATATAACTTTCTGGGCATACCAAGAATGGCAATAACTCAATTTTTTAACCTACCTTCAATCTATAATTCAAACCAAACCTCCCCAAATCATGCATACAACCCTTTTACACAAGAATACCATTACTCCTAATTACGAAAACAACCAAACCATCCAAGCCATAAGAGGAGAAACAAATATTTTACCTTGAAATGAAGAGTAGTGGAAGGGAAAACCTTAGGGTGTTTTAGTTCTCCAACCAAGAGTTCAAATCTGAAAAAGACGTCATAGGAGAGTGCAACCATCCAATTCCATGGCCAAGTTTAAGGTTTTTTGAAGGAGAAACAATGGAAAACCCAACATATTAGGCAAGGGCTTGAAGTACTTATTAAGTGAAAAAACAAGGGGTGGAGGGAGAGAGATGGACGGCAGCCGACGATGTCAGGCGGCCGGTGCCTGCTCACAAGAGCGGGGGAGAGATGCTGTGAGGCGGGATGCCATGAGGAGAGAGAAAAGGGGAGAGGAAGAGGAAGGGAAAAAGAAGGTTTAAAATATTAGGGTTTTTCTCCCCCCTTGCCCTTTTTGTATTCCTATTTTCCCTTTTTTTTCTCTTCGGGAATAGAAAGTTGAATGATTAATATTCCTCTAGCTTGGACCGTTTGACTAACCTTCAAGCTATTCCACTAAATTTCATAGAAATTAAAACACGACGAGCTTGACCGTTGTAAGTTGGCCAAATTCATAATAATTATCAATAAAAGAAATATATGTGTGTGTGTGTGTGTGCGCGCACGTGCGTATATATATATAATTCTAAATAAATAATTAATGTTTTTTTGGGGTTTCACATTCTACCCCCTTACAGAAAGTTTCATCATCGAAACTTTGCATGCACCTAGTCATTCAAATAAGTGAGGCTATTTAGATCACATCTCTTGCTCTGGTTCCCATGTGGCCTCCGATATCGCTATTTGCCTACAAAACTTCTACTAAGGGCACTGTCATCTTACAGAGCTGCTTTTCTCTTTGATCTAGAATGCGAACTTGTTGTTCCTCGCAAGACAAATCTTCCCTTAGTTAAATGGGATCCGGCATGATAACATGAGATGGGTTAGGGATATACTTACGTAGGTGTCACAAATGGAAGATGTTGTGCACTTTAGGTAGCTCAGGTGGTACTTCCAAATGATACGCCACCTTCCCAACTCAATGAATAATGGAATACAGCCTGATATATCTAGGGCTAAGCTTGCCTGTCACTCCAAATCTCATGATGCCTTTAGTTGGTGACGCACAGAGGAAGACTCGATCCCTTACCTTAAACTCTAAAGGTCTACGCCTTCAGTCTGTGTAGCTTTGATTGCCAACTCTGAGCCCCTTTCATTTGCTTTTCAGTTATTTTTACTTTCTGGGTAGTTCCCTGGACTAGTTATGGCCCAATGGCCAGTGTGTCATCAATCTCCTACCAACACAATGGAGTTCTGCACCGTCAACCATACAACGCTTCGTATGAGGTCATCTTGATGCTGACATGGTAGTTCTTGTTATAGGAGAACTCGATCAATGCGAACTGCTCATCCTAAGCTTGTCTGAAGTCCAATATGAATGCTCAAAGCATATCTTCTAGGGTTTGAATTGTTCTCTCAGTCTGCATATCTATGACTGGGTGAAGGTTGTACTAGAGCATAATAGTGTCCCGAACGCTTCCTGCAGCTTCTGCCAGAATCCTAATTGGAATATAATGTTCCAGTCTGACACTATAGAGCTTGGCACACCATGCAATCAGACTATCACCTCTAGGTAGGCTTGGGCCAATTGGTCTAAGGTCCATGTGTTTCTCATGGCTATGAAGTGAGCAGTCTTTGTGAGTCAATCCACAACGACTTAAATCACGTTGTTCTTCCTCTGGGTGGGTGGTAAGCCTACTACAAAGCCCATGGAGACTAAGTCCCACTTCTACTCGGGGATTTTCAAGGGTTGTAAGCGTCCTATAGGCCTTTAGTGCTCCGCTTTTACTCGTTGACACGTCAGACATTTTTCCACATAGTCTGCCACTTCTTGTTTCATATTACTCCACTAGAAAGTTTGTTTCAAGTCTTTATATAACTTGTTCCCACCAAGGTGAACAAAATGTGAGGTGTTGTGTCCCTCATCTAGAATTTTTCTCCTCAGTTCCTCTATGGCGGGAGGGTAGGTTGTACCTTTCCTGGTGACGCTATGTACCTTTCCTGGTGACGCCTTCGTCTTGATCCTATCCAACTGGGGATTCGTGCCCTGAACGACTCGAATTTCCTCGGTGAGGGTAGGTTGTACGTCCATGGTATATAGCATAGATCTAGTTTCCCTTGTCAGCACATTGATCTCTGGTTTCTTAAAATCCTCGCACAAATCCCTAGGTAGTGCTAACAAGCTATTAAGAGTTGGGTATGGCCTACGACGTAATGCATCCGCTACTACATTTGCCTTTTCAAGGTGGTATTGGAAGTTTATATCATGGTCCTCAAGAAATTCTAACCACCTTGTCTGTCTCAAGTTCAGGTCCTTTTGTGAAAACAAATATTTCAGACTCTCGTGATTAGTGAAGATTTGGTGGTGCACCCATACAAGTAGTGTCTCTAAATTTTTAGCGTGAACACTGCTGCTACTAGCTCCAAGTCATGAGTTGGATAGATCCGCTCATGTGTCTTTCGTTGTCGTGAGGCATAGGCTATGACACGGTCATCCTGCATCAGCACACACCCCAATCCATTTTTGGACACGTCACTATATACCACGAAGTTCTTGTTGTTGGTGGGTAAGGCCAATATAGGCTCACTGGTTAACCTCTTCTTAAGTTCTTAGAAAGCTTCTTCGCACTAATCTATCCTCTCATACTTGGTAACTTTCCGTGTCAAATTAGTGAAGGGACTGGCGATCTTCGAGAAGTTCTAAACAAACCTACGGTAGTAACCTGCCAAACCCATGAAGCTTCTAACCTCTGTCGTATTCTTAGGTCTTGGCCACTTTGTTATGGCTTCTCTCTTCAGGGGATCCACAAATACTCCATCATTAGACACTATCGGCCCAAAAAATGTTGCCTATACCAACCAAAGGTCATCCTTTTTTAGCTTTGCATACCACTCATTCTCCCTTAGCACTTCTAGGACGGTCCTTAGATGGTGGGTATGTTCTTCTGTGGTCCTCGAATAGATCACTATATCATCTATGAACACTACTATAAATTGATCCAAGTAAGGTTTGAAGACCCAATTCATGAAATCCATAAATGTCACTGGGGCATTAGTAAGCCCAAAAGGCATCACTACAAATTTATAATGTCCATATCGGGTGTGGAATGTAGTCTTGCGTATGTCCTCTTCCATGATCCGGAGTTGGTGGTACCCCGAACGAAAGTCTATCTTAGAGAAGGTCCCCGCACCTCTAGGTTGGTCAAAAAGATCGTCTATCCTAGCCAAAGGGTAGCGGTTCTTAATCGTTATTTTGTTTAACTCTCTATAATCTATGTACAATCTCAGGGTTGCATCCTTCTTTTTCACGAACAACACTGGGGCTCCCCATGGGGACGTATTGAGCCGAATATAACCCTTTTCTAACAGCTCATCAAGTTGAGTCTTTAATTCCTTAAGCTCTGCTAGCCATAAGGTGCTTTAGAGATAGGGGTTGCCCATAGTATTAAATCAATGGAAAATTCCACCTCCCTAGGTGGTGGCATGCCAGGGATCTCCTCCGAAAAAACATCCAAAAATTCTTAAACTCCTAGAATGTCCTAGAAGGATGGGTTAGTAACCTCGGTTTCTACTACATTGCATAGGAATCCTTCGCATCCTCGTCCTAGCAGTTTGTGGGCTTTCATCGCGGTGAAAAGTCTCACTCCACTCTTCGAGACCTTCCCTTTGTGAACTTTTCTCTCTCCGTTAGGCCCCCTTAGGGTGATTCTTTGTTTTGGGCAATTTATTTGGGCTTGATACTTCGCTAACTAGTCTATCCCGAAAATGATACTGTAATAAGTCAACTCAAACTTATATCGGTCCGCCAGAAACTCGTGTTCATGCATCTAAATGGGGCAGTCCTCATAATGTTCATCACATTTAACGATCTTTCCATCAGGGAGAGTCACAAAGAGTAGAGGGGGTCTATGGGTTAGAACTAACCCTATTGTCTTAACCAGCTTGACAGAAATAAAGGAATGCTTAGCACTAAAATCAAACAAGACATCTATCGGTTGAGCTTGGATAAAGAATGTACTAGTTACTACGTTTGGGGCATCCTCTGCTTCCTCCCGACGTATAACATAAATTCTGCCCCCCGTGTTTCATGGTGGTTGATTAGGGGGGTCTTACCTGGTTTTGCTTAGGTGCTTGGGCATCATTGTTCGGGTTTGCCTCCTGCCCACGCTTATTCTGGTAGTGCTATAAGGGTTGCTGCCCCCCCATCACCCTAATTGGTAAGAGGTCGGGGATGTGTGTAATCCCGCACCTGGTTCTGAGGACTCCTATAGCAATAGCACCTCTTAACTATGCGGCACTGCTGGGCATAGTGTTTTGGCATGCCACAAGCATTGTTGGTCACCCTAGGTCGATTGTTGGTTTGCTAGTCCACATGTGTTGTTGTTATGGTAGTGGTTCCCGGGAGGCCTCTTGTATGGGCCTTGAGAGTGAAAGTTTTCTCGTTTATCCCTTTTTCTCTTGTTCCCACGCTGCTCATTGCAATATTAATTCTTGTCCTTCATTGCCCATCCACGTTCACCTCGGTATCATATAGATCCTTGTAGGAAATGTACTGATACACGGGCATCCTCTCTTTAATGTTTGGATTGAGCTCAGCCTTAAAACGATTCATCTTCAGTTCCACGAACTTGGAGGCATACTCCAACACGCTCATCCCCCCTTATTGCAATTGCATGAACTCGTTATCCTTGGCCTACTGAAGGGACACAGGGCAGAAGTGGTTGATCAGCTCCTTGAGCTTTTTCCAGTTGAACCCAGGCTCATATTGTCTCTCTCGCACAGTCACCCACCAGAGGTTGACATTATCCTTAAGGTAGAACATTGTAAATCTTACCCTCCACTCCTCGGGGCATTGGAGGGCATCAAATAGCTTCTCCATATCCCGAATCCAATCCTCGAAGCCCTTGGGATCTAGGGTGATGGATTATGATTAGCAAGTCTGTTAAACATATAAGAGTTGCCCTCCTCAGTCTTCTTCTCCTTGGCCTCCACCATCTTCTGTAGGTATTCGTTCTGTTGTTGTAACTGTTGCCTTTGTTTCTATAGCAACTCCAACAGTAGAAGATTGGTATCTGCTCCTATAGGTGGGGTTGGTTTTGTCCACCTTGCTATGGGACCCATTCCCATTCCCGGGGTGGAGGGATTATAGTTGTTCCCTCATACTGAGCATGGGAATGTCTAGGTTCACTTGGGCCTTGGAGTGGGGTGGGGCCCAGTCTGAGATTTGACATTGTTCCCAACATCCGATTCGGGAAACAAGCCGAGTTTAGTTACTTCCCTAATAGTTCACGACACACTTGTTACCGTAGTTTAGTAAGGCATCTTATGCCACATTATTGTACATAATAGACATAAAGTATTGTTAATAGTCGAATTCACATGTCATGCTCACATGGCCCGGTCTCATCTTCACATGTCCCATACACATCTCATCAACAATAACGACATTGACATATATATCCGTATATAACATAAGTCCACAATTCTTAACCAATCATAACAAACAGTTATATCCATGTAACTCAATAAAGTCTCTAATGCACATGTTTGAAATAATAACTATTCCACACACCGATACTATCATTACATAAGCCCTTTAACAAAATTTCCTAGTTCTTACTCGCTAACAAAAAGGAAAGATAAGAACATTGCAGTCTTTAAAAGCAAAAGACTCTAACTTCCAGCAAACTTCCAGCATCTACTGCTAGGGACATCAATTAGGCAGGTACCCTAACACATCCCACCACACCTTCGCCGCTTCTAGTGGGTAACTTCAGGCTTGGGTTCTTCCTTAATTGAGTCCCCTTTCAGGTCTTCCTCTACTAAAGGCACTTCTAAGGGCTCTTCCTCAGGGTCCTCTTATGGGTCTTTTATAGGGTCTTCCCCAGGATCATTCTCATCAAAGGGTCCTTCCTCGGGGTCCTCTTCTGGGTTTTCCCCGTCCATAGGGTCTTCTTTCGGATCCTCCTCCTCTAAGGGTTCTGCTCAAGGGTATCCCTCCTCAATAAGTTCGTCCCCCGGTTCCTCCTCCCCATCCACAAGCCGGTTTCCCCCTATAGACTCTTCCTCCTCAAGCAGTTCGGGTTTCATGGTGTTAGAGTCCTCAATATCTTCCTCCGTTGGGGTTATGGGGTCTCATTATCGGTATCAGGGGTTGGAGGTTGATCATGGGGACCCATCTCTATTAGATGGTCCACTAGCTCTACTAGGTTGATTCCTATAGGTTCTCAGTCACACAAGCAACACCTATTGTAGTAATAGAACAATCTAGTCTTAGGGTGAAGCTCATTAATCCTATGATGCCATGTTGGGTTACCCAGGAGGCTCAGGAGAAAGAACATGGCCTTGTTGTCTCCAAACCTCAAGCAATCATTTGGTATCTCCCCTAGGCTCCCATATATAAATGCCTCAATATGTTCTAAGTGGCTAGCTAGACCAACACCGGGTTTCTTTTCCATCCTCCGCTAACGGCATTGACCACCCATACAACCGTAATGACGGGTCCCATTCATCCTGTCATTAACAAATCCAAATCAGAAATGTGTTCACAAGTAATTAAGCACATGCAGACAAACCCCTTTTCCCGTCCTATACCCACGCTTCGTGCAGTCCCTAGGTCTATAAGTTTTTAATTGTTATTCTTGATTACAATAGTTTAAGCAAGCCTCCAAGTGAATCAACCTTCGTGGTAGCAGAAAACCTAAGTGGGATGTTATCGCCATACTTCCTTTTTGGAAATACTAGGCTGAGTATCAACAAAAAATATTAATGCAAAGTTTATTCTCAAATTAAAGCATAATTCAAATCCAGGCGACAACTACATCATTGTCCAATCTAAACAACAATCTCTAAAACAAGTTTAATCCAAAATTAATTCATTGCAACGAAAACTTAGGTGACGACGCCTTGCTTTAAATCGGGTTCCCATCCCCATGCTCATACATTGTACCTAAAAGCAAAACATTTGGAAGAGTGAGAGAGTCAATAACAGCCACCCCTAACATTCAAAACACGCACACAAATTCATTTTGAACCATTTTGGGGTGGGGATAAACATGAGCAGTTCAAGGTACTTATGCATTCTTCTTCTCATGGTCTGTATTTGGATTTAACGCAGCCGCTTAACCATATCCTGGCCTACCATCAATTTGGACGGTTACCGATAACCTAGCCCACGTCCATCCACAAGGTGGCACGCGGCCGCTAACATGCATGTACTTTTTCCCATGGAAGGCTAATGGTTTTCATGCAAAACAAGAGTATAGCCCCTCAGTCTCGCCCATTTATTCAATTACTTATACATTCAAAATTAATATCAATCTTTAACCAGAACATAGCCCAGCCTGACCCATCCAAATCCAGAATCATTTAATTATTATTTTGCAATGATAACATTCAAGATAAGCTCATGTAAATACTGGTTTACTAATCACTTCAGTAAAAACCATGGTAAACCCTCATCACACATTTACCCGGGAAAATACCCCGAATATCAATGCAAAACACATTCAAACACCTTCCAAGCATACTCCCAAGACATGTTTTCAAGGGATATTCAGGGGAGTTAGGGCATGATTGTTACCTATTATAACGCATCGCCTAAGGTTGAGCTCGGAATGCTAATTTGCCCTAAAACAATTTTCGACAATAGTATTCTGTTACTTCCAACTCTTAACCCGACTCTCTACGAGCACACTGTACCTGAATAATTTTCCTAAGCGCCCTCTTACTCCCAACAACCAATTTTAGCCCTCAAATAAATTTTTAGAATGCTATAAATATTAAAAAATACACGCATACCACTACTATGAGCTTCCCGGATGATTCACAGATTTCACCCCCAAATTCCCGGGACCATAACATTTACTCCCAATGGTGAAATTTTAATATGAAACCCATTCTAGAAAGCCCAATATGTGAACTACACCTTTCCTTTTATGAAGATTAATAGAACTCGAGTCTAATTAGTTCGAATTCCAACAAATCCATAAACTGTGCTAGTTACAATCAGTTTTGAGCGGTCCCAGTATTTTGGCCATAACTTGTTCTTCCTCTGGGTGGGTGGTAAGCCAACCACAAAGTTCATGGAGATCGAGTCCCACTTCCACTTGGGGACTTCCAACAGTTGTAAGAGTCTCGTAGGCCTTTGGTGCTCTACTTTTACCTACTGACAAGTAAGACATTTCGCACATAGTCTGCCACCTTTTGTTTCATATTGCTCCACCAGAAAGTTCATTTTAAGTGTTTACATAACTTGTTCCCACCAAAGGGAAAGGAATGTGGGGTGTAGTGTCCCTCATCTAAGATTTTCCTCTTGAGTTCCTCTATGGTGGGAACGCATACCCGGTTCTGCAACCTTAGCATCCCATCCTCGTGAATCATGAAGCCAGGTACCTTTCCTGATGACGCCTCTGCCTTGATCCTATCCAAATGCGGATCCGTACTCTAAACGACTCGAATCTCCTTAATGAGGGTAGGTTGTACCTCTATGGCATAGCACATTGATTTGGTTTCCCTTGTCACCACATTGATCTCCAGTTTCTTAAATCCTCGCACAAATCCCTAGGTAGTGCTGACAAGCTATTAAGAGTTGGGTATGGCCTGCGACTTATTGCATCTGCTACTAAATTTGCCTTTCCAGGGTGGTATTAGAAGTTTATGTCATAGTCCTTCAGAAATTCTAACCACCTTGTCTGTCTCAAGTTCAGGTCCTTTTGTGAAAACAAATATTTTCGACTCTGGTGATCAATGAAGATCTTGCAGTGCACCCCGTACAGGTAGTGTCTCCAAATTTTTAGCGTGAACACTACTGTTGCTAGCTCCAAGTCATGAGTCAGATAGTTCCGCTCATCAGTCTTTATTCGTCGCAAGGTACATGCTCTGACACGGTCATCCTACATCAACACACACCCCAATCCATTTTTGGATGCGTCACTATACACCACGAAGTTCTTGTTGTTAGTGGGTAAGGCCAATCTAGGTGCACTAGTTAAGTTCCTAGAATTCTTCCTCCCACTGATCTGTCCACTCATACTTGGTAACCTTCCGTGTTAAATTAGTGAGGGGACTGGCGATCTTTGAGAAGTTCTAAATGAACCAATGGTAGTAACCTATCAAACCCCAGAAGCTTCTCACCTCCGTTGTATTCTTAGGTCCTGGCCACTTCGTTATGGCCTCTATCTTCTAAGGATCCACAAATACTCCCTCATTGGATACTACATGCCCTAGAAAATGCTACCTGTCCCAACCAAAACTTCCACTTTTTCAGCTTCGTACACCACTCATTCTCCCATAGCACTTCTAGCACGGTCCTCAAATAGTGGGTATGTTCCTCTAGGGTCCTCGAATAGATTAGTGTATCATCTATTAACATTACTGTAAACTGATCCAAGTAACGTTTGAAGACCCTATTCATGAGATCCACAAAAGTCATTGGGACATTTCTATGCCCAAAAGTCATCATTACCAATTTATAATGTCCATATCAGGTGTGGAATGAAGTCTTAGGTATGTCCTCTTCCTTAATCTGGAGTTGGTGATACCCCGAACGAAGGTCTATCTTGGAGAAGGTCCTTGCACCTTTAAGCTGGTCAAAAAGATCGTATACCATAGGCAAAGGATGGTAGTTCTTGATCGTTATTTTTGTCTAATTCTCTACAATCTATGCACAATCTCAGGGTTCCATCCTTCTCCTTCATGAACAACATCGGGGCTCCCTATGAGTACGTACTAGGCCGAATATAATCCTTTTCTAATAGCTCATCAAGTTGAGTCTTTAAATCCTTAAGTTCTGCTATTGCCAGCCGATAAGGTGCTTTAGAGATAGGGGTTGCCCCTCGTAAACTCCCTAGGGGGTGGCACGCTAGGGATCTCCTCCGTGAAAACATCCGGGAATTCCAAAACTATTGGAATGTCCTAGAGGGATGGCTCAGTGACCTTGGTTTCTACTATATTGCATAGGAATCCTTCGCACCCTCGTCCTAGTAGTTTGTGGGCTTTCATCGTGATGATAAGTTTCACTCCACTCTTCAAGACCTTCCCTTTGTGAACGATTCTCTCTGCGTTAGGCACCCTTAGGACGATTCTTTATTTTGGGCAATTTATTTGGGCTTGATATGACACCGAAGCCCTTGGGGACCAGGGCGCTATTGTAGACTGGTGGATTGTGACTAGTGAGTCCCTTAAACATATGGGAGTTGTCCTCTTCAGTCGTCTTCTCCTTGGCCTCCACCATCTTCTGTAGGTGTTTATTTTATTACTATAATTGTTCCTCTTCTTTCTACAACAACTCCAATAGTAGGTGATTAGTATCTGCTTCCGTAGGCGGGTTGGTTTCTTTCACCTAGCTGTGGGGCCCATTCCCATTCCTGGGGTGGAAGGATTCCATTCGTTCCATAATACAAGCCATGGGAATGTCTAGGTTCACATAGGGCCTTGAAGTCAGGTGGGACCCAGTTTGAGATTCGACATTGTTCCCCGATATCCTGATTGGGAAACAAGTCGAGTTTAGTTACTTCCCTAATAGTTCACGACACACGTGCTACCATAGTTTAGTGAGGCATCTTATACCACATTATTATACACAACAAACACACAGTATTGTTCACATTCAAATTCACATGCCATGCTCACGTGGCCCGGTCTCATCTTCACCTGTCCCATGCACATCTCATTAACAATAACGACATTGACATATATATCCATATATAACACAAGTCCACAATTCTCAACCAATCATAACAAATAGTTGTATCATGTAACTCAACAAAGTCTCTAATACATAGGTTTGAAATAATAACTATTCCACACACCAATGTTATCATTACATAAGCCCTTTAACAAAATTTCCTAGTTCATGCTTGCTAACAAAAAGGAAAGACAAGAACGATGTAGTCTTTAATAGCAAAAGACCCTAACTTCCAGCATCTACTGCCAAGGGTGTCAATTGGGCAGGTACCCGAACACATCCAACTACACCTTCCCCGCTCCCAACGGGTAACTTCAGGCCTAGGTTCTTCCTCCATTGAGTCCCCTTCTTAGTCTTCCTCTACTAGAGCCTCTTCCTTGATATCTTCCTCTTCTAAGGGCTCTTCTTCAACGTCTACCTCTGGGTCTTCCTCTTCTATACGATCTTCCTCAAGATCATCCTCATCTAAGGGTCCTTCCTCAGGATCCTCTTTTGGGTTTTCCCCTTCCATAGGGTCTTCTTCCGGATCCTCCTCCTCTAAGGGTTTCGCTCTACAGTCTCCCTCCTCAACAGGTTCCTCTCCCAGTTCCTCCTCCTCATCCACAAACATGTTTCCCCTACAGACTCTTCCTCCTCAAGCAGTTTGGGTTTCATGGTGTTAAAGTCCTTAATATCTTCCTCTGTTGGGGGTCGTGGGGTCTCATCATCGGTATTAAGGGTAGGAGGTTGATCATGGGGACCCATATCTATTAGATGGTCCAGTAGCTCTACTCGGTTTATTCCTGTAGGTTCCCGGTCACATAAGCAACACCTATTATAGTAATGGAACACTCTGGTCTTAAGGTGAAGCTCATTAATCCTATAATGCCATGTTGGGTCACCTAGGAGGGTCAGGAGAAAGAACAGGGCCTTGTGGTCTCCAAACCTCAAGCAATCATTTGGTATCTCCCCTAGTCTCCTATATATAATCGCCTCAATCCATTCTAGGTGGATAGTTAGACCAACCCCGAGTTCCTTTTCCACCCTCCGATAACAGCATCGACCACCCATGCAACCGCAATGACGGGTCCCATTCATCCTTTACATTAAAAAAAGTCCAAATCAGGAACGTGTTCACAAGTAATTAAGCACATGCAGACATATCCCTTTTCCCATCCTACACTCACGCTTCATTCAACCCTTAGGTCTACAAGTTTTTAATTGTTATTTCCTAATTACAATACTTTAGGCGAGCCTCCAGGTCAATCAATATGTGCTCTGATACCACTTTATAACACCCCGCTTTTCTAATCCCTCTTTATTTACTAATATTAACCTATGCGGTAGTAGAAAACCTAAGTAGAGTGTTACCTCCAAATTTCCTTTCTCGAAATACCAAGCTGAGTATCAACCAAAAACATTAACGCAAAGTTTACTCTTAAATTAAGCATAATTCAAATCCTAGTGACAATTACATCAATGTCCAATCTGAACAACAATCTGTAAAATAAGTTTAATATGAAATTAATTCATTGTAACCAAAACTTAGGCGACGAGGACTTGCTCTAAACTGGGTTCCCACCCCCAAGCTCATGCACTTCACCTAAAAATAAAATATTTGGAAAAGTCAGATAAACTCATTAACAACCACCTTTAACATTCCAGACATGCACACAAATTCATCTCAAACCATTTTAGGGGTCGGGGATAAACATGAGCAGTTCAAGGTACTTATGCATTCTCAAGATGAAAAATATAACAACCCGAGCACCTAACCATTCAGTTTCACGACAAAAAAGGGGCTGAGTGACCTCACCAGGTATCATGGCCTACGTTTAGGTTTAGCACAACCGCTTAACCATATCCAGGCCTACCATTAATTCGGACGGTTACTGATAACCTGACCCACGTCCATCCACAAGGTGGCACGCGGCTGTTAACATGCAAGTACTTTTGCCCCAGGAAGGGTAATGGCTTTCAAGCAAAATAGGAGTATAACTCCTCAGTCTTGCCCATTCATTCAATTACTTTATCCATTCACAATTAATATTGATCTTTGACTAGAACATAGCCCAACCAAACCCATCCTGATCCATACTCATTTCGTTATTATTTTGGAATGATAACCCTCAAGACAAGCTCATGCAAATACTAGTTGACTAATCACTTCAGTAAAAATCATGGTAAAACCTCATCACACATTTACCCGGGAAAATCCCCCGAATATCAACGCAAAACACATTCAAACACATTCCAAGCATACTCCCAAGACCTGTTTTCAAGGGATATTCGGGGGAGTTAGGGTATGATTGTTACCTGTTACAACGCATCGCTTGTGGTTGAGCTCGAAATGCTAATTTTCCTTAAAACAATTTCCTACAAGAGTATTCTGTTACTTCCAACTCTTAACCCGACTCTCTACGAGCCCACTATACCCGTATAATTTTCCTACCCCTAACAACCAATTTTAGCCCTCAAATAAATTTTTAGAATGCTATAAATATTAAAAGCTACAAGCATACTGCTACTATGAGCTTCCCAGATTATTCATAGATTTCACGTTCAACTTCCCAGGACCATAACTTTCACTCCTAATGGTGAAATTTTAAGATTAAACCCATTCTAGAAAACCTAATTAGTGAACTACACCTTTCCTTGTATGACCATTAATAGAACTCGAGTCTAATTGATTCGAATTTCAACAAATCCACAAACGGGTGCAATTACAACCCGTTTTTTTTGCCATAACTTGTTCGTTTTAACTCCGATTCACAAAAATTCAAGATTCGCTAGTTAGAGGACCTCTAGACCTTCCATGATAAATGTTTTTATAATTTTTAGGAATCCTAATTATTGTTAGTAATCCCACGAAGTCAGACAACTTTCTATGCATACCAACAATGATAATAACTTAACTTATTAACCTTCCTTCCATCCACAATTCGACCCAAACCTCCCCGAATCATGCATACAACCCTTTTACTCAACCATGCCATTACTGCTAATGACCAAAACAAGCAAACCATCCAAGCCATAAAAGGAGAAACGAATATTTTACCTTGAAATAAAGAGTAGTGGAAGGGAAAACCTTAGGGTGTTTTAGTTCTCCCACTAAGAGTTCAAATCTGAAAAGGACATCATAGGAGAGTTCAACCATCAAATTTGGTGGCTAATTTTAAGAATTTTTTAGGGAGAAATAATGGAAAATTCAACACATTAGGCTAGGGCTTGAAGTACTTACCAAGAGAACAAACAGAGGGTAGAGGGAGAAAGATGGGTGGTGGCTGGCGACGTTAGGCGGCCGGTGGCTGCTCAATGGGGGGAGAAAGAGAGATATGTCGGTGGGGAGGCTTCCGCGAGGAGAGAGAGAAGGGGAGAGGAGAGGAAGAGAGAGGGAAAAGGAGGGTTTAAAATATTAGGATTTTTCTCCCCCCTTGCCGTATTTTGTACTACTATTTTCTTTTTGTTTTTTTCTCTTTGGGAGTAGAAAGTCGAAGGATTAATATTCCTTTCGCTTAGACTGTTCGACTAACCTTCAGGCTATCCCACTAAAGTTTCGAGAAATTAAAACACTACGAGCTCAAGCATTATAGGCTGGCCAAATTCATAATAATTATAAATAAAAGAAGTGTGTGTGTGTGTGTGTGTGTGTGTGTGTGTGTGTATGTGTGTGTGTGTGTGTGTGTGTGTGTGTGTGTGTATAATCCTAAATGAATAAATAATCGTTTTTTAGGGGTTTCACATTCTACCCCCATAAAGAGAGATTCGTCATTGAAACTTTGCGTGCACCTAGTTATTCAAATAAGTGAGGGTATTTAGATCGCATCTCATGCTCTGGTTCCTATGTGGCCTCCATTGTCTCATGATTTACCCATGAAACTTCTACTAGGGACACTATCTTCCTATGGAGCTACTTTTCTCTTCAATCTAGATTGTGAACTGGTTATTCCTTGCAAGACAAATCTTCAGTCAGTTGTATGGGATTTGGCATGATAACATAGGATTGGTCAAGGACACATTTGGGTAGGTGTGACACATGGAAGACTATTGTGCACTCTGGGTAGCTCAGGTGGTAGTTCCAAACGATATGCTACCTCCCTGACTTGTTGAACAATGGAATACGATCTGATATATCTAGGGCTAAGCTTGCCCGTCATGCTAAATCTCATGATGCCTTTAGTTAGAGACATGCATAGAAAGGCTTGAACCCCTACCTCGGACTCTAAAGGTCTACACTTTCGGTCTGCATAGCTCTTTTACTGACTCTGAGCCGCTTTCATTTGCTCTTGAATTATTTTGACCTTCTGGGTAGTACCCTGGATTAGTTCTAGTCCAATGGCCAGTGCGTCATCAATCTCCTGCCAGTAAAATAGGATTTTGGTCCGTCAACCATACAACGCTTCGCACAGGGTCATCCCGATGCTGGTATGGTAGCTGTTGTTGTAGAAGAACTCGATCAGTGCTAACTGCTCATCCCAAGATTGTTTGGAGTCCAATACGCATGCTTGAACCATATCTTCCAGGGTTTGAATTGTTCTCTCGATATACCTATCCATGGTTGGGTGAAAGGTCGCACTGAAACGTAATAGCGTCCCAAATGCTTCCTGCAGCGTCTACCAGAATCCCGATTGGAATCTAGTATCCCGGTCTGACACTATAGAGCTTGGCACGCCATGCAATCGAACTATCTCCTCTAGGTAGGCTAGAGCCAATTGTTTTAAGGTCTATGTGTTTCTCGTGGCTATGAAGTGAGCTGTCCTTGTGAGTCGATCCATGATGACCCAAATTACGTTGTTATTCCTCTTGGTAGGTAGGAAGCCTACCACAAAGTCCATGGAGACCGAGTTCCACTTCCACTCGGGGATTTCTAACAGTTTTAAGAGTCTTGTAGGCCTTTGGTGCTCTGCTTTTACTCACTGACATGTCAGACATTTCGTCACATAGTCTTCCACCTCTTTTTTCGTATTGCTCCACCAAAAAGCTTGTTTCAAGTCTTTACATAACTTGTTCCTACTCGGGAGAATAGAATGTGGGGTGTTGTGTCCCTCATCTAGGATTTTCCTCTTGAGTTCCTCTATGACAGGAACACATACCCAGTCCTGGAACCTTAGTATCCCATCCTCATGAATCATGAAGCCAGGTACCTTTCCTGATGACACCTTCGCCTTGATCCTATCCAACTGCGAATCCGTCATCTGAACGACTCGAATTTCCTCAATAAGGGTAGGTTGTACCTTCATGGTATACATCACAGATTTGGTTTCCCTTGTCACCACATTGATCTCCAGTTTCTTAAGATCATTGCACAAATCCCTAGGTAGTGCTTTCAAGCTATTAAAAGTTGGGTATGGCTTACGACTTAATGCATACCCATATAGGTCGTGTCTCCAAATTTTTAGCATGAACACTACTGCCACTAGCTCCAAGTCATGATTCAAATAGTTCCACTCATGAGTCTTTAGTTGTCACGATGCATAGGCTATGATGTGGTCATCCTGCATCAACACACATCCCAGTCCATTTTTGGACGCATCACTATACACCACGATGTTCTTGTTGTTGGTGGGAAAGGCCAATATAGGCACACTGGTTAAGCTTTTTTTAAGTACTTGGAAAGCTTCCTCACATTGATCTATCCACTCATACTTGGTAACCTTCCAAGTTAAATTAGTGAGAGGACTAGCGATCTTCAAGAAGTTCTAAACGGACCTACGGTAGTAACCTGTCAACCTATCAAACGCTGGAAGCTTCTCCCTCGCATTCTTAGGTCTTGGCCACTTCGTTATGGCCTCTATCTTCTAAGGATCTACAAATACTCCGTCATTAGACACTATATGCCTAAAAATGCCACCTGTCCCAACCAAAACTCACACTTTTTCAGCTTTTCATACCACTCATTCTCCCTTAGCACTTCTAGGACGGTCCTTATATGGTTGGTATGTTCTTCTAGGGTCCCCGAATAGATTAATATATCATCTATTAACACTAATATAAATTGATCCAAGTAAGGTCTGAAGACCCTATTCATGAAATCCATAAATGTCGCTGGGGCATTTGTAAGCCCAAAAGTCATCACTACAAATTTATAATGTCCATATCAAGTGTGGAATGCAGTTTAAGTATGTCCTCTTCCTCAATCTGGAGTTGGTGATACCCCAAACGAAGGTCTATCTTAGAGAAAGTCCCCACACCTCTAAGTTGGTCAAAATGATCTAAGTTCGTCAAAAAGATCGTCTACCCTAGGCAAAGGGTAGTAGTTCTTGACCGTTGTTTTGTTTAATTCTCTATAATCTATGTACAATCTCAGGGTTCCATCCTTCTCTTTCATGAACAACATCGGGGCTCCCTATGGGGATGTACTAGGCCGAACATAACCCTTTTCTAACAGCTCATCAAGTTGAGTCTTCAACTCGTTAAGTTCTGCTGATACCATCCGATAAGGTGCTTTAGAGATAGGGGTTGCCCCTAGTGCTAAATCAATATAAAATTCTAACTCCCTAAGGGGTGGCAAGCTAGGGATCTCCTTGGGAAAACATTCGGGAATTCTCAAACTAGTGGAATGTCCTAGAGGGATGGCTCAACAACCTCGGTTTCTACTACATTCCATAGGAATCCTTCGCATCCTCGTCCTAGCAGTTTGTGGCCTTTCATCGTGTTAATAAGTTTCACTCCACTCTTCGAGACCTTCCCTTTGTGAACTATTATCTCTCCGTTGGGCACCCTTAGGATGATTCTTTATTTTGGGCAATTTATTTAGGCCTAATACTTCGATAACTAGTCCATCCCAAAAATGACACCAAAGCCCTTATGGTCCAGGGTGCCATTGTGGACTGGTGGGTTGTGACTAGCGAGTCTCTTAAACATATGAGAGTTATCCTCCTTAGTCTTCTTCTCCTTGGCTTGCACCATCTTCTATAGGTATTCATTTTGTTACTGTAACTATTCCCCTTGTTTCTGCAGCAACTCTAATAGTAGGAGATTGGTATCTACTCCTGTTAGCGGGTTGGTTTCGTCCACCTAGCTGTGGGACCCATTCCCATTTCTAGGGTGGAGGGATTCTAGTTGTTCCATCATACAGGCCATGGGAATATCCAGGTTCACATGGGGCCTTGGAGTGGGGTGGGGCCCAGTCTGAGACTCGACATTGTTCCTCGACATCCTGTTTGGGAAACAAGCCAAGTTTAGTTATTTCCCTAATAGTTCGCGACAAACGTGCTATCATAGTTGAGTGACGGATTGTATACCATATCATTATACACAACAGACACACAGTATTGTTCACAGTCGAATGCACATGCCATGCTCACATGGTCTGGTCTCATCTTCACATGTCCCATACACGTCTGATAACAATACCGACATTGACATATATATATATATATATATATATATATATATATATAAAACATAAGTCCATAACTCTTAACCAATCATAACAAATAGTTCTATCCATGTAACTCAATAAAGTCTCTAATGCATAGGTTTGAAATAATAACTGTTCCACACACCAATACTATCATTACATAATCCCTTTATCAAAATTTCCTAGTTTATACTTGCTAACAAAAAGGAAAGATAAGAACAGTCCAGTCTTTAAAAGAAAAAGACCCTAACTTCCAGCAAACTTCCAACATCTATTGCTAGGGGCGATAATTACGCAAGTACCCCAACACATCCTACCCACCTTCCCCACTTCTAGCGGGTAACTTCAGGCTTGGGTTCTTCCTCAACTGAGTCCCCTTCCGAGTCTTCCTTAATATCATCCTCTTCTAAGGGTTCTTCTTCAACGTCCTCCTCTGGGTCTTCCTCTTCTATACGATCTTCCTCGAGATCATCCTCATCTAAGGGTCCTTCCTTAGGATCCTCTTCTGGGTTTCCCCCTTACATAGAGTCTTCTTCCGGATCCTCCTCCTCTAAGGGTTCCGCTCTACAGTCTCCCTCCTCAATAGGTTTCTCTCCCAGTTCCTCCTCCCCATCCACAAGCCCATTTTCCCCTACAAACTCCTCCTCCTCAAGCAGTTTAGGTTTCATAGTGTTAGAGTCCTCAATATCCTCCTCCGTTTGGGGGTCGTGGGGTCTCATCATCGGTATCATGGGTAGGAGGTTGATCATGGGGACCTATATCTATTAGATGGTCTACTAGCTCTGCTGGGCTCATTCCTATAGGTTCCTAGTCACACAACCAACACCTATGGTAGTAATGGAGCACTCTAGTCTTTGGGTGAAGCTCATTAATCCTATAATGCCATGTTGGGTCACCCAGGAGTGTCAAGAGAAAGAATAGGGCCTTATTGTCTCCAAACCTCAAGCAATCATTTGGTATCTTATGAACCTCTATTTTACACTATTTTTAGCCCCTATTTGACCCATTTC
>JACYFF010031957.1:30242061-30262077 GCA_017589665.1 Selenicereus undatus
TAGCTACAGCTACGCCGTGCACTTGCGGTTAAGTAAAACAGCTAACAGTATCTCCTTTAATCTCCCATATATAAATGCCTCAATCCATTCTAAGTGGCTAGCTAGACCAACCTCGGGTTTCTTTTCCTTCCTCCGATAACAGCATCGACCACCAATGCAACTGCAACGACGGGTCCCATTCATCCTGTGCATTAACAAGTTTAAATGAGAAACATGTTCACAAGTAATTAAGTACATGCAGACATACCCCTTCTCTCGTTATACACTCACGCGTCGTGCAATCCTTAGGTCTACAAGTGTTTAATTGTTATTCTGGATTACAATAGTTTAGGCAAGCCTCCTAGTCAATCAACCTGGGCTCTGATACCACTTTGTAACACCCTATTTTTCTAATCCCTCTTTATTTACTAATATTAACCTACGTTGCAGCAAAAAACCTAAGTGGGGTGTTTTCGCCATATTTCATTTTTGGAAATACCAAGCTAAGCACCAACCAAAAATATTAACGTAAAGTTTATTCTCAATTTAAAGCGTAATTCAAATCCTGGTGACAACTACATCAATGTCCAATCTGAACCACAATCTCTAAAACAAGTTTAATGTGAAATTAATTCATTGCAACCAAAACTTAGGTGACAAGTACTTGCTATAAATTGGGTTCCCATCCCCATGCTCATGCACTTCACATGAAAATGTAATATTTGGAAGCGTGAGATAAACTCAATAACAAACACCCCTAACAATTAAAACACGCACACAAATTCTTTTCAAACCATTTTAGGGGTGAGGGATAAACATGAGCAGTTCAAGATACTTATGCATTCTCAACATAAAACATATAACAACCCCAGGTCCCACCCATTCAATTTCACGACAAAAAGAGGGTCGAGCTACCTCGCTAGGTCTCATGTCCTGCATTTGGGTTTAACGCAACTGCTTAACCATATCCTAACCTACCGTCAATTTGGATGGTTGTCGATAACCTAGCCCACGTCCATCCACAAGGTGGCACGTGGCCGCTAACATGCATGTGCTTTTACCTGGGGAAGGCCAATGGCGTTCAACCAAAACAAGAGTATAACCCCTCAGTCTTGCCCATTCATTCAATTACTTGCGCATTCACGATTAATATCAATTTGTAACCATAACATAGCCCAACTAGACCCATCCAGATCTAGAATCATTTCATTATTATTTTGCAATGATAATATTCAAGACAAGCTCATGCAAATACTAGTTTACTAATCACTTCAGTAAAAACCATGGTAAAACCTAATCACACATTTACCCGGAAAAATCCTCTGAATATCAACTCAAGACACATACTCCTAGGACATGTTTTCAAGGGATATTTGCGGGAGTTCGGGCATGATTGTTACCTGTTACGTCCATAATTTCCCCTAAAACAGTATTCTGTTACGTCCAACTCTTAGCCCGACTCTCTACAAGCCCACTATACCTGAATAATTTTCCTAAGCGCCCTTTTACCCCCAACAACCAATTTTAGCCCTCAAATAAAAAATTTTAGAATGCTATAAATATTAAAAACTACATGCATACTGCTACTATGAGCTTCCTAGATTATTCACATATTTCACCCCCAACTTCCTGGGACCAGAACTTTCACTCCTAATGGTGACATTTTAAGATTAAACCCATCCTAGAAAGCCTAAGTAGTGAACTACACCTTTCCTTTATGACCATTAATAGAACTCAAGTCTAACTAGTTTGAATTTCAACGAATCCCTAAACTATCCCAGTTACAGAAAGTTTTACGTGGCCCCAGTATTTTGGCAATGACTTGTTTGTTTTAACTCCGATTCACAACATTCAAAATTTCGCCGTTAGAGGACCTTTGGACGTACCATCATATATTTTTTCATAATTTTTAGGGATTCTAGTTATTACCAATAAGCCCACGAAGTCAGACAACTTTCTAGGCATACCAACAGTGACAATTACTCAAATTTTTAACCTTCCTTCCATCCAATATTCGACCCAAACTTCCCCCAATCATGCATACAACCCTTTTAATCAACAATACCATTACTCATAATTGCTACAACAACCAAACTATCCAAGCAATAAGATGAGAAATGAATATTCTACCTTGAAATAAAGAATAGTGGAGGGGAAAACCTTAGGATATTTTAGTTCTCTCACCTAGAGTTCAAATCTGAAAGTGAGATCATAGGAGAGTGCAACCATCAAATTTCATGGTCAAGTTAAAGTATTTTTGAGGGAGAAACAATGGAAAACCCAACACAATAGGCTAGGGCTTGAAGCACTTACCAAGAGAACAAAGAGAGGGTGCAGGAAGAGAGATAGACGGCGGCCAGTGGCCGGTGGCTGCTCATGGGAGCGGGAGAGAGAGAGATGCGGTGAGGAGCGGTCGTGAGGAGAGAGAAAATGAGACAAGAAGAGAGAATGAAAACAAGGTTTAAAATACAAGGGTTTTTCTCCCCCTTGCTCTCTTTTGTATTGTTATTTTCTTTTTTTTTTCTCTCCGGGAATAGAAAGTCGAAGGATTAATATTCTTCTGGCTTGGACCGTTTGACTAGCATTCTAGGTCGGCCAAATTCATAATAATCATAAATAATATATATATATATATATATACGTATGCATATGTATGTATGTATGTATGTATATATGTATATAGATATATTGATATATATATATATATATATATATATATATATATATACATATACATATATATACATATATATATATATATGTATATATGTATATACATATACATATACATACATACATACATACATACATACATACATACATATATATATATAATCTTAAATAAATGAATAATCTTTTTTCGGGGTTCCAAACAACGGCTGTCTTCTATCCTACACCTTTGATTCTTCACTCTTCCTTGCTCCTTTGCTTCTTCGAGCCTCCATGTGGCCTTCTTTGCTCTTGCATTGCCTTGTTTATGTGTATTTGGCCGCTCTCATTCCGTCAATAACTTAGAAAGTACCTGCGAAAGAGTTGAAAAGGGAGTAAAAGAGGGCAATAGGCTTTGAGGGGACAAAACTTGGTCCAATCCCACTAAATTAAGGAGGATATAAGGGCAAATGAACCAAGGAAAGGGTTAAGAAAGTGTCAAATTTGAGGTTTATCAACTGCCCATGCTAATCTCTTGCTTATCCCGAAGCAAGACTAACTCTTGAATGATCAGAAAAAGGGAGATGAACCTCTAAACACGGCCTCCCCAAAGAAGAGATAATAAGTAATTGATCGAGAGACCATGCATCAAAGGCGGCCTAGTCAAGGTGTTCAAAATATTTTTCAAAACAGCACGTACACTACCATCTATAAATCACCCTACCTTGATGTAACATTCCAAACGACCCAATATTGGCATACGTAGTAGGAAAAGACAATATCTAATTTGTGGTGAGTAAGTATGACAGATAGAACCTTAATTTGGAATAAAGTGAAACACTCCTTTCAATGTGTTTGGAATGTAGAGGTGCACTCAATACTCAAACCAATCATACGGACTCTCATATTCTTGGCAAGGCTTTTTATTCTCCACCACTCATGCAAAATGCAAAGATGTCAATCATAAGGACTTTCAAAAGGGTTGTAATGAGACTACGGTTATAGGGTGAGAGGGAAAATCATCATAGAAAATGTGGAGCAACTAGCAAAGAGACTAGGGAGTGCAACACTTCCACAACAATGAAAATCCCCTTCACACCTCCATTGAGAATAAGATCAAACCCCATAAAAACCACGCTAAAAGAGTCGATTAAACTTATTGAATGAAACATCATCTCACACACTCGTAGACAACTTCTCTCAATTTTCCAATTTTTGTCTTTTTAAATTTTCCTTTTTAATTTTCTTTTTTTTCTTTCTCTATTTTCAAGAAACCAAAACAAAAGTGTGAGTGACATGGGAAATGCAAACTCTCAACTCAGACTCTTTCAAAGTAAGCACCACAAATGGAGGGCATCCAAATAGATGGAACTAATCTCACAACATACCCAATTTGATGTGAAAGTGTTGCATCCACTAGACCTTGGCTAAGATATAAGGATTATGCATAAGCCAAAGGTATAGTGAATAAGGTGCAACAACAAATAGGGGGAAGGCTCAAAGGGTTAGTAAGGGGAATAAGACACATCAATGGGTAGCTTTTAGCCTCATGTGGTTAAGCAGAACAAAGGGGGCCTCAATCATACTAACATAATGTGCATGCCAAGTGTCATCGCAAAGAGAAATATGCCAAGTTCAAGAGATGTATTAATGAATGAGTCACACAAGAAAGAAAATATGAGATTATATGTAAAGACTAGTCAATAAGCTCAACATCTCACATGAAAATCTACCACAGTTAATGCAACTAACTCAAAAATACCACATATTGTGGTCAATCATATCAAGCTACATGAATCTCAAGGATAAGTGACGCGCAACACAAGACAAAGCAACTATAAATGGTAACGTCAAACAATTACGCAAAATTTTACACCAAGACAAACCACACCTCAATACACAATCTATTCAATCAATCAATCAGTACCATTGCATAATCATCATAGAAAGGGTTTTCACAAACTTTTATTCCAATTTTTCCAATTTTTCAAAGGCAATAAATCTAACTAGGAAAGCAATAAAATACACAGAGGATAATGAAGAGAATGGTAAAGATGGGTACCTGGAAAGCTTAAGAATGTCCAGCTCGATCATTTCTCCTGTTGCGATGCAAAATTTAACCTATATGCTCTAAACTGCACGCTCCATTTACTAGTAAAAAAGCACAAAATGGCGACGAAACTCAACGACGGACTCAAACATCAATAGAACGAGTGACGGAAATGGAGATGGATAGGTATCCATTGCCATATTTCAAAATTGGTGACGGAAAAAAAAAATTCAGGTGGCGATGGAAATTCCATCGTCATATGAATTTTTTAAAAAAAATTAGGTGGCAAAGGAAATTTCGTCGCCAGCTGAATTAAATGAACCAGATCTGGTTCTTCATTTTACTTGACCCCCGAAACGCATTCTCAAGAGAGAGAGAGAGAGAGTCACCCGACAGCACTGCTACTGCCGCCGACTGGCCACCAGGCCCCTCCCCCGCCGCCAGCCACTTCCTTCCACGTCCACTGCTCTAATATTTACAAATTTTAAGGTAAATTTCTCAAGTAAACTAATTT
Source organism: Selenicereus undatus (assembly GCA_017589665.1). Classification (NCBI taxonomy): domain Eukaryota; kingdom Viridiplantae; phylum Streptophyta; class Magnoliopsida; order Caryophyllales; family Cactaceae; genus Selenicereus; species Selenicereus undatus. The sequence goes on from JACYFF010031957.1 coordinate 30,247,254, forward strand.
GAATTTCTACAATTTTTTGTATTACATTGTTAGAATTTCATAGTTAATTCATATTTATGTTGAAATACGGTATTTGTGTGAAGTTCTTGCTCTAATTTATTTCAAGATTTTGCTAAATGCAATTTAGGGTTTAGGTTTGATAATTTGAAGATAGAATTTGATATGTTGGTTGAGTGAAACGCTTTAGGTCATATTTTTGTTAAAATGAAATATTTGTATGAAGTTATTGCTCTAGTTTGTTTCAAGATGTCGCCCAATGTAATTTAGATTTATGTTTGGAAATTTGAAATTAAAATTTGATTTGTTGGTGGAATGAAATGCTTTAGTACATAACTTTGTTAAAATGTGATATTCGTGTGAAGTTATTGTTCTAATTTGTTTCAAGATTTTGCCCAATGTAATTTAGGTTTATGTTTGGTACTTTTAAGTTAAAATTTGATATGTTGGTGGAATAAATTGCTGAAGTTTGGATGAATTATTTGTTTTCTGAAATTCATAAGAATATAAGTATATTTGTAGAAGTTTATAAGTAAATACATGTAACATATAATTGAGTAATTTGTATAATTATTGTTATTTAAATTAAAATTAATTCATATCAAATAACTTATGTGGCTATTGTTGTTTGGGCAGAACATGAATGATCCTCCACATCGTAGGTGGATGTATAATAGATTATTAACTGATCGTAGTGGTTATATAGAAGAATTTCTAAATTGAGTAAATTAATTTGATGAATTTGCACGTAGGCAGACAGAATTTTTGAATGGGGAAAAATATCGGTGTCCTTGTGCTAAATGCAGAAATAAGTTGTATTTAACACCCGATAAGGTCAAGATGTACCTTATGATAAAGGTTTTGTGAAAGGGTACTGGTATTGGATAAGTCATGGACAAGTAGAGCCTTAGTAATATGATGTTGGGTATTAAAACAGTGAAATTTTCAGAGTTGGAGGTTCAAGTCATATTAATAATGACTACAATGCATCATACGGAGATCAAATGAAGTACATGCTTGGTTATGCTATAATGGCAAATCAAAATGTAAGGGAGGAGGAGCACAGCACTTGCCGAGAACCATTTTATAATATGGTGCAAGCTGCTCAACAACCCTTATACGATAGTTGTTCCACCCACAGTGAGCTCTCAGCTACTGTGAAACTATTGAGTATCAAATCTGATCATAACATGCCACAAAATTGTTTCAATAAAATTGTTCAACTAATGAAAGAGATATGTCCGCCTAACAACCACATGCCAAACAACTATGGGCAAACGAAGAAGGTTGCTGAAGATCTCGGCAACGATGTGGTGTACATTGACTATTGCCGTAAAGGTTGTAAACTATTTTTTAAGGATGACGCAAACCTAGATGCATGCAAGTTTTGTGGGCAATCAAGATGGAAGAGGCAAAGGTCACAACAAAGGAATCAAAATCCATTGCCATACTCAAGGATGCATTAATTGCCGTTAAAACCTCGAATTCAGAGGTTGTATACATCAAGAAGTACTGCAGAGCACATGAGATGGCATTATGAATATTGGTGTGAGAACGGTGTTTTCAGCATGAAAACATTTTGATAACAAGTACCTTGATTTTGCTGCAGAGCCTCAAAATGTGAGGCTTGGCCTATGTGCTAATGGATTTAATCCGTGCACTTTGTTTTCAAGATCTTATTCCATTTGGCCGGTGGTAGTTACACCTTATAACCTCCCCCCTGAAATGTGTATGACCACACCATTTATGTTTCTCACTTGTGTAATCCCCGACCCCGAAAATTCCAAGAACAAAATAGATGTATATTTGTAACCTCTTATTGATGAGTTGAAAGAGTTGTGGGATGTTGGAGTTGAAACATATGACATTTCTACAGGGTAGACATTTCATATGAAGGTTGCACTGATGTGGACAATCAATGATTTCCATGCGTATAGAATGTTATGTAGGTCGGGTACTAATGGGCAATTGGCATGTCCTGTATGTATGAAACGACAAAAGGCTTTGAGATTAAGAAATGGACGTAAATTCTCATGATTTGATTGTCATCAGTGTTTTCTGCCAAGGAATCATGCATTCAGAAGAAATAGAACAGCATTTAGAAAATGCAAAACTGTTATAGGGGGTCCTCCTCGCCGCATATCCGGGGAAGAACTTTATACTGAGGTGAAAGATTACCCAAAGGTAACTACAAATAATGACTTTGTTATACCAAAATTTAAGAAAAATGAGCACAATTGGATGAAGAAGAGCATATTTTGGGAGTTGCCTTATTGGCAACACCAATTGCTTTGCCACAATTTGGATGTGATGCACATAGATAAGAATGTCTTTGAAAACATCATTAACACTATTATGGATGTTCATAGAAAAACAAAGGACAATGCCAAATCAAGAATGGATGTTGCAAAAATATGTGATAGATAAGAATTACATTTGCAGCCAGGGCCTAGTGGTAAGACAGTTAAACCAAAAGCGAAGTTCATTCTTCCTGTGGATAAATGAAGAGAGTTATCTGAATGGATAAAGGAGTTTCAAATGTCTGATGGATATTACTCCAATTTGAGGAATATCGTGGACCTTAATGAGGCAAAGTTCAACAAAATGAAAAGTCATAATTGTTATGTGTTCATGGAGACTATTTTACACCATTGCATTTGGTGCGCTTCCAAATGATGTGTTAAAACCTCTCATTGAGATAAGTCAATTCCTCAAGAACTTGTGCTCACAACACTGTGAGAGGATATGCTTGAGGAAATGCATCGGAACATTGCCATCACTCAATGTAAGTTGGAGACAATTTTTCCTCCTGTCTTCTTCAATGTAATGGAGTACTTGCTAGTGCATTTGGAAGAAGAGGCTCAACTTGGTGGCCCTATACAATACAGGTGGATGAATCCATTTGAGAGGTAAAATAGACTATATTTGATGAAACCTCTTCTCAATTCTTATCTGTGCAATCACTTACAAGTGATGGGAATTGTAAATTTGTTAGGTACTTTTGCCGATTGAAAAAAAAAGATGAGACAATAAGTGTGTCCCGAAGGTTCAATCACATAAGCTTACCTAGAAGTTGAGAGGACATTCTTCACCTTCTATTAGTTTGGCTCTAATGTGCCCTCCATGCGCACTGGATGCTGGAGAAATGAGGATGGCAATGAACATAATAATCATTTCCCAAGTCTATCTATGTTTGAACCGCAAGGGACCGTTATTGCTAGGGAAATATCAAGGTTTCTCACATATGCTAAATATATTGTTATCTATGTTCGCGTGCTGTTAAATTGTAATGAAGTTAAACCTTACATTGGGTGAGTGTTGTCTTAACTTTCTGTTGAGTTTATTATTCAGAACACAAGTTTATTTACCACCTTCATAAAATGTGACAGAATTTTCACAGAACAAGTCAGAACTACACGTCCCAATTTCAATGATGCTGATGTTGACACCATTATCAAAACTCATTTTGCAGATTGATTTAGTCAAAATGCAAGTAATATAACTCATTCCTTCATAATTTTCACATAACAGTTTGGTGGATTATATTAACTAAAACCACATCTTATGTCACCTTAGGTGCATTACATTCAACTATTTGACAACCACAAACATTAGTACTTAACATAATTGGCTACAAAGCCAAATCGGTATGTGTCGACGTGGACGACATACAGAGTTAGTGGATTCAAATTCCACATAGAAGCTTGCAGTGTCGGGAAGAAAACATAAAATTATAGTGTTGGTGTATGTGGTATGGGAGAAGGCAATATTGAAAATAATTATTATGGTGTACTGAATGATATTGTCTAAATTGAGTATAGAAGTGAACCACTTAAAAGATGTGTGCTATTCAGTTGTGAGTGGTTTGATCCCACATTGAATCGTGGGACACGATCTTATAAACTAAGCAAACTTATTGAGGTACACCGCAGAAAGAGGTACCAAAAGTACGACCCATTCATCTTCTCAAACACCGCATCACAAGTATACTTTATACCACATCCAGATCGCTCAAGGGATATGACTAATTGGCTTGTTGTCATACCAGCCAAACCAAGGGCGAGTGTGGATAAGTAATACACTCTACCTACTACTTGCCAACAAACGGGCATGACGACACTCGTTGAACCAGTGAACGATGTTATCCCTACATCATTAGTAGATGAAAGTGCACCACCAGAAGAGGTTAGTAATGAAATAGGTTTTTCATTTATTCAAGTTAATGAGGACGTAGATAAGGAAGAGGATGATTAGGAAGAAGATGATAAGGGTGATGAAGAGGCTGAGTGGGATGACAGTAATGAAATAGATGAAGTAGAGAAAAATCTACATGTATATGATGATGATAACGATAACGATGACGTTGATGATGATGATAATAATACAGATGATTGAGTGGCTATGGATTGTTATGTATTTCAGTACTTGGAAAACTATTGGTTGTGACATTAGTTTTATTGTATGAATGAATTTTAAAAATATTTGTTGCCTACTTATTATGTTGTCTGAGTAAATGGTTGATATGTGCAATTGTTATATATTTGTACATGCATTTGTTGTCAACTATTTCAGACATAGATTACACTTCTCGCTGAGGTAAGTCCTCTAGTCGAGGTAGAGGACAAGGGCGTAGGAGCTCCACTGTAGATCCCATGACAATGGATGTTGATCAACCTTCCCCCCAGGTACTTCACACCACAGTTCAGCCAGGAGCAATAATGGCTACTTACATACCAGGTCTTTCAAGACCAATCCCTTCCCCATTTAGGGCTTTCCATTATCAGACCTTACATATTCTCAACTAGACAACTATGTACAATCAATTAGCCTGTAAAATTCCTCCAAAATCCCCCCTTTTTCTCAACCCTATTCACCGTACTGCCCAACCCATTGACCCTAACTCAAACCAATCCCAAGAAAACATAGCAACTGGAGAAAGTGAAGCACAATTTAGTCATGAGAGCACTCGAACAAAGACTTGGATTGAGCCAGATGGTAATAGCTACGTCTTCAATTGCTATATGTTATGAACTTCAAGTATTTTGCTTAACAACAAATCAATTTGATGTGTTTTGTTTAACAGCTTTCTCCCAAGTGAAGGTGTTGTTAGTAGGATTTCTCTCATATTTCAAAGAAAATACGATGGAGTTTGGCCTACTTGGGGTAAAGTGCCCAAACCTGTATGGGATTTGTGGTTTGGAGAGTTCAAGGTAAATAAAGTCACTACATATTAACACTTTGTGTGAACCTGATAAATTACTATTGTATTATTCGATGTGTTTGTTGTTTTCCTAATTGCATAAGTGGTTTATTTGGGATCCAGTCCATGAGGATCGTATAAGAAAAAAATTTGAAAATAGAAGCAATGCAAGCTTAAGAGACTTCTTTGGCAAAGCAAGGAAGCATAACAAGAAGCCTATTTGGCTCGATGATGCTCAATAGGAGGGACTCTAACAATACTGGGCGAATGAAACTTACAAGAAGCTGCGTGAAACAACCTAAAAGAATCACGTAGGTACTCTAGAAAGTGGTGGCCCATCTCTCCACACTTATAGCTCGATCCCTATGCGTGAGCATAGGAGGCGTCTAGTTACACACTTTGCTATGTATTTATTTAATTTGAATACTCCAACCCATTTTGAATGTGTTTTGGCTTGTGATTCATATAATTCTGTTTGGCACATAGAGGGAACAACTTGGACGGATCCCACAATTGTTGAATTATTTACCCAGACTCACAAACTTCATGGCAAAGAAGACGGCCCTTGGGTTGACAAGAAATCACAACACGTGTAAGCTATTCTCAATTCTCAATCTTTATGGATAGTTCAAACTAGACTCGTATACATTAATTTCATTAGCCGTAACATCTATAATTTTTTGCATATGTTGTGCTATTGTAGGAATCCTTTGAATGTGAATTTCAAAATGCAATCAACTCTCAAGGGAGCAGGGATGGCACTTCTCAAGATCCATCCCAAGCACTTCCAAATCCAAATGAGTTGTGGATGAAAACGTACAAGAACAAAAAGGGTCGTATTTATGGCATTGACGATGTATCTGGTTACTTTAGTCCCACAAAACTAGCCGGTACAGTTTTTATATTAAAGTTTCAATGAACATGGTTATACGATAAGTTTATGTAATTGTAATACTAATGCATACTTCACATAAATGGTTGTCAGCAGGTACCGATTATATGTCATCGCTACAGGCCTGCCTTTCTTGGAAAGAAACTCTCTCAAAAATCTCAAATATGCTGGTGCTTCCTTGAGAGCCTCCACGAAAAGAGCATTGACATAAATCCTCCTAATCAGATACACTAAACTTGTGAATTTGGGCTCAAGCTTGGATAGCTTAGCCCATCCCACATCTAAGAGTAAGGTACAACTGGCTGATACGGGCGGATTGGAGGCAAAGAAGTGATCTACTAATTCGAACGCAAACTCGTATATCCTCCCTCTCTTCTGTTCCTACGGAAATAGAGAATGAAACAACCTTCAAAATAACCATCATGGGGCTCTCCACTAACCCTTCACCTGTTGCAGACATAGCATTGATGTGTCCTCTAGGGTTAGTCTCGGGCTGGCATGGAAGTTGCCCCTGAGGCCTGGACAGACTGCTGACTTGCTGAGCTATTTGTGCAATCTGAGTGTCCATTACCCTCTAATGTGAAGCCATAGCGTCGAACTTGGAGGTTAGCTGATTGATGGACTCACTGAGGGTTTCATTAGTCTTAGTTTGGGTCTAAATGAAACGTTCCATAAGATTCTCTAAACTGGACTTTGGCTGTAAGGGTTGAGGAGGTAGGTTATAGGGAGCTCTATACTAGAACCCAGGTGGCTACATAGCAATCTGAGGCTGAGAGTTATGGTTCTTATAAAGGGGTTGGAATAGCTCTTCTACCCAGAACTGTGAGCATTGGGGTATGGATTGTTCTGTGATGGTGATAGGTTGAAAGCATGAATGGCGTTAGCGTGCTCAATGGAAGGGGAACCATTATAGCACTCAACAGATGTGTGCCCTTGCACACCACATGTCTCGCAAACAGCGTAAGCCCTGACCGACGGAGCCAAAAACAGAACCGCCCAAAGTAGGGGAGGTACCTACTATGTCGAGCCTCTGCGTCAGTGCATCCACCTTACTAGCCAACAATGTCACTGCATCTACCTCATACTTGCCATTGCCTCTCTTTAGGGTGGCTCTCTCACTCAATTAGTCATAGTTGTTGGAAGTCATCTCTTTCAACAAAGCCTTTGCCATATCAATAGACTTCCCCATTAGAACACCTCCTGCTGCAGCGTCAACAAGGATCTTCACTAACTGTTCTAGCCCATTAAAGAATGTCTGGATTACAAGCTAGTCAGGAACACCATGATGAGAGCACTGATGGTGCAGGTCTTTAAATCTTTCACATACTTCATACAAGGATTCCCCATCTCATTGAGCAAAGGTTGTGATATCCATCCTCAGCTTCGCAGTCTTCTCTGGTGGGAAATATTTGCTGAGGAAGGCCTTGGAGAGGGCTTCCCACATAGTGAATGAGTAAGGCTCCTCATTCTGCAGCCAATCACTGGCTCTATCCCTCAATAAGAATAGAAAAAGTCTCATTCGAATTGCATCGGCGGATACCCCATTCAACTTGATGGTGTCGCACTTCGTAAGGAAGATGCGAAGGTGTATGCTAGGGTTGTCAGAAGGGTGACTGCCAAACTGGTCTTTCTCCACCAAAGAGATCAAGGCTTGTCGTAGTTCAAAATTATATGCCTCAATCATTGGGCTAACTATGGAAGATGCAATGACCGACGATTGCGGATAGCATAATCTCACAGCACCCTTTGATCTTGCCCTGCCATCTCTACAACGACTCTCTTCTTTCTTCTTGCTTCTCATCTCGCTTTCGAGTGGTTGCTTCAATTTTAGGATTGACTAGAACAAGGTTTTCAATCCCTTGGCTCCTCCTGTGCATGCAAAACAAACACTACACCAAGTGTAAGTAGTGCCAAGCAAAAATAAAAGAGAGCAAGGTAAAAACAAAGAAAAGGAAAAAGGCCTACTTTAGAGTGTTTTGGTCGCTTCTAATTCTAAAACAAACAAGTTCCCCGGTAATGACGCCCAAAACTTATTGTTTTAAAATTATGTCGCAAGTGCACGTTGTAGCTGTAACTAGCAATCGGCGAATACGGGTCGTATCAATAGAGAACTTGGTTTTAATCACCAAATTGACTTCAACAGTTAATTCAGGCAAAAACAGGATCAGGTTGATGAAAACTGAACAGCAGTACAAATCTGCTGAACACTACTGAATTTGTTCGATTCAATAATAACAAAGATCCTAGATTGGGATTCACCGCACTATTATGCTCTTTGATTTATAAACTAGATCATGTAAATCTGCCCACACAAATAACTGAAATGGGTTGGGTACAAGTTAGAGCACATCTACACCTTCTCTCAAAGGTCATTAGACTGGTTAAGCAATCCTAGATATCTATTTTCATGAAACTGGAATCAACAAAACCACAAGATGAAGTAACCTACTATTCCCAATTGAACCCCTAACTATTCTCATGTTAAGATGCTCAATCGCTCACAAGGTTGCTCTAGGTAGAGGATTCAACTTTCATTGATCTCCTAAACCTTAATTAAGAATCATGAATCATCTCTCTTGAGCAATTCATCGAACACATAGCATACTAAGTGAAATTTCAAATCACAATCATGGGCATAATTTGCAAAAAACCTAAACATGATTCAATTTCGCACAATAGAGGCTACTCCCAATCCAAGACTAAGAATTTGGCCTCTGATCATATTGAGCAAAGCAATTTCAACATTTAAATCAAATCGTATGAACAAGAACGAAAACTAGAAGAACAACCATAAATGAGAGAGAAAGAAGGAACAAACTTAGTTAATCGATTCCAAAATCCGAGTTTTGAATAGGCTTCAATTCTATGATAAACCAATAGTGTCAATCTTACTTAGACCTAAAATTTACCCTCAAAGTGTTTAGAGAGGTTTTTCCACCGACAAATCGCGCCCCCCAAAAAAATAAGACAATCAGGAATAAAAGGGGAAAAGATGGGGCCTCGGCAATGGTCGTCGCCACCTAAGGACCATAGGGTGATAGGCGATAGGCCATCGTGAACACGACAAGAGGCCGTCGCCACTCCCTGGACGCCCCACTGATCCTGCAAGACATCAATGGCCTTCCTGTCGCCTTCCTGCACCTTTGATTCTTCATTGTTCCTTGCTCCTTTGCTTCTTCGGGCCTCCATGCGACCTTCTTTGCTCTTGCATTGCCTTGTTTATGTGTATTTAGCTGCTCCCCTTCCATCAATAACTCGAAAAATACCTACGAAAGAGTTAAAAAGGGATTGCAAGAAGGCAATAGGCTTGGAAGGGATAAAACTTGGTCAAATCCCACTAAATTAAAAGGGAAATAAGGGGAAATGAACCAAGGAAAGGGTTAGGAAAGAGACAAATTTGAGGTTTGTCAAAATGCGGAGTGCCCTCTTCTATGCTTTCTACATATGCTTCTTTGTGAATTAAGAGTCATTTTTAAAAATTGAGTTCTAGCTTAGTGTGTCTTTTGACCTAAAACTCTAGCCCCACTAGAAAATGCAAGGCACTCCCATTAACTTCTTAGAATGAGAACCCAGTGACAACCGGTTTCATGACAGCTAGGCTAGAATTCTATCCCAGCAGTCAGGGAATGTCATTGTGGCAATGTCTAACATCCCATTAGTTGGTCTTTTTAGGCCTCTTAAGATATTGACTTTTTCAATAGTCTGGGTTAAGGATCTGCTTTAGGTTATGTGTGCACATCTAGGGTCATATCTATGATCGTCCTCATCGATGCATTCATAGTCAACCATCTAAGCTCCATACGTGTAGACTCTTGCATCCATGCTCCATTTACCATAGCATATGCATTCATATACTCCTAGAAGAGTCCATCCTAATGGACTTTCTAGGATAGCCCATCATCATGGTTCATTTAGGATTCCAAAAGCATCTCATATACTAGTCCATGTGTGGCCTATGCGTGGCCTGATGATTAACGTGGTTCTGTGTGGTTTATAGCTTGAGAAACTATCAGCCAGCATCTTAACATTGGTCCATTTGTATTTAGTGGGATAAGAAGATCGATGAAGTTGCCCCCTTAATTAGGGTAGAGGTAAAGTTTTCTTTACACAAAACAACCAATTTTTGAGAAATTTAAAAGGTTTTCTTGCTAGTGAAATATGGCATTGGCCTTTCTTTTCTTTGCAGTTTTGCTAAACTAGGGTTTGTATTGCTAAACTTGTATACATCATAGTCTCTCCAGACCTTGCAAGAGTAGGACCTACATTAAAAGTCATTGTTGTTATTATGTTTGCTCATTGGATGTGCCTTTATCTTTTTTTGTATTGTCTTAGATGATCAAATAAAAGTATCCATTATCCCCGGGGGAAAAAGAAAACTACCTTTAGATATGATCTTCATTTTTAGTTTTAACGTGTGTATATATGTAAATGTATTTGTTAGGGACTAATAACTATGAATCATATTTGTTATAAAACGAGATGATAACCAATATAGCATTGCTGAAGTCTCATTCTTAAAGTTGTTACGAATATGCGTCTTGTGAGCTATAAGGTTTATTATTATGACAATTTGTTGATGTTCCGTTGAGCAATAGAGTGCAATATCCAACACAGTTATAATACAAAATGGAGTAGAATCGGACATGTAATCTACTAAATCCATGACCTTAATATTAACAACTTGATCAAAACTTTATTGATATCATTATGAAGATTATGATGATTTTGATTCATGTGATGTGACACAAAGGATTATAGGTTTGGGGATACAGGGTTGGGGGGGGGGGAGGTGAGGGGTTGATTTCTGGTACCATTCCCAACGGAGTATGAAGTTGGATAGGTAGATCTTGAGAATTCTGCTCTAGATCAAAAGCCAGCAAACAGTGTGCAGAAAGAAGACAATAGGCATAAAATACCAATAAGGCTATGTTTGACAAAATATGTTCGATAAATTTGATTGTTGGTCTAGCTAATTAATTTAATTTAACATAAAATAATATAGATAACTTCTAAACATAAAATTACCAAAGGGTATTTTTTGGCCACAAATATGAAATGCTACTTTTAAATGCTAAAAGCTACTATTGTTATGTTTTTAAAAAACATTGCTTCAAACATTAAATGCTACTTGACATGTTAGTCCATACATTAGTAACCGAACACTAAAATTGACTAATTAGCATATTAACTCTCTCACATGCTAAACGTTATCCAAAATTCCGTTGCCAAACATGACCTCTATGTAACTTTTTCAAGCCCCTATGTATAGCACATTTGAAATAGCAATTTCACCCCGAAATTAGCCAAAATTTATCCTACGCTACACATTAACATCACTAATAGTGACTTTGTATTTGCAAAAATAATATTAATTAGCTTGAAAATGTGAAGATCAATACGCCACATACTTTTTTATAGGGGCTCAGCAAAAGAAAAAAATTATTGATTAAAAGATGTATGACATCTATGATAAATATTATATTTAAACGAATACATATCTAAACAATAAATCTTTCATTCAAAAAAGTTAATCACTAACATACAGCCTGTTCTTTTCATTGGTAAGTTGGGGTTGGTAAAAGGGTGAAGTTGGTTGAGTTAGGTTGAAGTGGGTTGAAGTTGGTATTTTTTGTTGAAGTGGGTTGAAGTATGTTGAAGTTGGTATAATTTTTTTAAGTTGGTTAAAATAGTGAGAATAAAATTTTGGAGGAGATAGGTTGAAGTGGGTATTTTTTTATGAAGTGGGTTGAAATTAGTTGAAGTAGGTTGACGTTGATAAATTGAAAAGGACCAACGAAAAGAATAGGCCTAAGCTTTGCTTCCACACATTTAGGGCATGTTCTTTTCGCGGGTATATTGGGATTGGTAAAAAGGTGAAGTTGGTTGAGGTAGGTTAAAATTGGTTGAAGTTGGTTAAAATAGTGAGAAAGCAATTTTGAATGAGGTGTGTTGAAATTGGTTGAATTGAGTTGAATTTGGAAGTTTTTATTAAAGTGAGTTGAAGTTGATTGAAGTTGATTGAAATGGGTTGAAGTTAGTAAATTTAAAAAGACCAACAAGAAGAACAGGGCCTTAGCCATCAAGAAAGTTAGGCTTAATCATATCCACTGCAAGAGCAGCATACGTGGTATTAAGTTGTTTCATGATGCAAATTCTGGGAAGACAATCCATAGATCTAGTCCAGCGTACTTGTCTAACTAATTCGTCTTTCATGTTACAAACTATAACAGCCCAAACCTAATCAATGCTAATTGTTTTAGTTATTCAATTTAATACAATTGAACATCGCATTTCAATTCAACATTTGAAATATTTTATGTGACGAGTAGTTTGAGATGACCAAAATGGCCTTGAAGTAAAATTTAAAGATGCTCCGTACAAAATACTTCAGAAGTTTTAAACAAATAGAAAAATTTAGCCATTTACAAAAGTGGTTAAAAGTTATAATTTTTAAGGAATATATATATATATATATATATATATATATATATATATATATATATATATTTGTGTGTTTGTGTACACACACACATATTACATACACTGATATGCACACACAATTTGCTCCCCCATATTATGTAAATGAAACCATAATGTGAATAAATAAGGCAAGAATAAATGAGAAGAACATGTTAATTAATATGGGTAAAATTTATAATCTTCTCCTAAATAAACTAGACGACATTATAATAGTCCAAGTATAAACCCCAAATATTTACAAGCTAGAAAAGGAAAAAATTTCCCTTTGTAAATAAAAATAAAAAAAAAGGAAGGAAAAAAAGAGAGAAATCTAGATTTTAGCGCGAAGTAGATCAAAACTAATCTAAAATTGCAACATGATAAGTGTCTTGCTACAAGACACTTCATAAGTGCCTTGTTTTGACTTAAAAATTATACTATTATGTTTTTAAATTGAAAAAATGATATGATCGAATAGCAGAAACATATTACAACTTATAAACTATATAAAATTATCTTTTCATCCATAATTTATCAGATTTCTAAAATACGCGTATTATATGTACTTGTGGATAGGGTTGATACGATTAGGGTATCATTTAATATTTTATCGGCGTAGCCGACAAATATTTAAGATTAGCAATTCATAATTAAGACTAATTATTGAAAATTTTGTGATTTTAAATCATAAAATATGTTAATTATGATGAGGCAAGACACTTAAGAGTGTCTTGTAGCAAGACATATATCACTACCCATCTAAAATTAGCTAAATCTCCCTTGCACCCAACCGACATCACGCAACCCCCCTTCTTTTTTTGGCACACCTCCCCCCCCCCCTCTCTGCTTTGTAGATGCCACCTCTCTTCCTACCAACGCCACACCCCCTCCCCGTCTGTTGTCATTGACCAAGCCCACCATCGATGACTATCGCCACTGCCAACCAGGACCCCGCCTCACCACCTCCACTTATCTCCCACTGCTCTTAGGCTCTATTTGATCCTTAGAAAATTTGATGGAAAAAAAACTTGAAGGAAAAAAAATTGGGAGAAAATGAGCTTTTTTTCTCTTGTTTGGATTGAGAAAAAAATATAAGAATTTGGATGAAACATTTGAATGTTGATGAACTACTTGAATCATGTTGATGCCATCTAAGCAATGTGATTGGAGGAGGTTGGAAATTTTCCCCAAACTTTCCTCACAATTTTATGAGGAAACTTTTATCACTTGTTTCTAAAAAAATTTCCAACTAACTTTCCTCCATATTTTTTTTTTCGTGATTTTCTCTAAACCAAACACAAAAAAAAAAGTAACTTTTCGATTTTTTTTTTTTTCATCAAATTTTTCAAGGTCCAAACGGAGTCTTAGTGTTGTTCTTGGTGTTTTGGAGGTGAGCCTTAAGTTCACTAATTTGATTTTGCCATTTTATTTCGCAACTTAATTAGTAAATAAGTTTTTCTACCTTGGGTTATGATAATTTTGAAGATGTATATATATGGTGGGGAGTTTGTGGGTATCCATGAAAAAGTCAGTTTGAGTATGGGTTATTAAATCTTGAGGAATTTTTGTCGTTTTTGAATGAAATTAAAAGTTAATTGTGAGTGTGTTGGTTGTTGCCATGGAAGTGTTAACATAGACTTGAGGCCAAAGATGGAGTAAGGAGCGAAGAAGCTATTGTTGGAATTCTGAGACCAATTAATCTATTCTGAATTTTGAAATGTAAATCTAGGGAGATTGAATGGTGTTTTAATGTGAACTATATGCTGCAATGATTCAAGCTAATTGTGGAGCTTGCTTTTTTATTGATTAATCGAAGCAGTAAAGTTAAGTGATTAAAATTAGCGTTAATGATAAGTTATGTGTCTATGTACTGTGGAAGGGTAAGCGAAGCTTAATTCATGCCTATGAATTAAAAATGATATATCTTTTGCAAGTCAAACCAAATAAAGAGGCAATCAAATTACATTTAAGATTTTGTAACGAAATACCACCTCAATTTAGCTCCAAGAATGTGTGCATCACATTGGAAAAGAGAATACTTATGAATTGGACTTTCGCAAATTTGCCGCATTTAATTATTAATTTGTAAAAGATCAAGGTGAAAGTAATAACAATAACAATAATTAATAATGATAACAATAATGGCAATGAAGCTAACACTAACAATAACCATACAACAACCATAATGCTGGCCATAAGAAAATGAATAAATAATAATAATAATAATAATAATAATAATAATAATAATAATAATAATAATAATAATAATAATAATA
>JACYFF010031957.1:30271796-30287649 GCA_017589665.1 Selenicereus undatus
ATATAAGTGAGTTTGAACACTGCAGTCGTGACACGTGCCATCTGAAGCATTTATTAAGAGTTTATTTGAAAATAAAAATTTAAACAATATGTGAATTACAGTCACCATGATAAATAGTGTCTTTTCAATTACTTCAATGGAAAAAAAGATAATAAATTACAGATATATTAATATTATTATTTCTAAAAATTTAAATTATAAGATTTTTAAAAATATTTTAGTTAAAATTTTAAAAGGAACCGTGCATACCACAGGTTTAAAGGTTAGTACTATTGTATTTAGAAGCCTTGATATATTGGTATTGTATTTAGGAAAGAATTTAGATTGCGTTATCTTTTCCTAATTCGGGTTTTAGCCAGCTTAGGAGACAAGCTAGGGCTAGGATGTATTCTCCATTATTTAGAGAGCATGAGTCATGTAAATGAAGAAGCAAGGCAATGAAAAATTGATTCCTATGGCAACCAAACACAAACGTTCGTGCTTTTGTTCATGGTATCAAAGCATATGCCCTTACTGCAATCATGACTAGAGAAAAAATTCATCATTGAGCATCCATCCCCATACTATTTACATCCCTCAGAGGGACCGGGTGTCTTGATCATAGCTGTAATATTTGGTGGCAAAAATTATGATCTCTAGGAATGACCTGTAAAAACCACCTTCAAATCTAAAAATAAACTAGGCTTCATTGATGGAGCCTTAAAGAAACCCACGCCTAAAGGTGGCGAGGATATGAGCGAGTTACAAGCATGAGAGATGGTAAACTCCATAATCTATTCATGGATTTTAAACGTCATCGAACCCAAGCACAGGTCAAGTATAGCATTCGTGGACACTGCAGCGGCTATGTGGAAGAACTTGGAACAACACTATACCATAACCAATATAACTAAAATCGTCTTGTTTGGACTAATTTGCCTTTTTGTAGGTATCTTGGTCATAATTTGAAGGAATATGAACGAGGAGTGAAGTTTTGGACAAAGAAAAGGTTCAAGGAGTTGGAAGGAAGACTAAGGAATTAAGAATTAAGAGTTGCAGCGTTGCACGGTCATGCACCTGAGGTAGAAAATTCCTGTAGAGTTGCTTGGGAGGCTATGCACTTCTGCACGACCGTGCGTCCTGAGCCCATAAATTGTGCACAGCCAGCTGTGTCGAAGCACGATCGTGCACCCCCTCAAACTTTGAGATACTAAAGCAGTTTTTGGCCAATTTTTGATGCATCTTTTGTCTTTGCTTTAAGAGCACTTTCCGAGAGCAATTTTCTTGGGTTTAGTAGGGACATATTAGAGTTGCTTGTTGTTGTAGAGGTAAGATTGCCTACAGCTGGATCTCCCCAGACCCCGCGAAAGCGGGACCCACATTGGGAGTTTGTTGTTTGTTGTATATTAGAGTTGCTTGTTGGTTGAATTCATCACCATTGAGGATTGTTTTACTACTTCCACTACGATTAATTCAAGTTTGCCTCTTAATTCTCTCTTTGTCTTATCATCGTTTTATAGGGTTTTTTACATGAATCATATTTGCTATTCCAGGGATTTATTCAATTTCTTTTAATATGATTATGGCTAATCTCCCAACTTGGGTTGGGATTGACGCCAACTGTGGCAGTTGAATCATGATTTAGCTGTAAACCCTTGCTTGCCCCATGTTTGTGATTATGATTTCTACTTTGCTCACCACATGTTCAATGAATTACTTGAAAGAGCATTCATCTATTGCTATTAGAGTTAAGGGGAGCGTTGAAAGACAAAATCTTTACCTCGAGTGACCTAGTAGATGGTTAAGATTGAAATATGAAAATAATTGAAGTCCTAATTGGGATTTGAGATTGTAGATCTTGTAATTCTTTGAATTTAGTCCCATAAAAATAAGTGGCTATGGTTCTAGGATTAGTTTTTAGCCCTTGACAAAGGGAGGAGATGGATTAAATTGTCAATATATCCACTCATAATACATTGCTTGGGCAAGTTTGATGGGGCTAAAGATTGATACACTAATGCAATTATGCTGTTAATTTCAACCTTTGTGTTTAATAATTTGATTTGTTAATTATAGTTTTAGTTATTATCATTTCTTTAGTTGTTGGTTGAATCTTTGCGATCGATTTGCCTAGATTCATTGTTCATTATTAGTTATGGTAATTAAAAGCGAGTTACTTATGAGATCGACCTATACTCGCCGGTTGCTAGCTGCAGCTACGTCGTGAACTTGCGATAATTTAATTGTAACAAGCTTTTGGTGTCGTAGCCGGGGAATGTGTTCCTTTCAATATCAAAAACTGATTAGAATACTTTAGACTAGGCTTTTGTTTTTCTTTTGGTAGTTTCTAGTTCGTTGTTCTTGTTTCACACTGCTTACACTTGGTATAGTGTTCGCTTTGCATGCACTGGAGAAGTAAGGGCACTAAGAACTTTACCCCCAAGATCCTGATATCAAAGCTACTGCAAAGAAGCAAGGTGGAGAAGCAAGTAAGAAGAAGAAAGAGGCAAAGATGGCTAGCAGAGAGCAACACTTGGTGTTGCGCAACTATGTTATGCCAAAAGCCACTGAGGCTGACTCCTCTATTGTGAGGCCTATAGTTGTGGCACTCATCTTCGAGCTTAAGTCAACTCTTATCACATTTGTAGGGAGGGATCGTTTGGCAGGCACCCCTCAGAGAACCCCAACATACATCTTCACAACTTCCTAGCGAAATGCAACAGAATCAAGCTGAATGGGTGTTCGCTAATGTTATCCGGCTAAGGCTCTTCCCATTCTCATTAAAGGATAGGGCCAATGACTAGCTACATAATGAAGCACCCAACTCCTTTTCTACATGGGAAGCTCTCTCCAAAGCCTTCCTCAGTAAATATTTCCCACTAGGCAAAACTACAAAGTAGAGGACAGACATTACTTCCTTTACTCAGCGGAATGAAAAGTCCTTGTATAAAGCATGGGCGAGATTCAAAGACCTTCAGTGACAATATCCTCATCATGGTGTTCCTGAATGGCTCCTAGTCTAAACATTCTATGATAGGTTAGAGCAGTCAGTGAAGACCTCTGCAGATGCTACAGCGGGAGGTGCTCTCATGGGGAAGTCCATAGAAGCGACCAAGGCTTTTTTGGAAGATACGGTTTCCAACAATCATTACTAGTATAGTGAGAGGGTTACCCCTCAAAGAGATGCCATGATAATTATGAAGTCAATGTTGTGACATTACTAGCCATCAAAGCAAATGCACTAGCACAGAGCCTTGATAGGTTGATACCTCACCTGTTCAAAACAGTTCTTCAGGATCACATGTTAGAGTATGTGTTGTTTGTGAGACCTATGGTGTGTAAGGGAACACATATGCTGAGTGGTACAATAGTCCTTTTGTCATTGAGCATGCTAATGCCATGTATAGCTTCAACCCACCACAGCAAAACAATCCTTACTCCAATGCTTACAATTCTAGAAGGAAGAGTCACCCTAACTCTTCCTATAGGAACCCTACTCTTCAACCTCAAAGTTTTATGCAATTACCTAGGTTCCAATATAGAGCCCTTTATAAACCACCTCCTCAACCCCCACAACCAAAATACAACTTGAAGAGTGTTATGGAGCGCTTTATTCAGACTCAAACTAAGATTAATGAAGCTCTTGGCGAGTTGATCAACCGGCTGACGTCCAAGTTTGAAACTATGGCCTCCCACCAGAAGGGGACGGACACTCAGATTGCCCATATAGCTTAGCAGGTTAGCCACCTGTGCCAACCTTAAGGGCATCTGCTAGGCCAACCTGAATCCAATCCCAGGGGTCATATCAATGTAGTATCTATACATAGTGAGGAGTTAGTGGAGAGCCTTGTGATGGCTATTTAGGAGACAGCCCCAATCCCTACTCCTGTAAGAATGGAGGGAAGGAAGGAGAGAGTTCACCTCTAGTTCACCCTTACCCACCACATCCACCAATCCCTTAGAGGGTTGCATAGTCTAAGTTGTCCAAGCTTCAGCTCAGGCTTGCAAGATTCCTAGAACTACTGTGAAAGGTCTATGTGAATATCCCTTTCTTGGAAGCTCTCAAAAAACACCCACCTATTTAAAATTTTTGAGAGTGCATCTTTCCAAGAAAGGCCAGCTTGAGGAGGTCACAGTGATTCATATTGGAGTGATCTATAGTACGGTTGTATAGAGCAATTCAACATCTAAGCAAAAGGATCCATGTAGTTTCTGCATCCCCTACCCTATAGGGGATTGACCACTACCGCAAGTGCACAGGTAGTCGTAGTATAGATAAAAGATATCATTCCTCATGGACTAATGTAACTTACTGAGTCTTGCCTATCAGATTGTGCTAAGTAATATTCTGGTTCAAGTGGCTTCGATTTAAGAATACCAAATAAACTTTTCTAAATTAATAAGGGGAAAAAAATGTCTAGGAATTCTCATAGTTATGAAAGAAAATTGGATCAAAAATAATGAACATGTGTTTTTTTCTAATTTGTTAAATTCAAGGAATTCTAATCTTTTCATAAACTTAGTATATTCTTTCAAAATCAACTAAATTTGCCTAAACTAAACAAAATTCATTTTTCAAACTAATTTGCCTTAATTCAAGTTTAATGTCTTCAATTACTTACTAGTCCTCCTAACACAAAAATCTCTCTTTCGAGACGAAGTTATGTTAAGTATTATCAAGCAGTCCAACAACCAAATGTCACCTTTTAGTTTTTCACTCGATTATTTCAGGAGTGCAAGCAAATTTTGGCCAAAAATCAACTCACAACAATCCAAACAGTTAACAAAACAAAATTAAACCAATCATAAAAATAAGCACAATTGTATAGATTAAAACATGACCCAACAATACTTCTACAAACTACCAAATCCCTAGACTAAAGAAAACTCCTCAGATGTGATAAAAGACTAACAAACCAACCAACGATTGGCGAAATCTGAGCAAAAAAGGGCTTGATTGAGAAGGCCTTCAACCAAGGGCTTCAAAACCACCTCAAGAACAAACTCTCACACTCAAGACTCACACCAATACAATAACCAAACTAAAAAAAACTACAAAATTTGAGAAAGAAACTAAAGCCCTAATCTATGCTATTCTATGCTTTTGCTTTGCTTGGGAATGATTGGGAATGCTACAAAACATCGCCTTCTATAGAAAGGCTTGGTCGATCTCAGCTGCACAGCCGAGGGAAAATGAAGAGGCAGTAGTTACAGACTCGCCACGGTCCGTTGGGTGCACCACGGGCCTACTGTGGGCTGTGTTGGAGCCGGGTTTTTGCTCATTCTTTACGCCACAGGTATGGCACAACATGGATGACCATTGGGGAGGTCAAAATACAACCACTGAAGGGAAAATGTTGGATAAAAAGGCTAAAAATCCTGCAAAACACATCAAACAATTATACCCAAGCGTAAATTGAGAATAGGAGAGTAAATACCAACTTAAAGCACAATATTCTCCTAAAAGCAACACAAAATAACCCAAAAATGATATACATATTGAGCACTTATCAAACTCCACCATGCTTAAACTGTTGCTTGACCTTAAGCAATGCAAAGATTAAAAGTATACACAACCTCCTTAGGATATATATAGGTAACATTCAAATTGCAAAGCTGATCCAAAGGTAGCTCAAAAAGATACAAAATATCATTAATAAACAGAATAGGGAATGAAATTTTCAAAAACTTTTTATAGACCCAATGTCAAACTTGAAAGCTATCTCCCCTAAATTGTCAAATACAATCATTCAACATATAAAACAAGTGAAACTAGTAAAGTCGGTAGAACCTCACTATAGTTATGTGGCACTCAGCACTCATGTGTTTGAAATGTATATATTTATAAAGGTTCTCTCAAATCTCAACCTTAGACGCAAATCTACCATAAGCTTAACAAGATTCTCAAAATTCGCCATCACTAAAAATGCAAATACATTAGACAATTATGAGGACTTTAATAGGGTTGTAACAGGGCTAAGGGTAAAGATAAGAGGGGAACAAATGTTTTTGGAAATGAGGAACTAGAAGCCATATACCAAGAGTTAACCAATTCCAATGCATCATACTACATCCTTCTTAAACCATATCAATTCAGAATAGATCCCCAAATGAAGAGAGAAAGAGTCGAAAATCACAAATAACTTACATTCCTACCAAGCTAACCGCTTTCTTCTTTTTTTTCCGTTTTTTTCATTTCTTTTTTTCGCTTTCGAATTTTTTTTCTTGTGTTTTTTTTCGTAAGACCTTATCAATTTTTTTTCAAAAAGGATAGCCAAGGGGGAAATCCATAACAAACTTTAATTTCCAACTCTTCTGTAAATTTTGTAGAATAAAACAAGGGATTAATCAATATCTTACAACCCTGCAGCAAACAACCAAATTACACAAGATATCATTCCATCTTACTAATGCCTTATGATGCATCAGAATGAAACACTCATCTAGCCTTAGCTTAAAGGTAAGACAAGTATCCAGCGATGGGTTATAATAGGAGGGTTAAATCAAGAAAAACAGATGCAAGCTCAAAGGGGCTAACAGGGGATACCATACACAACCAGGATGGCTATTTGGCCGTGGGGTTCAATGAATCAAAGAAAAAAAAATGCCTCAATCATATTGCCTAAATGCATATGCGAAATGTAATCTTGAATAAGAATCAAAGCAAGTTCTAGAGAATTAACATCAAGGAAGAGTCACACATGAAACAAATATGAGACTAATTTGATAAACATTCTCTAAAGGCTCAAAGTCTCACGGAACTTTTGCCAAAGACAAAGCTAGCTCACTGGTAAACACAAGCCAAAATCTTGTAAAGACTCATAGGGTAAATCAACTCGCATCCAACATGTGGTTAAAACATGGAATTCATTTTGAAAATGCATTCGTAAACTTTTATGCACAATTTGGGAAAAATCAAAGGATCAAACTAAACCAAAGAAAACTACCAAATCTATAGAGATCATCATCAGAGGATTTTTTTTCTTTTGTGCTTTTTTTTTTACTTTTCTATTTTTTTTTTCATTTTTTATGCATGCTCCTATAAACAATGCAAACTAAAATGCTAAAAAAACTAATAAAAACGAAAATGCAACCTTGAATGCAAAGAAAACTAAATACACTACTAAACAAAACTAAAACAATCAAACACTAAAAAAACTACCACTAAAAACATATACAAAGCACAAACACACCAAACCGAAAACAGGCATTAGACGCCAAATATAATGACTAACTTCCCCATGCGTGAATCACACATTGCCCTCAATGTGGGTACATAATGGAAAAAGGGAAGAAGAGAAGCACATAGCATAAAACAAGATCAGAGATGAGGAAGTAGAGGGGGATGGGGTGGTTGGCCATAGAAGATATGCTAATCTCACCAGGTCTCTAGACATGCCCTATAGTCTTGGAAATATTGTGTCTGGGAAGCAAGCAACCCACGAAGCTCATCGTGGTGCTCTTGGACAAAGTAGTCATGGAGGTCATGGAGGTCAGAGTAGTCAGGTGGGGGTGGTTAAGAGGAAGAACTAGGTCCGATTTGACTAGATCAAGGGGCTTGTTGGTGGGATGCGGGTCGAACAACGTCCTCATCACCAGGTATCCAATAAAGGTTAGCCTGGTGAAGAAGGGTGGTGCGATCAACATCGGGAAGCGGTAAAAGTCGGTCCCCTGGGTAAATCCAACATAAATGGCCAGCCTCAACTTTACAAAAGTTCATAATCTAAAAAGCAACTTAATCAAGCTATTCGGACCCGAAAACTCTATCCTCAAGGTTGGGTTCAACTCCCAAGAATCTAACAATAGTAGTTATTATTCCACCAATGACTATCCTACCTTCAGTGCTAATAGTAGCACTATGCAATTGCCTAGCTAAAAATGAACCTAGGCCAAGTTGGTCTCCATCAAGCATATAAGACAAAAAGTACAACTCATAAAGTCTCGGGACATTTAGACTATCGTCCCGAGCAAACAAAGAACAAGCCAAAATACACTGAGCTACTCTAATGCAGGGGTTCCTCATATGTGTACATTTTGACGAATTGGTACTGTACCTAACACTCCCCGAAAGTTCATCCCAAAATGCATTCAGGTTGAATTCCCATGGGACTTGGCGACTTGGGATATCCATGCTAGGTGGAAAACTAAAAATACTGTTGAAGATACCTAAGTTCATTTCATACAATTGACCCTGCAAATAGAACGATATATATCCAGCTTGACATTAAGGTCCTCTAGTGACCACAACATGGAGTGCACTAAGGAATTCTAAGGTCAGGTTCCTGTATGTATGCTCTTTGATTTCTAAAAAGTGTCCCCTAACACCTCTAGCAAACATCCAACGAATATCATCCAATATTCCCAATTGGGCTACCAAATCCTCATCATAATATCTAGTTGCTATAACTATATGTTCATTCAAGCAATTATATCTAGCAACATGATCAGGGTTCGTCAAACCAAGGGGTTGAGGAATGTTACCTCTAGCACTCGCATTGGTTGATCTTCAGGATGTTCTTTGAGGTCGGGGTGATGCTTGACTTGATGAACCAACCTCCTTGGTGCTCCTTTGTCTCTTAGTTGGTGTCATTATTGTAAACTCTAAACAAAAACAAAACAAAAACAAAAAGTAAGAACTAAAGCCTAGAAAATTGAACAAATTAAGTAAAAATATGACAAATAAGAGAGAGAAAAGGATGGGTGTGGTGGATGAGATGAATTTGAAGAAAAAGAAGAAGAAATAAAGGGAATTCAGGGAGAAAAGGGGAAGAATTGAGTGAAAGAAAAGAATTTGGTGTGAAAATGATTGAAAATAGAGAAGAAATGAGGGGAGATAGAGAGATTTGGTTATGGAATTTTAAAAGAGAAAATGGGGGTAGAGAGAGAGTGTCGAGATGTTGGAGATGAAAGGGGGAAAGTGAAGAGGCATCGCGGTCAAAAACCTAGACCGTGGCCCGTAGCAGACCACCACGGACCGTCCATAGTGTCTACTAACACTCGATTTTTTTTATTTTTTTGGATTGGCACCCCACGGCCGAATTTCTGGGGGAACTGACCGTGGTGCCTACATTTTATTCATATATTTTTTTTGTCCCCTTTTTTTCGCTTTTATAACTACAAAAATTAATAAAAATCAAAACTATAAAAAGGGACAGGGAAATAAAGCTTGGGTTGCCTCCCAAGAAGCGCTCTTTTAAGGTCAAGAGCTTGACCCTTGTTCTAGGCTTGGTCCGGATCTACTTTATCGCGAACCACAAAATCAAACCTATTTAGTTGAAGATACCATCTTAAAAGTTCTGGCTACTGGTCCTTCATCTTCATAACTTGGTGCCATTACGCACTATCTGCACACAAAACAAATCGCTCTTGTGGCCCATCAATCGGGCTATCATCAACTCGTTCAACCCCTACATCAAAATCTGTATCAAAACCTTCTACAGGGGACATAGAGAGAACAGTTTATGCAAACCTTCAGTAAAGACTCATTATAAATAGGAGCCTCAACCTCGACTTGTTAGGTGGCATAGGAGCAGCAAACTCCACCTTAACATACCCTTGGTTGGGGTCCTCATCAGAAATTCATCATAATCAAGAGGATCTTCACAATTCTAGACATCCTCCATACCAATCTCAGGGGAAAGGGGTAATGCATCCAATATAGAAGAATAAGCAGAAACCATGTCCTCCTTCCTATGACTAAACATAGCAAATTGCCCTTCTACCTCAAAAGACATACGACCCTCTCTTACATCAATGTGGCAATCAGCTTTCGCCAAAATGGGTCGGCCTAATGTAATTTGGGCATCGTCGGTTCAGGCATGTCAACGATAATAAAGTCCTCCAATACCCAATGTCTCCTATATTGACTGGCACATTGTCCAACTTGTCTATAGGTTACGTCACAGAACCATCAACCAACTTTGGTGAAAAAGGGGAGGCTAGTAATGGTCCTAGGTGCAGCTGATGAAACAAAAAATAAGGCATTGTACTGACACTAGCACCTAGATCGCATAAACCTCTCTCAATTTCTACCCTTCCTACAATGCAGGGGATAGAAAAACTACCTAGGTCAAGGAGCTTAGGGGGAAAATGGTGGGAATCTCAACAGTCTTGTTCTCTTTGAATGTGGAAGTCTTGCCACCATTGTTGTTCTCTTTACTACTAGCCATAGTTATTTCTCTACCTTCTCCCGTTGGTGCTTCCTCGTGGTCAGTTAAGTCCTCTTCTTCTCCCTTCATGGTAACACAGTTACAATGCTCATGAGGATTGGGTTCGGGTTTAGTAGGAAGTTTGTCTGGGGG
Organism: Selenicereus undatus; assembly: GCA_017589665.1. Classification (NCBI taxonomy): domain Eukaryota; kingdom Viridiplantae; phylum Streptophyta; class Magnoliopsida; order Caryophyllales; family Cactaceae; genus Selenicereus; species Selenicereus undatus. The sequence continues at coordinate 30,282,077 of JACYFF010031957.1, forward strand.
CGTAGATGAGAAACTAGCTTTTTTGGGCAATTTAGGCTTCTAACATCCGATTATGAGTCATAAGCACATCAAGCTTGGAGGCTAATTGCTTAATATACTCATCCTATTTTTGTTGCGCCATAAGCATATTTGTCACCATTACTTCCAAATTAGACTTTTGGGGTATCTGACAAGGAAATGGAGATCTTTGAAAACCAGGGGGTACTCTAGCATTCATCGGGGGCATCTTCACAATGTTTGGATTCGACCTGTAAGACAAATTTGGATGATTCTTCCAAACCGGAGGTATTAGAGTAAGGGACATTGGTCGATCTTGGGTTGAAATTTTGAACATAATTAACTTCATTAGGATCTCAGGAGAAAGGACTCCCAACTTGAAAATTCAGAGTTATATGCTCAATTGAACCACAAATTTCACAAAGGGAATGGGCACTAGAGTTCACAGCATTAACATTCATTTGGTCCAGTCTTTGAGTCATGGCATCTACTTTAGCAGAAAGTAAAGTAATTGCATCAACTTCAAGCTTACCTCTAACCCGCTTGGGTTGGGTTCGATCCGTGGACGATTGAAAGTTGTTTAGTGCCATCTCTTCGATCGTATTATAGGTTTCATCCTTAGTCTTGCTCGTCAGAGTTCCCCCTGCCACCACATCAACAGCGGACCTTACAGGCTGGGTCACTGTTAGGCGATAATTTGTCCTATTTTACGTACCTCTTTCACCCACTTTTAGCTTGCATAATAACTTAATTCTTAGTATTTTTACTTGTTTTATTTATATTTTGCAGGAAATAACTCCAAATCAAGCAAATGTCGCGAAAAAGGACGAAGACAGGACAAAACGAAGAAAAACAGCGAAAACTGACGAAAATCGGCAAAACCGGACAAACGGGGGGGCGACACCGTGCCACCAGTGAAGTAGCACGGTGTGGCCGTGCCATGTGGCAGTCACACCGTTATAAAAGGCTTGGATAATCATCCAATGCTAAAGACCATGATGGGGGCACAAACGTAGTAGATCTTTAAAACGCTCCCAGGCTTTATACAGTGTCTCATCATCTCTTTGCAAAAAGTCGATGATCTGATTCCTTAGGCTCGCTGTTTTGCTTGGAGGAAAGAATTTGGTGAGGAAAGCTCTTGTCTACTCATCCCAAGTGGTTATGCATCCAGATGACAAAGAGTGCAACCAAGCCCTCGCTTTATCCCTCAATAACAAAGGGAATAGGCGTAGCCGAATCGCATCACTAGAGACTCCATTTAATTTCAGCGTATCACACACCTCTAAAAAGAGCGAGAGGTGCATATTTGGGTCCTCCAAATGAGTTCCACAGAACTGAGATTGTTGCACCATGGAAATGAGTGTCAGTTTGAGCTTGAAGTTGTTGGCATCTACAGCAGGGCAAGCGATGCTTGATGCGATCCTCTGGACTCCTGGGGTAACAAAATCACGAAGAGTCCTTCGTTGGTCACCTCCTGCCATGTTTGAATTCCTTCTTACCTCACGTCTTTGCTCTTCAATCCTTTGCTTTTTCCTCCTTAGGCGAAAAGTCCTTTCAATCTCAGGATCGGGTTCGTATAAGATCGGGCTTCGTACAAGATCGGGCTTCGCATAAATAGGAAAAATTTCTGCAAGCACTAATTCCAACACTACTGACGCAATTTAAACAAGCAAAGAAAGAAGAAAAATAACAATAAAAAACAATAAAATACTTAATCACTTTTGCAAGACTAGCTCAATAGTTAATACTTTTGGTCCCCGGCAACAGTGGCAAAAACTTGACTACTACTGCAAGCGCACCGGCAGTCATAGTATAGATAAAAGATATCATTCCTTAGGGACTAATGGAACTTACTGAGTCTTGCCTATCAGATTCTGTTAAGTAAAATTCTGGTTCAAGTGGATTCAATTTAACAATAGCAATTAAACTTTTCTAAACCAATAAGGGGAAAAAACGCCTGGGAATTCTAATAGTTGTGAAAGGAAATTGCATCAAAAATAATGAACATGTGCTTTCTTCTAATTGGCTAAATTCAAGGAATTGCAATCTTTTCAGAAACTCAATCTATTCTTTCGATAACAACTAAATTTGCCTAAACTAAGCAAAAGTTATTTTTTCAAACTAATTTGCCTTAATTCAAGTTCAATGTCTTCGATTACTTACTAGCCCTCCTAACATGCAAATCTCTCTTTCGAGATGAAGTTATGTTAAGTCTTATCAAGCAGTCCAACAACCAAATGTCACCTTTCAATTTTTCACTCGATTGTTTCAAGAGTGCAAGCAAATTTCGACCAAAAATCAACTCACAACAATCCAAACACTTGACAAAATGAAATTAAACCAATCATGAAAATAAGCACAATTGTATAGATTAAAACATGGTCTAACAACACTTCCACAAACTACCAAATCCCTAGACTAAAGAAAACTACTCAGACATGATAAAAGATTAATAAACTAACCAACAATTGGCGAAATCTAGGTGAAAAGAGGCTTGATTGAGATGGCCTTCAACCAAGGGCTTCAAAACTACCTCAAGAACAAACTCTCACACTCAAGACTCACACCAATACAATAACCAAACTAAAAAAAAACAACAAAATTGAAGAAAGAAGATAAAGCCCTAATCCATGCGATTCTATGCTTTTGCTTTGCTTAGGAATGATTGGGAATGCTACAAAACATCGCCTTTTATAGAAAGGCTCGGTCAATCTCAGCCGCACAGCTGAGGAAAAACGAAGAGGCGGGAGTTACACGCTCACCACGATACATAAGGTGCACTACAGGCCGACCATGGCCTGTGCTGGAATCGGATTTTTGCTCATTCTTTGCTCCACGGGCGTGGCATAACATGGATGACCTTGGGGGAGGTCAGAATACAACCATTGAAGGGAAAATGCTGAATAAAAAGGCTAAAAATCTTACAAAACACATCGAACAATTATACCCAAGCACAAATCAAGAATAGAAGAGTAAATAACAACTTAAAGTACAATGTTCTCCTAAAAATGACACAAAATAACCCTAAAATGATATACATATTAAGCACTTATTGGGGATCTGGAGATTGAGGGAGCTCTTTGTGACTTAGGGGCTAGCGTGAGCTTGATGCCTCTTTCTCTCTCTGCTGAAGTTTCAGTTGCAGAACTTGCATCCCCCCAATCTAACTGTTTAATTGGTAGATTGTTTTATCAACCATCCTATGAATATTCTTGAGGATGTCCAAATTCAACAGGGCTAGCGGAGAGCTCCCATGTTTCTTGATGTGCCGACATGCAAGATCTCTTTCCCATTGTATGGAGAGATGGTCGATTCCTATTTTCCTCCTCCCACAGCTCCTGCTATTGCTACACCCCTAATTCGTGCTATTCCTGCAGTTAGTCATATGGTAGAGGTTTTTGATGGGGACGGAGCAACCCCTGCAAGGTTGTGCGCCCCTTTTGAGTCTCCTCCACCAATCCTGACTTGCCTTGAAGACACTTTTGTTCACCCTAAGGAGATGGTAGATACTTGACTACCATTCCATATCCTAATTAGTCCATCTCCCCATCGCTGCCATCTACCACCAAAGGTAAAGGTGCTGCTTGGAAGGCAACCCAAGTATTTATTTGCTTTGCTAAAAAAGAAAGTGTGTCATCCTTCCCCTCCCCTCTTCCATCATTTCCCCTTTTGCATTATCAGTGTTTTCCCCCTTGTTCAAGTACATGTCCTTTTCATTGAGGGCAATGAAAATCTTAAGCATGGGGGGTAAGTTTATAGCTCTTTAGGTGAAATTGTGGATTCGGGGGTGTGAATGGAATGACATCTCTTACATTTAAATTATACATATAGGACATCATGTAGTTTTACTATGTATTTTTGCAGTTTTCATTTAGTTGAGTATGTAGTTTAGAGTATATAGGCCAGATGTTGCATCACAAGGGAAAAATGATCAAGTTGGGCATTCATAACCTTCATAGGTACTCTTCTTTACCCTTTTCTTCATTATTCTACATGTATTTTATTGCTTTCTTAGTTAGATTTATTACTTTTTTTTTAAAAAGTAAAAAAATAGAATTTTTGAAGACCCCTCTTATGATGATGATGCAAGGAGTAACAGTTGATTGTTTGGAATGATAATGTACTGAGGTGTGGTCTGTCTTGGTGTAGACTTTGTGAAAACTATATTACCGTCATCCATCTATAATTGCCTTATCCTGTGTGTATGCCAATTACCCTTGAAGATTCATGTGGTTTGATTTAGTTGACCATGATAAGTGGCATATCTTAGAGTGAGTGTATTGACTATGGTAGACTAACCTATGAGATTTTGAGCCTAATGACTATTCATTATTTATAGTCTCATTTCTCCTTTCACATGTGACTCCTCTATAATTGCATCTTTAGGACTTGGTCTAGGTCTCATTGAAATCACAATTAGCTCATGCATATGTTGATATAATTGAGGCACTCTTTGTTTTATATAGCCATGTGAGCCAAAAAGCTATCCATTGATGTATGATATCCCCTTTGTCAGCCCTTTGTACTTTTCCATGTTTGTTGTTGCACCCATACTCACCACACCATTTTTCCCTTTGTATAATTTCCATACGTTTGCCAAAGTCTAGTGAAGCAGCACAATTCATGTTGAATTGGGCATATTTTACAGGTTGATTCACTTAGGTGTCGTGTTGGTGGTTTTGTATTGAAGGGATTATGAGCTGAGATTTTTTGTTTTCCCTGCCAGTCACATATTTCCTAATTTTTCTTTTCAAATGAGAAACATGAAAAAAAAGGATAAAGAAAAAAAAGAAAAAAAAAGAAGAAGAAAAAAAAATGATTGTGAATCAAGTGTTTGGCATAGTGATTCTTTTAATAAGTTTGTTCAGCGCCTCCCTTGAGGTCTTTTGTGGGTTTCTGCTTATTTGGATCAATTAGGGGTATGAAATTTCGTGTTTTGGTATTGCTTTATGGAAGCGTTTTCGCTCCCTAGTCTTTTGCCTAATTGCTCCGCTTCTCTCAAATTACTCCACTTCTTACCCTTAAACTTTGGCCCTATTACTTCCTCTTTACAAGTCCTCATAATTGATATTTTGCATTGTTCATCAACTGGTGAAAAATTGAGAACTTTACTATGCTTATCGTAGCTTGCTTGATTGGATTAAGTTTTTAGGGCATCTGTGTTACATATTCCAAAGACATTGAGGAAAGTGCTCCACTTTATCCCAAAATGAGGTTCTACCAGTCACAGTTGCTCACCATTTTTTGAGGGACGCTTTGTTTTACCATGTGATTTAATATGAGAAGATTGGTGTGTTGCATGTAGATAGTATGATCTATAGATGGTGGTGCATGTGTTTTATTAAAAATGCTTTTAACACCTTGACTTGCCTACCTCTAATGCATGATTGTCTTTGATCAGTTGACTATTATTCCCTGCCCGAGGAGCGTGTGTTTAGGGGTTCATCTTCCCTATTGATCGTTTGAGAGTTAGCCTTGCTTAGGAACAAGCAAGAGATAAGCATAGGAGAGTTGATAAACCTCATATACATATATATATATATATATATATATATATATATATATATATATATATA